>NW_024121111.1:13721501-14186278 GCF_016745375.1 Pimephales promelas | reverse complement strand
CAAAAAAAAAAAAACTCCTAAAACACATTTCTACATGACTTTGCATCAATTTAATGCAAAAAATTGGCGTTTCTCACTTTTTTCCAATATTTTCATCTTTACTTCACTGGCAATCAACTATTCCCCTAAGTTATTACATCAGTCAATATGCCATTCTTTTCACCAAACACTATACTCATTCCACAGAAATAATTATAAAAATTCAACAAAAATCAATAGATTTGTGATGATTTCACTACTAGTTGGCGATCAACAGGCTCAGAACTAATTTATAGTTCTAATAGTAACTAATTTATAGGGCCACAACCTGTAAGTAGGCTAAGACTTAATCATTTTAAATGTATTTGCGTGTATAATTTTAGACATGTTTTAGTTTTATCAAATGCCAGCGCTGGCTTTATAGCCACTAGGCTACTAATTATGCTATTTCGTGTCTACGACTAACGCATACAAACATTTTGGACCTGAATTTTGTATATGTATGTTGTAAACGTATTTTTCATGTATTTATACTTTATGTTGTTATTTTTCGATTTGATCAAGAACGTAAACCAGTGCCAACGCTGTTTGTATATAGTATCAAGTTAGTTCGATGCTATTTTGTGTAAGCCAAACGTGTATAAAGTTAAACAAAAAATATAGGCAAATTACAATTCAGAAACGTTTTGTAAGAGCCATGTGTGGTGAGGTTCTGCTTGCCTCTCTTCATCGCTGCTTTCTGGATCTGATTCTGGCTCATACTGATACAGTATCGACACCATTATTTACATTTGACATCAACAACACATGCAACTTCGCCTGTAAAGGTAATAGCTGTGAATTTTCCGGACAACGTGCAGTACAGTTTAGCCAATCACAACACACCGACCCAAACTAACCAATCTGAGCCCACTGCCTGTTTGGGAGTGGTTTCATAGACTCAAGAAGTCAACCGGTCGTTCAAATGACAGAAGAGAAAGTGGCTTACAATAAAGGTGAAATTTATGAAAAATAAGACTTTTTTTAAAAAGAAAAACCTCAAATGCATGTTATATTGCACCCCATAAACACAATCATGCAAAGAAAAAAGCAGTAAACCACCCCTTTAATGGATGCGGCCATTTCCTGGCGCCAGCAGATGGCCACAAAAGTTTCTTCTCGTGTTTGGGCATTCAGCACACTGTCTGAGGCAACTTTTGTGAATAGTTAATGTTTCCATTGCGGGAATATGACTATAACAGAGCAGAGGTCGAGACTTGCTTATACCTCAGGGAGGCGCAGTCCCCTTGCCTATGCCCCAATCTAGCATTTATTTTGGACCTCAGAATACACATTTTTACGCGCATGGTCAGATGATCTGAGGGTGATCTGAGGATTGACGTGAGGGTTTCCCTGCCAAAGCAATCTCCTTGGGTCCCCCACACCTCACAAGCGCTGCCACCATTGGAGCCCCAAAGGAACGGGCTGGTCCTTCTCATGGACGACCAGCCTTGTCCTTTGGGGCTCGCGTGCATAGCCCATTGAAATGCGTTTACATTTTTAGTTGAAAACTGTGTCGTGTAATTACAGGACTGTTATAATAAGGCTCAAATCAGGAGCCAATTTAAAATGGTTTTACAGCGTCCTCAAGTGGTCAAATCAAGTTAATGTTTTAGATTCAAAATCAGTTTTATTTGCTAAAATTTTATTTAGCTTTTATTTATCTATATTTCTCTGTTTCCAACAAAGAGATACTCCTGCGTGTGGGACACTGCAATTTAATCACATGCAGACTACTGATTGTGCAACATAATGTGTGTATTTCAGATTGTCTGGGTGCAGAGAAAAAAAACCTCTGGGTCCAACAGCTTGTGAGTGGGGCAGCACCCTTAAAAGGACATCTTTGCACCTTTCTTTTTTTTTCCACAAAAAGGTTCATAATACATGAAGTTTTATTAACTAAGTTCGGGAGGAGCACGTTCAGATAATTAACACGAGTGGACAGCAATCAGCAACCAATGAGAAGAGGGTAGCTATAGACTCAGCAGTCTTACCTCGATCCATTGGCAGTTTACAGCATCCCTCCACACTCCTCTTTCTAAAAAATCACTTACATACGAGGGGAGTACTCTGGGTTCGGGCAGAATTCCGAGCTCGGAACCCTCCCTCCAGACAGCACGCCAAATACGCATTGAATCTTACTTACTTATATTTACCCCTAAATATGCACACCTATAAGGTGCATATCTACAGGCTGCTACAAAGACCAACACAAACTTTATCTGTCAATTTATAACTTCATGGTCTTATTAATCCTAAATTAATTTCAGCATTACAGCTATCAGTCTGAATCCATTTGTCAATACATTATTATATTGAAGAGTAGGCTGTATTCTATTCTATTTGTAGATCGCTTTGTCTGCATAATGCCCGGCCCGTCTTGTCTGTTTGTATGTTGTACTGCACCATCTTTGCATTCTGTGACCTGGAGCCTTGTCATAATTTCAAAGCCCAGCGTACCCTGCACAAATGACAAATAAACTACTTGAATTTAAATATTTTTATATGATGAAGGCTGTAAAAATATATTTAGGCCCTACACACCATGTACAGCAGTTTTAATTATTTTGCCCTCTTCTTTGGATTGATATGGCTGTCAAACATATTTTAAGCTTATCAAGCACTAAAGTATTGAGTGGAAAAGAGGTGAGGAACACTAGAACACTGAGTTCTTGACACTAGAACTCATTGGGCAGTTTTAATTTTGAGACTGATTTATCATTTTTTTTGTCATAATGACTCCCGGCTGGAGAAAAACAGAAAGAGCGATTGAGAGTTTCACATGGTTTGGTCAGTAGACACAGAGCTGTTGTTGTGGGAAAGTATGCATCACTGAGCAAATTCCAAAGCTTGTGTATATGAAACACTTGTTTCAAAAATCAGGAGACAAACATGCCGTATCAAGAGTTAGCAACAAGAGTAAGGATTCCTTTATCCTGTGTTCTTTGCAAAGCAAGATGAGACGTTTTAAGTCATTCAAGGTATTTTCTGTTTATTTTTTTCTGTTTGAAATATGGTCTGTTCTTGGCTTAAAAAACTATTTTGTTTATTTATATCAATATGACGATGTTATAATAATAATGTTTAATAATAAGTTAAATACTTTGTTTTGGAAGTTTATAGTACCCAATGTTAATATTTACATTTACATTTTAACATTCCTTTAGGATTTTAATTAGCAGTGGGGGCAGGTCTGTCCAAACAACAAACACCTTTGATGCTGAGCATATGCTGCTAAATGGTACCTACCTTGGAGCCTGTTCCTTAAGTCTGTTTTCACCTCTAAAATAATTGTAAAAATGAGTGATGTAAGGGATATTGATAGTCAAACAATCTTTTGGGTGCCTGCAGCCTGCTCACAGTGTGAAGCGTGTGTCGCGCTATTCTCCGAGATGCCTGCTCGCGGTGTGTATTTTAAATCAATGCGTGTCCGCGCTTTCTCCGACTTGCTCGCTCGCGGTGTGTAGCGCGTGTCCGCGCTATTCTCCGAGATTTTAATGCGTGTCCGCGCTATTCTCCGACATTAACTTCACTTTTGCTATTTAACCAGAGCGACGAGTGCGTCACGTGTGGTGTTTGTCAACGCGACTTTGAGCAGAAGTGAAAGTGGCCACTTGGCTAGAATCGATGCTTCGGGAGATTAGTAGGCCTAATTGGTATCGACATAACATAAAATAGATATAACAAACGCTACTGTGTTTGATATTGGATTAAAATGATTTGCAGTGCATGAGATATAAACTAATGATTAATTATTTCAATATTCTTATGTTCCAATCAGAGCATGTGAGCCGAGAGCGCATGTCTGAATTCATTTAATTTGAATATTGCATTTCATTCCGCTCGGTCGCGCGCTCAACCCTGCTGGCTCGAAAATATGTGGATAAGGGCTGCCTGCCTCCGACTAAAGTTGTTTCTAGTCGACTATTTGTTTATTTAACCAAATTAGTAGAATTTGGTTAATCCTATACGGCCCACCTGTCACGTCTTTATTCCCCACCAGAGGGGCGCGCCCCCAATATTATCTACAGTCTTTGAGCGGCGACTACCATATAGGGGGCCCCCTGGTGGCGGCGAGGTCCTAAGCAGCCGCTTAGTTCGCTGTGTTCTGACAATTCATGCTAGCCATCGAGATTTGCTACTTACCGGTTATGCGCATCTGCAGACTCAGTTTTTTTTTAGAGTAAATAAAAATAGTAAAAATAGACAAACCCCGAAAGACTAATTCGCTGCTGGTTCCATGGAGATTTTCCTTTGATGTTTATAATGGGATTTTAAATGTATGACTAAAATAAAGCCTGTGGTAAACATATCTTGATAATACTCTGTAAGGACCACCCATTGGCCCAAGGACGGAATCCAATGGCTGGGCGAAGGGATAATGCGCGTATGTCTTTTCAGCGCTCCAGTGAAGTTCACTTAATTTATTAGAATTTAGTTTCAATAGGCCTATTGCTTTAGCTCTACGCTCAATCTGACTCCAATTTTTACTGATGATCAAGTTTAGATTGTGTTTCTTATTAGAAAATATCCATAACTATTGATTATAATTTAATTTAGATCTTTGATATGTCTGTGTTTCTTACACTTTCAATTATTCGAATTATGGACCCGATGCCGCACAGAGATCACGGCGGCCAGATCGTGTTTCTCACGGACACAAACCTTGTCAGTTCTGTATTTAGTCAGAGGGTGCAGGGTTAACTAATACTTCTTAAGTCGGTTGCCTACTGCTCACACGTATAAAGAATGTAGTTTATTTTAGCCACTTCCATACAACTTGCTAAATCAGTGATAGACAGAAATCAAAAGGTCTTCAGAAGACGTGCCTACTGCTCCATTCACATCTGTGCCTTTAGTTTGACCTATCCTGCAAGATTTGCGGTAGCACCAGCCTCCTATAATTTACTAAAATAATGACGTCAGAATACTCCAGAGTAAATCAAGATGTAACATTTATTTGTCAGGAAAAAATGTATCATGTCAATTACCCAAGCAATTAACAGCCAATTCAGAAATAGTAAATACATGACATCAATTACTCAAAGATGATTCTAAAAGTAAACAATGCATTCCTGACAGAGCAACGCGGACAGAGACACACAGTAGTGTGTGAGTGTTTTCCACTGGGAAAACACTGACACAGCACTGTAGGCTATGGGGGTTTTCCTGGTTACAGGTTCCCGAAGACTGCTCTGTTACCTAGCCTTAAATACCCAGACCAGAACAAAAGGGTTGTACCAATAGCTTTCAGAGTTTGTTTTGGGTCCATTCCTATACCCCAGGGGGTAACACCTGGTCTCGGGGGAGAGGGGAGATATCTTGAAAAGACATCACCCTTGGAGGAGAACTGGATTCTCCTAAGTTCTCAATCTTTCTCCTATTTCCAATAACTGTAATGAAATTAAGACCATTTTACCAATCGCACTGAGACACTTAAAATGATACCAAACATGAAAAAGGGAAAACCTTAGATTCACAAGCAAAGAAAAACACCTATCACCCAAATCTTTATTGGGGCATCTCCCACAACAGAAGAACAGGCGTTGTTTTCTTGTTCTGCCTGTTCTGCTGCTGCAGGAATGAAACAATTTAACCATTCGCGCCAGAAGTATTTATTTTGCCCTTGCGTAACACAGCTGGAGGCAGGTTTGTGAGATTTGAATGCCTGAATGAGCGCTGGAGGAGAGAAGATATTGTGCAGAGTCAAGAACCACAACATGGGGGGAAGATATCAGGTTGGGCCAGTTGTGTGGTGCCCTCTGTCCCTTTGATCTCTTTTACAGATTAGTGAGTTTTTATTGTTTTACTGCAGTTTCGAATTCCTAAAATCAGTCTTAGGAAAGTCATTCCTTACACTCTGTTAATACGATGTTCTACATCGTAAACTGCACACACTCACACCCAGGGGTGGCTCGCCCATAGAGGGCGCTGGGGCGCCGCCCTCCCTCCGACCTGTCTGTCTGTTTTTTTAATATATATATTATAATTTATCATTTTGAAAAATAATCTTTGTTAATTATATGCTAATAATGGTTTTACTTTGAAAAGTGTTTTGAACTCACCAGAATGATATTTGCATTCACTTTCGTTACTTTTATCATGTTGGTGTAGTACTAGTATAGCCAATAGGCTGTCTTGTCAGGGCGCCAGTTCGCTCAGCCCCACAGTGCTGGAATTTAAGCCAATGGTTCCCCGGTTGCTATGCAAAAAAGTTTATATTTCGCCAATCAGCGCCGTCAAATTTTATGGTTTGGGGGCGCTGAAAATATCGCCCACAGTATCAGATTAGGGGAGTGCACTGTGCACGCGCACCACGGGACATTTTTTTTTACCTCAGATGAGAGAAGAATGGCAGCGCCAGTGACGTCGAGTGGAAATAATGTAAAGTTAGTCGCTCTGTCACTCACTCACTCACTCACTCACTCACTCACTCACTCACACACACATAAACACTGTTTCACACACATTTGATATTAAAATAGTTATAGGAATATTAATACCTGTGTGTTTGCTTTGTTTTTGATGTTTTTAAGTTCTGAGATAGATTACTGTGTTTCATACTAGTTAAAATCAACTTTCTTCTCATACTTGGGTGTTACAATCAAGAATGTTGTCCCAACCTCTCTTTCAGAGCCTTTTCTCTCTCTCTTTCTCTAGTATCAACACATTGTTATCCATTATCCAATTGTCAATTTGTCAAAAATATGTAGTCTACAGCTGGGGGTTGATTAAACTAGATTGTTGTATTACCTATTATTTTTTTGTATTACCTATAGGTATTATAATTATTATTATATTATAATTTATCAATATTATGCGTTTGCACTTTTTCTGTCAGCACACAGAGCATAATAAACATGCAACTTGTTCATTATCATTAACTGTCAAACTGTTATTATTATTATTGTATTATTTGACCATTGGTATTAACTGGTTTAAGTTATTTTATTGGTATAGGTAAGGGCATGGCCTAAGGCCTAAAATGCACCAGAATGCAGGAAATCACATCTACTAATTTCAAAATCTTCTGGGGGGGAACCCCCAGACCCCCCTCTTATTCAGCCCCCCCTACAATAATTTTCACCAGCCGCCACTGCTCACACCTCAAACTGTCTTAGTTATCTAATTGTCAGAAACATATGTTTTGAAAAATAAACTTATCTGCTTCCAAATTCAGGGTAGGACGGGTACAGATACGTACAGTTGAGACACCTTAAATAACTTGCGTGCGCAGCCAGCAAAAGTTGTGATTTTTGCTGTGCACATGCATATTAGTATCCTCTTTGATCATGGGAAATTTGATCAATGGACGCATCTCCGATCCAAAGATATTGGCAAAAGTTTTTTTTTAAGGTAAGACGTTCACTTAACCATGCACACTCCACAATAGCTTAATCATTATATGACTGTTAAACGTAACTGGTATAATCACAAACGTTATTATGTGCCCTAAAAACGGGCATATTTCATGGTATTGTGTCATACATGGTCACTGCAAAATCTAGAGAAATGTTCGAGGTGGCCAGCGGGGTACAGTTGAGACACTATCTCAACTGTACCCGCGATAGAGTTCAATTAGGAAACACACTGTTTAGTTGTTCAGTGTGATAATAACAGGTTAAATGTCATAATTAGCCAGCATAAGCCGCAAATGAAATAAAATTTGGTATTTGTGATAATTAAACTGTGTATTATTAATGAATAAAGAAAATAAATTGTTTCTGTTTTATAAAATTTAACCAGTGCCAATTAAAATAAAATTAATGAATTTGAATGGATTAATAAAAAAGATGTTGCCCAATTGTTATATTTTTTTTATTTGTCTTTATTTATTATATTTTCAATGAACGATTAGTTACCTTTACATCATTAAAAATGGGTGTCTTAACTGTACCATGGTACTGTCTCAACTGTACCACATATTGGTACAGTTGAGACAAAGTTGAGACAAAAAACAAGTTATTTTTATGAGCTAATTGTGGAAAATATAAACTACTTATGAGTAATATTGATTGATAATATCTTAGTCTACAATCTAATGAAATGTCATGTGGCATGTCATGTGAAAATTCACGTCTTTTCAGTATCTATTTTTGTGTGAAAAATTAAGACACAAAAAGTGTCTCAACTGTACCCAGTCTACCCTACTTTTTCTCTATTTTCGCTATGTGTAATCTATTGTAGAACAAAACGTCAAAGTATCATCAAGTTATGTTTACCACTGGCTTTATTTTACTCAAGCACAATTATAAAACCCTGAGAAAATCTCAAGGGAACGAGGGGCGAATTTATCCTCCTGGTTTTGAAGTCATCCCTTACTTTATGATGCTTTACAAGTTTAAATAGCCTAGTTTAACAGTATTAGCTTTCGCAAGCCAACATAATTATGAAATTATAGTATTTTATTTACAGTGTATAAATCATAATTGTAAACGACATAGAGAATGGTCAAGTTAACAGGACAGTAAACTTTGCTAACTGTCATGTCAACAAAACTGACTCATCAGAAATATGTGTCCATAGTTCAGAAGAGCTTTAAAGCACCATTGGCCTATTCTGAGGTCAGGTGCCCCATCACCTACTGAGAAGTTATAATGGTTAATTACAGTGTTTCCCAACCCTGTTCCTGGCGGCACACCAACACTGCGTGTATTCTTTGTCTCCCTTATCAAACACACCTGATTCAACCCATCAGCTCAAATCAGGTGGGTTAATGAGCTGATGGGTTGAATCGGGTGTGTTTGATTAGGGAGACAAAGAAAACACGCAGTGTTGTGCCGCCAGGAACAGGGTTGGGAAACACTGGGTTAATATATAGACAAACAGGGCAAACCTCATTCCATTGAGAAGTCTCTAACTGATTAAAAACAACTTTAAAGTTCAATAAATTGGAAAGGTTGCTTTAGAAATATATTTTACAACAACGAATGTCTGCTTTTTCTGTTATTAGATGATTGCACTGGAAAATTATTTGCCCTTGTGATCTTTTTGTTACTGAGAGAATAATAGTCTGGCCACTGCCACTACTGTTAAAATTTGCATTTGTTGAAACAAACTCATTTTGAATTAAATTTGAACTCATAACATGGTAACTGACACTCAGTGTTCAACATAATATCTACAAGAACAGTCGTAGGTGAAAGAGCCTATTTGCGCTTTTGCCTTCTCACCCAGAACCGTTTCCTCAGGTGTTATAAAGCTGGTTTATTTCACAGGTTGAAAAAAAGATTTGCAGCATCCAACAGGTGCAGGAGGAGGAGTTTCAAAGACCTCTGCTTTTGGTAACCTTTGAGCCTGGTAAAATAGTGATGTAACTTAATGTCAAGATTTGAAGCACGTTAGTCTGACAACAACATTGACCAGTACAGAGACAAAGACAACTGGTAAACGGTGAGGTAGTTAACATCTCACTTTTGTTACCATTTACAGCCTAAAGGCTACTGATTTTTATTTCATTGTTTATTCATTTATTTATTTTAAATGCTGTATTTAATGATTCATGTTCATGTGAAGATCTTTATTAATAACTTACAGGAACTGCTGAAAAAATGAGGAACTTGTCCTCCTCCACAGAAAAACAGAATGTGAAAGGAGTTTCTTTCGTAAGTGAGATGCTGACTGCATATTTACTTTTTTTCTGTCAAAACATTTGTCCTGTTATGAGATATTTTATGACTCATTTTCTATTGTCTCACAGTTCCTTTTATTTTATGATATTTATCTCTTTGATTTTCTATATCTGTCTTATTGTGCAGAAACAAAGAAGAGACAGTGTTATGGGGACACCAGCATTATCTTCAGCCATGAGTGCCTTTCCTGAAGGTTCACCAGTTCTAGATTACAGGGAACCAGAACCTCCTCCGCAGAAGCACAAGTACCAGCAAAGCTTAAAAACCCTCATTCCGTTCCGTACTGGCTCACAGTAAGACAGATTTCTCAATATTATATTATAATATATATTATAAGCATATATATTTTTTTATTTCAGTAATGAAAGTGATCTGTCCATTTCATCAAGATATCTGAGAAAAACCAAAAGAACCTTTGTTTTCACGATTGCTAATGCTCAGGGTTTTTTCTTTTTTATCAAGGAATCTTCAAATGTCTGATAAATGCAATGTAAAATGCACATTTTTTAACTTTGCACAGCTCGCACCCAGTTGATGATGCTGGTTTCTTCTCCTTCACATCGTTTGCATGGATGACACCCATGATGTGGAGACTCTTTAGGAATCGGTTAAATTATGACTTTCCCTCTCTTTCACCTCATGATGGAGCCCACATCAATGGAGAGAGGTATTCTTCATAATCTTTACATTTTAATCGTTGCTTGGTTCAAGAAGTCTCGACACAATGAGTAGCTGCAGTGTATAGAACTTGGCGAACAAAAACAAACCAAAAAAAAAAAAACACTGGTCACACATTAACTCTGTTGTCTGAGGTCTAAGAATGTTTTTCTGAATCCAGGATGAGTCTTGGAGAATGTACAGTATTTGTGGGCAAAACAACTATCTTCAGAAAATGAAAACAGGTTGTGATTTCTGTTGTGTTCAGGTTCCAGAGACTGTGGGAAGATGAAGTTGCAAGTGTGGGTCTAGAGAAGGCATCGCTTACTGCTGTGGTCTTTCGTTTTCAGAAGACAAGATTAATAGTGTCATTCTTGGCTTCAGTCCTGTTTACTTTTGCTGTATTTATTGGGCCGGTATGTAAAATGGCATAGCAGTACAAAGAATTGTTATGGATTTTTTCCTCAAACCTAAATATTTTAGATTTGTTTCCCTAACTATACTACAGTAGTATAACTTATACGCTAATGGGTCTATATATATATTTGACGGTAACTATGTTAATACATCAGCGAGTTTCCAGTCAACTACACTAGCATCCGCTCCCTAACTATGATTCAGTGAGTCTTCAGTCGACTACTACAGCATCCGTCTAAATCTTATACTCCAGCAAGTCTACAATCGACTACAGCATCCGAGTTGATAATTCTAACTTACTTGTTCTCTTTGCTGCGCAGCTTAAATGGCAAACTGACTTAATAATTGAATAATTGTCCTTTAAATGCTCTTTATTACGGCCAGGGGTTCTGGAGCAGTTCTCAGAGAATCTCCCAAAAAGAAGCAATAAACAAGGCCGGTGGATCTCAGACAAATCCCATTGAGAAAACGACCAGAAAACACACATAAAAGAGTTTTTATAGAAAAGGACAATGGGCGAAAATGGCATGATGCATTTTATAATTTCCCTAAAATTAGATTAGTTCTTCATTAATTCCAACGCATTCTCATCCCAAAGCGTCAACATTGACCATGCTTCAATATTTGAAGCTTTAGGCGCCCTTTAGCGTCAGTTACATGACGTGATCCTATGGCGTCATCTAACTGACGCTAAAGGAAAGCGTCAGTTAGAGGACGCGGGTAGGTTTAGGTCTGGGGTGGGGGTAGGGTTACACGCGATGCTAGGGCATCATCTAACTGACGCTAAAGGGCGCCTAAAGCGTCAGATATTGAAGCATGATACATGATACTTTAAAGTGATTTATAGTTTATAAAGTCAACCCCCTTTTGTGGGACCCACTTGCAAAAATATAGTAGCATCTGTATATATAAATACCCACTTATATTGTATGAGAAAAATATTTATTAAGCATGATATTATAAAGACATGTTATTTCCTATTAGTTAGTAGAATCCTATTAGTTCCTATTATTAGTAGAATAATAGTTCCAATTACATTTGAAATTGAAATATAACTATCACTATCTAACGATTGTGATCCTCACATCATGGATCTGTTTTTAATGTTATTTTTTACATTTTGTGTGTCTTCTAGTCAATTCTAGTGTATGAAATCCTGAACTACGTCGAACATCCTGAGACATCCACAGTGTTGTATGGCGTTGGTGTGTGCGTGGCTCTGTTCACATCTGAATTCAGCAAGGCATTTTTTGCATCGCTCATGTGGGCTGTGAATTTGCGTACCGCTGTGAGAGTGAAGGGAGCATTCAACATGCTTGCTTTCAAGAAAATCATCTCTCTCAGGAATCTTACCAGCATCAGTGTAGGAGAGGTAAACTATTGATTGTTGATTTAACAGTGAATACCACCACTTTACTGTCTGTAGAATCTATTTATTGGTACTTGATAAGGAATTTGTATTTATTTACTCTAGTACTCCAACCACTTTTTAATTACTTTAATTATATATAATACAAATAGTGTTTTTCATAAATTGTTGTGTGCATTATTTCTATGTTTTGTTCCTCTATGTTGTAGACTATAAACGTGTTGACGAGTGATGGTTATCGGATGTTTGAGGCGGTCCTGTTTGGGACGTTTCTGCTGTGTGTTCCTTTACTGCTGATCATATGTATCATATATGCCTGCTTTATTCTGGGATACACGGCACTAATTGGAATTTTGGTCTACCTGGTGTTCTTACCAATACAGGTGTGATGGTCTTTTCTGGTTTGTGTAACATATTTTCGAAATCTACATTCAATATTTACCTGTCAGTAATATTTAGTATTTTCCCTGTCTGTTTGTATGTGCGCACTATAGTTCTCAATTGCCAGGCTGATTGGTGGGTTCAGAAGGCGGGCTGTGTCTGTGACAGACAGACGTGTTCGCACAATGAATGAGGTTCTTACCTGCATCAAGCTCATTAAGATGTATGCTTGGGAGGAGTCTTTTGAGAAAACAATCACAGGTTGCTTATCCAGCCATCCTATTGTATTTTACTCATAACGATGTGTTTTCTTTCCTTTCTCTCACCCATTCTTTCCTTATTTTTTTCTGATATAGATATTAGAAAAAACGAGAAGTTGCTATTACAAAAGGCTGGTTATGTTCAGAGTTTAAACTCTTCCTTAACAACGATAGTCCCCACACTGGCAACCATCCTTACCTTCATTGTCCACACGGCGCTGAAACTGCCTCTTCAACCTTCTACTGTGAGTGCAAAAAAAAAGGCTTATATTATATTTTTTGAATAAATGCTCTTCTTTGGAACTTTCCATTCATCAATGAATCCTACAAAAATATTAAGCAGTATAACTATTTTCACTGATGATAATAAGAAATGTTTTTGAGCACCAAATCAGTAGGATGATTTCTGAAACTGATTTGCCATAACAGCAATATTACATAACCCCCCCCCCCTGCTATTTTAAATTGTAATAATATTTCACAATATTATTGTTTTACTGTTTTTTGTTAGCATAAGTGACTTCTTTCAAAACCATTAAAAATCTTACTAACCCAAAACAATTGAATGGTAGTGTAAATGTGTAAAACTTCATTACTTATACATTGATTGATCGATTTATTGTTTTTATTTTGTATTTGAGTAATTCTGTTTAAAGCACTGGTGTGATTCCCTACATCATGTAAACTGGCAAATGACTCTGATGTACTTGAAACTTTGATAAAAGAGATAAGTTTTCTCTAACCATCTAATTGTTTCCCCACAGGCGTACACTATCATCGCTGTATTTAACTGCATGAGGATGTCTATGGGCTTGTTGCCATTCTCTGTTAAAGCTATTGCTGAGGCTAAAGTGGCTCTTGGGAGACTCAAGGTTGGACTCATTCATAGGTTTCTCTCAAACAAAATTAAAGATCATTTTCTCTCATTTATACCTCATTGTCAAAAAGAGTTCCCCCTTTTCCCTATGAATTTGTACCTTTGGCCCCATTATCTGCTCTAATTAAGCGTTGGTTTAGGACATATTGAGATAGATGTAAATTTTGTTGATATAATAAATAAAATGTGTGGAATATATGTTTTCATGTGCTGTATTTTAAACGTGCTGTAACTAAAATGCGCCAGTCACGCCTTTTACCTCTGTAGTAAATAACAGAATATTTAATGATTGTATCTTTGCAGAATCTTATGTTGGTACAGAACCCCAAAAGTTATCTTACCCAGGATAAAAATCTGCATTTGGCGTTGGTCATGGAAAAGGCCTCATTCTCTTGGAGCCTGCCAGATGACTTGAACACCACTGAAAAACCACAAGATCCCTCTCAAAGCGCCACACACCAGTTAGACTCCCAACCTTCAATCAGACACATCAGCTTCACCCTTGCAAAGGTGTGATATGAATATATTATAATGTGGGGCACTGTAACACTCCAGTAGTCGATAGACAGGATGTGTTCTGACACTACAAGAGGCTAATGAATCTCTCTTGTCAATTATAGGGAAGTCTGCTTGGGGTGTGTGGCAATGTTGGAAGTGGTAAAACCTCTTTGATATCAAGCATTCTTGAGCAGGTGTGGCACCACCTGTCTTTTCTACATCCAAGAAACATGATGTGATGAGGTGTGACTGACAGTATAATCATTTATTCCTGCAGATGCATCTTGTGAGTGGGTCTGTATCAGCTAATGGAACATTTGCATATGTTTCCCAACAAGCCTGGATATTCCACGGGACTGTAAGGGACAATATCCTCATGGGAGAACAATTTGACCAAACCAGGTAAAACTAGAGAACACCAAAAACAAAACTGGTCAAAGAATGTGTGTCAACAGTTACATATTTGTTTTATGAAAAGTGTCACTTCTGCACAGTATGATTACCAAAATGTACAATCAAAAACAGGCAGTGCAGTTGCTAAAGTTTTACTTATAAACCCACATTTGAAGTTACAGTATGACCTTTTAAAGTCTATCATATTATCATCTTTATCATCTGAGGAGAGCTTAATGGAGAACAGTGGATGATTTAGAGTAATAAACAGCACTAAACTGAACAAAGAAGAAAACGTACAGTACAGTCATGTCCTAAAGCAATGAAATTACACGTGACTTTTTTTTTTAGCTAAAATAGATCTTGATAAACAGGCTGACCTACATAAAAAGATAAAAGGAAAACTTTCATAAAGATGTAGTGATTTAAAAATAATCAAATATCATATGTGTCACAGAAATTTAGCTGATGAATAAATGTATCTCACAGTTAATGTGGTCACATTAAAAAAAAATTCTGTGGTCTATTGTCAACAGTGTAGCGATGTGTGAGCTGTGATTCATACAGAAGTCAAGCTTTTTGTTGGTCAACGTGGCGAGTCATTTGAAATGACCCACGAACAATTAGTCACACAACTGTATGTGACCACTAATTTAGCCTCTCTGATATGTGTAAATATTATCTAAATATTAAGCAGATCAATATCATAGAGTAGTTTAGTGTGAAACTTGACATTATTTCCCCATGGTAAGTGTAAAATTAGTGAGCAAGGACTCACTAAAAACAATTTAGACACCACTAACCCATTCATCCTGAAATAGCAAGTTTTAATTTACCTCAGTGTCATTCCTAGCATGCTCCTATGAAGCTGCCCCTCACCTTTCAAACTCATGTAACCTACCAGATCCTATTTTATAGCCATGAAGACTTTATGGTGTGTTTTTTAATTGCTTGTAATAGCTTTTATTGGATGGGGTAAATTTCTGGCTCTGGTCACAGTCTCAGCTGCTGCTCAGCTTTATAATCTGTCGAATTGTTGTTGAACATTGATCCTTTGCACTGAGATGAACTGCTGCATCCTAAAAAATGTGCTTGTTGTGTTTTAGATATGACTGTGTCATTCATGCCTGCTGTCTGAAACCTGATCTGGCAATACTTCCATATGGAGACCAGACAGAGGTCTGTTTCCACATTTTCACCAACACTGATATATATATATATATATATATATATATATATATATTTTAATTGAACCATTAAATGTTTAAAATACTAATGAATACAGTTGAAAGTAATACATAATGTATGGGAATAATTATATTGCTTGTGTGTGTGTGTGTGTGTGTCAAGATTGGAGAGCGAGGTATTAATCTTTCAGGTGGTCAGAAGCAGAGAGTCAGTTTAGCCAGGGCAGTGTATTCTAACAGAGACATTTTCCTTTTGGATGATCCTCTGTCTGCTGTCGATGCACACGTTGGGAAACACATTTTTGAGCAATGTATCAAGAAAGAGCTGAAGGGCAAATCAGTCATTCTGGTCACTCATCAGTTGCAGGTAATTCACTTTACAACATAATCCATAATGTCAATTATGTTCAATTGCTTTGGGGGCTTCTTTTCTGTTTTAGTTTGTGGAATAAATATGTGCTCATAACAGATAGCATCTATAGACATGTGTTTCTCAGTAGCTTCTGAAAAACTAAAAATATCAGGTAATTTTAAACAATGTTAATAAATAATAATAAAGTTCGTAAGGAACACATTCAGATAGGTCATGTAAGGTCGAGGTCGATATAAAAATGGCCGACTCACCTCAGTCCCATGAAAGTTTTACAGCATCCCTCCTCCGCCCCAATTCCTCACTCTTATCTGTTCTTATCTGAGCCAGGGATACAGGGGTGTACTCTGCGTTCAGTCCACATTCAGAGCTTGAAACCCTTACCCCAGACAGCACACCAAATACCCATAATCTTTACTCTGTTTGATATCATGGTTGTCACATGTCTGTCCTGTCGTGTATTGCACTTGGGTGTCTGTGTTATGTTAGGCCATGTGCTCTCGCTATTGTTGGATCCCTCCCCCTTGTTACCTGATTAGTGTTTGAGTTCTTCAACCTGTTCCCTCTTGATTTGTTCCTCTTGTTTGCAGTCTTTGTCGGATCTTTGTCATATGTTTTCCCAGTTTCCGTGTGATGGTGGTCTTCATGTTCAGAGTCAGTGTTTGTTCTTCAAGTTCAGTTTTGTTTAATGTCTCACAAAATGTGTTTATTGTGTTTCCCCCCTTGTTTTCTTTTGTTAAAAAATCATCCGTTGCTGCACTTGAGTCCTCCTCTCCACTTTTTGTAACTGTAAAGTGACAGAACGATCCGACCCAACCATGGATGCAGCAAATTCGTCCCAGCTCAACGACTTCATCACTCACAGTATCTCACGTATGGACCAAAAATAACGAGAGCACATGGCCCAACATAACAAAGTACACCCAAGTGTAATGCAATACAAAACAGGACAGACACGTGACAATGGTGAAATGGTGTTTGTAAAAAGTCATGGACATCAATAAAAAAGTAACGCAAAAGTCAGGCCAGTTTCTATAATGATATAGATTATTCTAGTTCTGATTTAAATTTCAAATGTTTCAACAAAAATTTTCAAACCTGTATGAATTTCTTTCTTCTTCTGAACGCAAGTCAATGGGGTACATCAACTGTTTGGTTACCAACATTCTTTAAAATATATGCCTCTGTATTCAGTAAAAGAAAAAAAAACTTTTGAAACAACATGAGGGGGAGTAAATGATGACTGAATTTTCATTTTGAATGAAATTCTTTAAGATAAATAGCTTAGCTCTGGAGGGCTTGCTGATTTACATGTTTTATAAGCTTTTTGTCAACAGATGATTCTCTCCAATATTAAGGGGTCGCAGTTGTAAGTTAATATATAATGTCTTGGAGGAAGATATAAAACTTGCATGTAAATGCACATAAACCTAATTTTGACAGTTTCATGAAGGATCAGTAATGATTAATTTGCATTTTTGTAACGCATTTAATGAATAACCTCCTCCAGTTGGGAAAAGGGTAATCTAAGCCTGCCTCACTATTATATAATGGCAGGAACATATAATGCACATCATGTGCATTTACAAAATTCTCCATCAGAGAAACCACACGTCACACAGCACATCTGACAGTCAGTCTGACTCAGCAGAACAGCTTTTAATGTGTAACTGTACATAAGGATCTTTAAATTGTAGCTTTTCGCCAATGATTCTCAGTTTTTTTGTGTGCTCAGCTTAACTGATGTCCTCAGTTGCTACGCTCTGTTGTGTTTGCAGTATTTGGAGTTTTGTGATGAGGTGTTGTTGTTGGATAATGGGGAGATAAAGGAGGCAGGCACTCACAGTGATTTAATGAAATCTAAAGGCCACTACGCTCATCTTATTGACAACGTCCAGATGGAACAGAGCAACGTAACCATTCTCAATTACTTTACACATGAAATGAGCCATTAAAATACTACAAATTATTTACTCTGTTGACATGTATTGGCTTCCATTACTAAACTAAATCAAACTAATTTTCACTTTTGGATCATGTAGGAAAATATAGAAGCTGATTCCAAAACACATACTGAACACAATGACTCTAAACAGACCAATGCAGATGAGCCCAAACTCAACGGCATAGAAAACCCAGGTTAGTGGATGAATATGTAATCTCTCTAGAATCTTAGAATCTACTTTTCTTTCATTTTGGATCTCTTTAGGAGAAATATCACAATTATTTAATATAATTAAATAATAGCTATAAACATCATTAATTATAATTGAATTATATAAGAAAGGTTTATCAAAGCAAAGCATGATGGCTTCAATAGAAGTTCTACAAATGCCTTTACCTTTAGCATGAACATTTTAAGTATATCATTAAGGATTTTTGTGTGAGCCAAATTCGTTTTCGCATAACTTGATAGCCTTTGGAGGAATTGCAGTTTAATTATGCAATCCCTACATCTTCTAAATATTATTAAATGTAATAATCATGCATTCATAAGCAATTCATCCTCTTAATTGTGCACTTTTGGTGAGACAAAACATCTGCAGACATCTCTCTTTCTTTTATCTTTCCAGCTTTTGATATGTCAGATGAGAAACATGTAACAAATGAATTACCCAAAGACTCCACAGAAACAAAAGGTAGATGTATAAAGAGCTTCACAGTATATTATTATTATAAATAAATCCATTATGTTCACACAGTATATTCAGTTTAATCTGATCTATCTGATTTATAGAATGGTGTGTGTGTGTGTGTGTGATTCAGGGAAAAAGGATCAGTTGGTAACACAGGAAGTGTCCCTTGAAGGTTCAGTTACGCTGAGGACTTACCACCAATACTGCAAAGCTGCTGGAGGTTTTTGTTCTTTGTTGTAAACTTTTTTCTTCTCTCTCCAACTCGGTTTCTCACTCTGTACATTATAATTGCTGTAACACTGTCTGTTTCACATTCTGTCTTTCACATTACATCTCTGTAGGGTATATACTGCTGGCAGGTGTTATACTTGTCTTCACTCTTCTTGTGGGATCGACTGCTTTCAGCAATTGGTGGCTCAGTTACTGGTTACAACAGGGATCAGGGGTAAACAAACACACACACACACACACACACACACACACACACTCATCTGATTCATCAAGACCTTACCATCACTTTTCAAACTGTTTTCTCTCCATGTGTTCTTGTAGAACAGTTCCAGTTCTAATCTAACAGCAAACAGCGGTAATATCTCAGAGAATCCAGACCTGCCATTCTACCAAATGATTTATGGCATTATTATTGTTGCCATGGTACTGCTGAGTATTGTCAAGGGCTACACCTTCACTAAAGTCACTCTGCGTGCCTCTTCCAAACTCCACGACACAATGTTCAAACGGGTAAGATTAGCAGATTTACACTTCCTGAATTTTTGGAAGTGGCACCCACAATGTCTAAAATAAGAAAAATAAAAAATCCATTTAATAGACATCAGTATCTGATCAGTAATCATTCATAGTGCATAGTAAAAAGTTGCAATTAAAACAAATATTTTAAATAAACCATCTGTACGTTTTTTCTACAATATTTTGGAGATTTAATGTGAAAGTATTACAATATAAAAATACAGTATATTAAAAACTGCAATGTTAGGTACGATTAATCTTGATTAATTACGGAAAATTGTGTGAAAAGATGGATCTTTTTTAATCATTTGACGCATTGACATACATATATACATTTTCTTTTCAAATATGTACATGGTGTATTTTTAAAGTTTATTTAATTTGAGCTTTTTTCCAGTATTTCTGGTGTAATTGTGACACAGCTGCTTGTTTTTTTAACAGAATCTAGGAGTGAGTGTATTATTAATATTTTTATTATTAATATATTAGTGATATATTAACCACAATTCATTTTGTGATTCCAGAAGTTTAAAAAACTGAACTGTTCTTTAATTAAAACAATAGTTATTTTAATTTTGTGGGGGTTTTTTTTCTAGAATTTTAATTTAGATTAGAGATAGATTGTTTGACAATATTAATAATAATGTATTAGTTTAAATACTTAAATACTTTTGAATGATCACAAGTTTAATAGGACAGAGTTTGTTTAGTAATGGAATGTAAGCACTGTGCTACTATTTGTTCAGTAAAATAAAAAGCATTTGAGAAGAATTTTGATGCCATTTTACCATATTTTTCATCAGATCCTTGGCAGCCCAATGAGTTTTTTTGACACAACTCCAACTGGCCGTCTGGTGAACCGCTTCAGTAAAGACCAAGATGAGGTTGATGCAGTTTTGCCGTTCAACATGGAGAACTTTTTGCAGTTCTGTCTGATCGTTATTTTCACCCTTTTAATCATCTGCATAGTATTCCCATACCTCCTGATCGCTGTGGTAGTTCTCGGAATCATCTTTGCCACAATCCTATAGTAAGACACAAACATTGCACCTTAATGAGATGTGTTTTTATTCAGAATTAGAATATAAACATTTCAATCACAGATTCATGTTTTAATGCCATGAAATGTACAAACATCCGTTTTCTTTTGCCCTAGTGTTTTCCAACGGAGCATTCGTCAGATGAAGAGGATGGAGAATGTCAGTCGATCTCCCTGGATCTCTCTCACCACCTCTACCATACAGGGACTCAGCAACATCCATGCCTATGACAAAAGAAAGCAGTACATTGAACGGTAAGAAATTACTGACAATATAATTTTATATTAGGAAATATTTAAGAAAGACATATAGTGCAGGGCAACATGCTGTGTTACTTGAAATGAGTGACCCTTATTAATCATACCCCAGCAATTATCCAGAAAACCTATAACACACAAGCAAAAGTGCTAAAATTTACACCAACAATACGATTACGAGTGTGATATTGCTTCTATGCAACAGTAATAAACAAGAAGTTAATATTGAAACTGAAATTGAATTGCAGCACAATAAAACACAATTCTTTGTTTTCCTCCACCAATGAATCCAAAACAGAATTAACTTTTCCTGACTGGAACTATTTTTGAATGAATCAGTTGAATCACTACTGGTGTAATGTTGTAACCTGCAAAAAAAAGTCCCTGTTTGACCATAAACTGCCAATCAAGGATCAGAACTAACTGTTGTATCGGTTTAAAATAAATGTAGGCCATACAAACTGTGGCCTTTAAAGAGAACTCAAAACGATTATTTTTTTTTTCTCTCCACGCAAATCCAACACTAATAGTTTAGAGCCTATGTTGCCCCCACAAATGTAGCAAACATCCAATGAATTCAAAGCCTCATTTTGTTTGTGTTTCTAATTACAGGTTTAAGATGCTGAGTGACATCAACTCAAACCACTTCCTACTGTTTAATTGTGGGACTCGCTGGCTGTCATTTTGGTTAGACTTCCTGTCTGCTACTGTTACACTAATGGTGGCACTGTTCGTAGTGCTCAGCCCCAATGAGGCCATAAACCCTTCTGTAAAGGGCCTGGCCTTATCTTACACGATCCAGGTAACTCTCACAGCTAGACTGAAACAGTAGGTCAACAACTGAAAGATATCTGAGCACTTTGTGTTACTGCCATTTCAGTTGACTGGAATCCTTCAGTTTGTGGTGAGATTGTCCACTGAGCTGGAGGCGAAGTTCACCAGTGTAGAGAGACTGCTGGAGTATATTACGGTATATTACAAACATTAGGTTAACCTTCGGGTTACCATGCATTCATATTCAGTTTAGCCAGTTCAGATAATTATAAATATAGCAGATTGAATATCGTTTTAATTTGTTTCATTGTGTGCTGTAGAGTTGGGTATCAGAGGGTCCACGAAGTGTCAAGGGTTCTCACATCCCCGCCGGCTGGCCACAGGAGGGCGCCATTACCTTTAAAAACTACAGTATGAGATACAGGGACAACACGCCCATAGTCCTCAGTAATCTCCACATAAATATTAATCCAGGGGAAAAACTTGGCATTGTGGGACGTACTGGCTCTGGTGAGAGAGAACATTACATTCAAAGCTTAATTGTATGTTTTTAAATGATTAGATTCATTTCCTCTTATTGTCATAAGGTCAGATTGATGTAGCCTATAATGGGTTAAATTAAGAAATGGAATCTATGTTAAAGTCGTCATTCTCAAGTATTCTTTAACAGATGTCGCTGCCATCATAAAAATGCATAAAGTAGCTAGCGCATCTAAAGTCATGTAATATAAATGAGGTTCCCTTTTGTTTGCGAACTCCTACGTCTTGTCAGAGGATATTCCAACGAATTGGGATCACACTAGGGAGACCAATTGCCTTCGAGTGAACTAAAACGAGCCAATGAACATTGGCATGCAAGACTTGCATTCCGCACCCCGCCTGCCAGCGCGGGTATAAAGCCATCTCCTCCTATGGAGTGCATGTTACCGCAATAGATTTTGCTCCTCAGCAAAAAGCATATGTATGTGCACTCGCTTCCGCTTTATACCCGCACTGGCAGACGGTGCGCGGAATTCAAGTCCTGCATGCCAATGTTCATTGGCTCATTTTAGTTCACTCAGAGGCAATTGGTCTCCCTAGCATGATCTCAATTCATTGGAAACTCCTTCGACGAGACGTCTCCATTCCCTCCTCAGGGAATGAAGGTTAGCATACGTAACCGAGAAAATTTTCTGTCTCTGTTTCTCATGGTTTCAATTATTGCCGCTCTTTATGATTCAGGGAAGTCCTCTCTGGGCGTGGCATTGTTCCGTTTGGCAGAGCCAGCTGAGGGCACTATTTTGATAGATGATGTGGACATCTGCAAGCTGGGGCTGAAGGATCTTCGCAGCCAACTCTCCGTCATCCCACAGGATCCTGTACTCTTCATCGGCACTGTCAGGTGACCTCTCACTTACCAACTCTACACTTCTGTTCTTTACGTCATGATGATTCAATTTACTTTACTCCAGTCCTTTTTTATTCATAAGTTCTTATTCTAGTGAATCGCCTTGTCTTTTTCATTGAATTGTTTTTGTCAGAAAATTACCTCAACTGAAATGGGCAACATTCATTGTGAGATATTGAAAAATAAAATGTCAATTATCCCCGATACAGAACATTAATCTGTGTATATTTTTGTGTATTGTATTTTTGTGCTTGTAGTAATGTGCAGATTGAGGAATGGGGGCTTTAATGTGTTTGATTGTGTGATAACTGTGTGTAGGTATAACCTTGACCCATTTAACAACTACAAAGATGAGGAGCTTTGGCTGGCATTAGAAAAGACATACATGAAGGACACGGTAAAGACTTACTCTATACAAGGCCCGCAAAGCAATACTAGATATAGTTTAATTTGATTAGGTTTCAAGTACATACTTTTCTAGATGTTGTGTCAGAGGGGTTCTCCAAATATGTTCCTCATTTTTCAAATTGTACAACATAGCCTGAATGCTCACACTCAGGTTTCAAACTTGATAAACATTACCTGTTTAAGTAGTCTATACTTAATCAAACTGCCACTGTGGGGTGCCATGATTTCATTGTTATTTCAACAGTCATGGTTTCTAGGAGCTGCTCAAACATCATTGAGTTAATCTTGCCTTTTTATGTGAGGATATAATTTATTGAGAGAAAAAAAAAACAATATAAGAGTGGGCATGTTACGGTGAGTTGCACTATAGTGATGAAACATAGACGTAACGTTTGCTTAAATTCCTCTTAGTACCTTTCACACTTTGGTCTACAGTAATATAAAAAAGAAAGGAGAAACAGCAATCGAAAATAATAGTCATAGTATATAAAAGAAACCCTCAAGCATTCACGTGTTAAGTCATCCGCACTTCTTTTTCTCTCTCTTGCAGATTGCTAAGCTTCCTGAGAAGTTACACTCTCCAGTAGTGGAGAATGGAGAGAATTTCTCAGTTGGAGAGCGGCAGCTCATGTGTATGGCCAGAGCACTGCTCCGTAATTCCAAAGTAAGTTTACAAAGCACACCAGAAAAATTTCCTTGCTCTTAACCGGGTCTGATAAAGTTGTGTTCATAGATCATTCTATTGGATGAGGCGACGGCGTCTATTGACTCCGAGACTGACAGCCTGATCCAGCACACCATCAGAGATGGTTTCCAGCACTGCACAATGCTGACAATTGCCCACAGGATTAACACTGTGTTGGAGAGTGACCGTATACTCGTCATGGAGCAGGGCAAGGTAATCCACTACTGTTTAATATATAAATTGGCATTACATTCAACTAAAAACTGTACAATACTGTCTGATAGCCTTATTGAAGTACTCTATTCCCCTTATATAGCAACTCACAAGCTATTTTCTGTGATTTTGTGGGCACTTCTTATTCAGTTGACGCTATAGGTAAATAACGGGAAGAATAACAGAGTGCTGTAAATGGTAAAATTATTATAAATTAAAATAATATGATAACAAATATCAGTTTGGAATATCAAGCAGGATAACAGGTAGTTCTTGTACAGCAGCTAAAATAAATGGAAGTGGATGAAAATGGAAGCCTCGACACGATCAAGTTACAATCGCTCTTACATTAAAGGGGACATATCATGCAAAATCCACTTTTTTAGCCCTTAAATGCATTTTGTTGTATATTTGGAGTGTTTATAAGTACAGAAAAGATGAAATTATTCTCTTCAGGTGCTTCGTTTATATCTTTATATTCTGTTTTGGTCATATTTTTCAACCTGTTCAGAATTTTCTGTTCTCTATTACGTTTTTTGAACAATTACGTCACAATATTTGCAGCGGAACTGCCAAATAAGGACATCGACTACCGGTCTAACACTTCGAGCAATCCGCCATTATTATTTCTCGCTCCGATTTTGTAGTCCAAGCTCAATGATGCAGAAGTTACGAGAGGGCAAGTCAAAATGGTTGTTGGATGTAGTGACCTGAAGCACTTCAAGGATCCTCACTTCAACAACCTCCGCCAGTATAAAGAAGGGTTTGCCGATCGACTTCGTCTGAATGAGGGGTAAATTCCTTCTATCATTTAGCTGCTGTGTTTGCTGATGCTTTTCTAAACGCAAGTTATCATATTATTATCAAAAGAGATTTTTAGTGGTAAGATTAGACCGTAGTCATTTATCTTGTCAGTGTGCTTGTTTTAACAAGAGAAAATATTCGACTTTCACTAATAACACAACATAGTTAACTTAACTTAACTGACATACCACTGCATCCATATGAAGACGTTGTTCTGCAGGTTCGTCGTCGTCTTTTTCAAATCGCTCGCTCTGGCTCGAATATGTTAGGCTTGATGGACAAGTCTTCCGTTGTTGACATTTTGTTAACGTGTGAATAAAAATGTTCTTTGAAGCTATATAATAATCGTATATCTCTTATCAAACTACAATAATGGCCGAACGCGGGGACTCGGGAGTTGAACTGACCGTGAACTCAGCGACCTGGAGAGCGGGCGGGGAAAGACGCAACTCCTTTTTATCGAAATGGGTTGCTCACAGAAGCACATCAGAAAAGGGGTAGACAAGGGGCCTGTTGAGCTATAATAATGAGGAATTCAGACCCAAGCATTGCAGTTATGCTTTATATAGACCACAAATGTATGATTTATAAGTAAAAATGAATGATTTAAAAGCATGATATGTACCCTTTAAGAGTAAGGTGAATATTAGCCCTCTTTTATGTTTTCTCCCAGGTGGTTGAGTTTGATCCGCCGCAGGACCTGATTCAGAGGCCGAACTCTCTATTTGGCTCTCTTCTAGCCGCAGCTAATCAAGTGAACTCGTGAAGCACTCTGAAACATTCTCACATTGCATGTTGTTGCTGAATTTGACATTATATACCGGAGGGGGTTTACCACATCTATATGTACTTGACTCTTGCAGAATATGTGTGTGACCTTATACATAATCTTTTCACATAAGCTCTCACTAACATGAATAATACACAATAGCACGTTGCCACACTTCTGTTGAACATTACATTTATAGGTAAAAGCACGTGGATTTGCACTTTTTTAACTTCCAGACAACTTGTTTTTATTTTTTATTTCCACTTTGGTATTGTAATTTTTTTTTTAAAGATTCATGAGGGCTCTGCACGTTTTTGTTCATGTGTGTTATATATCTATATTCATATTTTGTTATTTAGACATACCAAACTAAGCTCAGTTTCCAGTCATCAGATATGTATTTAAAATATTAAATTCAACTCAGATTTATTTGTAAAATATTTATTTGATTTTTATATGTGTGAAACAGATATAATATCAATATTTATTTGATTTTTATATGTGTGAAACAGATATAATATCAAAGTACAATATGTACAAATAAAGTCTCGTTTCTGTCTTGCTTAAATTCTGTCTTGCGTTTCTGTATGCTTTGTGGCATAATGATATGACTTATTGTGCGTTCACGTGCTATGGTAATTATGGTAAATACCAAAAGCCGACGTGGAAAATGCACATGAACACCCCAACATGTGATATTCTCCCGTCTACGGACAGCCTGGCCACTGCCCAATACGTTTACTGAATTTTGGTTGTAGTTCCACCAGAGTTCCACTGGGGGCGATTGTCCAAGTGCAAAATGAATGGGAGTCTATGGAGCTAGACGGCTAAATTTGTCTCTTTCACATGATTGCCATTGAGAAATCTCAGATTTGATTGTAGGTTTTGCAAGTTCAACCTGGGTTATAGGCATAGACTGTAAAAAATATGGACAAAGCGTCTGTTACGTCACCCATAGACTTTACTGGAGCCATACTGGAAATCTTGGGAAATAGAAATACATGTTACGTCCCTCTGCTATTTTTCTAGGGATTAAGGAAGCAACACTTATAATAATAATAATAATAATAATAATAATAATAATAATAATAATAATAATAATAATAATAATAATAATAGTGTGTGCATCTTCAAAGTGCCGGACAGAACAAGAAAAATAAAACGTACTCGCCAGAACTCAGCTCAAAAATATAATAATAATAATAATAATAATAATAATAATAATAATAATAATAATAATAGTGTGTGCATCTTCAAAGTGCCGGACAGAACAAGAAAAATAAAACGTACTCGCCAGAACTCAGCTCAAAAAGGATTTATTAATCCTCATTGCCATTTTTAAGAAGGTGTGTTTGCCACAGGTACAAACAATATAAGAACAATAACAAACATAACATTTAACAAATACTTAAAGTGGGAAAAGTGAGCACGAGAGATACCCAAATCAAAGAAATCAATAAAACAAAACGAAAAGCACTTGAAAGCAACACATTGGTAAATACCAGTTTATAAGTGGATAATATCATATTTTCCATAGCACATGAATGCTGCAGGATGCTTCTAAGAACTTTCTAGGTGAGTCCGTGTGTGTTTCTCATCTTGAACACTAGGTGTCTCTCCTCCTCCAGTGTCAGAGCTTATTGGGCCACGGTTGCATCAGTGGAGACACTAACTGATGAAATGTGTTGAAATTTCAGCATCAGCGTGCATCTCAGACTGATGAGGGATTGAGGGAATTATTTTAACTCAGTGAAGAGACAGAGTGAAAGACATTAATCAGATATCAGTGAATTTTTACTGCTTGTGTCCTTCAACTTATACAGTGATGCACAGATGCATAATTTTGAAAGTACAGAGACTTTCTTTTTTTTTTGGATATATAATTTTAAGAGGTGCAACATCTAAACAGGTCAGTACACACACACACACACACACACACACGCGCATAGCGCTTGTTTTTTATTGTAATATTATTGTGTTCTGTGTCACCTGGTGCGAGAATTAACCAACCCCCTTGACTTTCTGTCAGTCTATTCCCATCATCAACAGATTCTGTTTATCTCTACAGCATTATTCACGATTAAAAACTTAACTTCAGCCACAGATTACTCACCAATGAACAAACTTTACTCTAAAAACATGGAAACATGCACTCCAATACAGTGTCATTCAATCATTGCCACAAAAATATCCCTTATGACAGAGTCTTAATCCCTTAAACATAGAATCCATCCAACCAGGGTCTTGAATCTTAAACTTTAAATATTCAATTGGGCTTTAGTAATTGATTACTATAGGCCTACCTCATGGAATACCTCAACTCTTAGTGATTGTGTACAGAACTTCTTTCTTTTAACTTTGAATTGTCTTGCACCCACAAGGGAGCAGTGTTGTCTGAAAAAAGTGGAAAACTGAAAACACAAGTAACTTGGTTTAGAAACGCATATCCTACAGAACTCAACATTTCATTCAGTAACATTAGGCAGTTTTTATTTATATGTTGTTAAATACTGATGATCGTATTTTTTATGCATATGACTATCACTTCTTTGGCAGTGATTTGATCTGGAGATAGACATTCCTTTCTTACTAGTTCAGATGACAATTTCCAGTGAAAATTATTATGTTGGTCATACTTCCAAAAAGAATATTCTGTGAGTGTGATTCAACCTCACACTCTCCTCAAACGTTGTGTTCATCTGCGCTGTGCCGTGTTGAGGGTGTTGCAGTTCAACTCACGTAAAGTTGATAATTACGCCAATGACTGCAATTGCAGATTTTGAACAGAGATGGCGACAAAGAGGAAAAACATTGGACTGCAGCTTTAACTTTTAAATTATAAAATAATTTACATAGGCTACAGCAAAAAAGCAAAAGCATTTCAACATTTTTATGTTTTCAAACTTAGTGGAACATGTCCATGGTTAATGGTTTGCAGAATTATTTTGATATTTTAATTGTGACTCAGTGTGTCAATACAGATCCATTGTACTGAACAAGCAATCTGGGAGAATCATAATCTCTACCTTAAAGGGTTAGTTCACCCAAAAATGAAAATTAAGTCATTAATTACTCACCCCCATGCTGTACCAACCCCGTAAGACCTTCGTTCGTCTTCGGAACACAAATGAAGATATTTTTGATTAAATTTGAGAGCTGTATAACTACCACATTGGCTCCTAAAGGACTGCCTCTTGACGGCCCAGAAAGTCAATGAAGAAAATGTTTAAATATCCCAAGTGACTACCGTGGCTCAACTATATGTTTATCAAGCGACGCGAATACTTTTTGTGCGAAAAAACAAACAAAAATAACGAGTTTATTCGACTATTTCTTTTCTTCCTTGTAGGCCAGAACGAGACTTCCTTAGATTTCCACGACGCATGCGCGAGAATTGCGATCTGAAGTGGTGTAAGCTGATGTGAGCAGATCGCAAATCTCGCGCATGCGTCGTGGAAATCTAAGGAATTCTCGTTCTGGCCTACAAGGAAGAAAAGAAATAGTCGAATAAACTCGTTATTTTTGTTTGTTTTTTCGCACAAAAAGTATTCGCGTCGCTTGATAAACATATAGTTGAGCCACGGTAGTCACTTGGGATATTTAAACATTTTCTTCATTGACTTTCTGGGCCGTCAAGAGGCAGTCCTTTAGGAGCCAATGTGGTAGTTATACAGCTCTCAAATTTAATCAAAAATATCTTCATTTGTGTTCCGAAGACGAACGAAGGTCTTACGGGGTTGGTACAGCATGGGGGTGAGTAATTAATGACTTAATTTTCATTTTTGGGTGAACTAACCCTTTAATCTACATCAGAGAAGTGGTTATTTGGTGTTAAGCGATCCAGCTGAGTGGAAATATGATCATCAGCCTGAATGCCAAGACTTGCTAATGATGTAAAGATCTGCAGTTGTTTTACAAACGTATGTTGAACTTAAACTAATTTAGGTTTCATCAAGGCCCCATTATCTCTCTCTCTCTCTCTCTCTCTCTCTCTCTCTCTCTCTCTCTCTCATCTGGTTAGTCGTTTGCAAGAACAATAAATCATTGACAAATGTGAACTCTATTCTTAGCCTTGTATTACAGTTGGCCCTAACTAGTTCTTTCCTAACACTGTTGGACAAAACTGAATGCATTGTTTCTGATCACTGAAAGGGATCTTTTGATCAGGCCAAGGCTTAATTGAAGATGATAAAGACAGTAAGCAGACATGCTCAGTGAGGCCAGATGTGCCTGTATATTCCCAAAGGTTTGCACTTGCAGAACGATCACTAATTTTATTTTCCTTTTAGGAGAGTTTGGCCTTATGATGTTAGTAAAGGAAGTCTTCAATCACTCAGCAGTAAAGCTATTCCTCAATAGGAAAAAAGAAGAATCACTACACCTCTCAGTCTGTTTGTGTAATCCTACTGTGATCTGTCAGTTTTGGCATGATGGACATTTTTCTGCTTATAAATAATACTAACAAAATATAATAATAGTCATCATCATTAACATAATCATAGTCATTTGTTTAAAATAATGAAACATTTTGGGCTCTGCTGAGCTCTGGAATCAAGTGTATTTTAAACCAGAGACTTGAGAGTGATGATTATAGGTCAGTTTTTTAGATTATAAAGGTCAGCATTTCCACTTTTCCAGTGGTGCCATTTTTAAATCTCACATGTGTCAAAACAAAATAGCTGTGTCCCAATTCAGAGGCTGTATCCTTCGAAAGGCCGGTGGTGACTACAGGATTTTTTGTTTGAAATTGTTGGAATACACTTTTAAAGAGATACTCCACTTTTTTTGGAAATAGGCTCATTTTACAACTCCCCCAGAGTTAAACTGTTGAGTTTTACCTTTTTTTGAATCCATTCAGTCGATCTCCGGTTCTGGCAGTAGCACTTTTCCAAATGATTTGGGAGTCGTCGAGCAAATCGGGTAAAATGCATATTATAAGACAAATAACGTGTTTTTTTTATCCTTGCATGCATGTTAAACTGTTTTTGGGAACTCCCAAAACAAAAATAGGAACATTTCAAATGCTATGATAGGCTCTTTAAAAAAATGTGAATGGTTGATTTTGAATAATTTCATGGTGACTCTAACATGAACACAATAACAGCCTATAAAAGGCACATCTCTCCCACTTAATTTAAACAAGTTGTGTAGGCAATAATGACACGTGTTTCACAGGAAAAATGCCCCACTTTGTGATTTATGCTCACACATTGTGATTTATGTTTAATCACCAGCCCTGGTTTACATTACCTTTCAGCCATTTGAATATCCACAGAGCTATACTGGGTGTGGTATGTGTGGAATATATTAAGGTGGATTAAAAGTATGAAATTAAATTCAGTGTCATGACTCAACAGCAGTAGAATGTACTTGTGGTAACACGGCATTTCCTGTCTCCCCCTCGAAAGAACACAGAAAGAATTCCCAATCTGAGTCAGCTAAATCAGGTATCTGAAACCTGGCTGTTTACCTGGTACATCAGGGACATATTTAAACACCGGATAACAGATTGAAATGCTCCATATTTTTATAACATTTTGAGAGGTTTTAAGACCGTGACCAAATAAAGGAGGTCTTGCCACCACATTCAGCAATGTATCTACACCTGTTAATCCTCACAAATGTTTCTAAGAACATCCAACTCAAACCCAACATCTCTCTAATTTGGGCTTTCTCTGGATAAGATATGGTAGTCATTGAGCAATAAAACTGGCCCATTGAACCTAACAGGGACTGAGATTGTTCTGTGGACTTTATACACAAAGGACATTCTTTAACCCCATCTTTATCTCTTCTTTCCTGTGGTTCGTTCCAGAGTCTCAAACTCAAAGTTTGATAGTGATAATATAATCACCAGCTATTATGCTGAGTATGTGTCTGATAAAGCAAACCACTGATATTCTTCTGCAGTCAAACAGACTGGCCTTCCTGGATTTAGCTGGATCTTTATATGGTTAATGTACAAAATCACAAGCATATTTTTGCACCACCGCCATTTGAAAGCGCAATCCTGCTGGCAGCAAGTGAAGTGCACCTGAAGTTAATGCTGCCGACTGCTGCCATAAATCCACCACAGCATCTCACCGTCTAAGCTGATCTTAAGCTGTCTCAGGTTTTCTCTAATGGATCAGTTCACCCAAAGAACTGAAATTTTTCATTATTCAACACCATCCAAATATGAAAGGAGAAATTTTGGAGAAACTATTGGTGATGGGAGTATGTTAAAACTTGCAAAGAGCTCAATGTCACATGGAGCTCCTTCCTCTCGTTTTTAGCAGACTGAACTCTTTGCCAGATAACATTGATGTGTTCTAAGCATCCTGAGAACCCTGGAATACCTGCTTTTGAACTGAAGTGTCAATGAAGCCATTCTTTAATAACACAATCTCTAAACAAAAATGCTGAAGAAAATTTTACCTTCAACGTTTAATAGTGAAATAGGACGAAACTGACTGATGCTTGTAGCATCTTTTTGTTTAGGTATAAAGACCCTACCTGCTCTGCGCCATGCTCTTGGTACAACTTGTTTTTCCAATGCTACTTTCATCAATTTCCACAGAATTCGCACAACTCCTGAAGCACTCCTTGTACGGAACTCCATTAGGCCCTGGAAATGATGAAGCCCTTGCCTTTCTCACAGCCTGCTCTACCTCTTTCCACTTAGGTGCACAGACCTCTATTTTGTATTCTGGTGGATTGATAGGTGGGATACCTGATGGAATTGACAAAGGCTCATGCCTTTTTGCATCTGTATGTGTGTCCTCCAAATATCTCTCTAGCTCAACCCTAGATGCTTTTAGAATGCCATTCTTCTCACTGGTGAAGAACTTCTTCACAAATTTGAATGGTTTTTTGTAGAAATTAGCTCAAAAGCCTTGGGTGGGTGTCTCCAGCATCCTAAAACATGGAGCTGGATACTGCCGACAAGTGTAGCTAACCCTTACCAGCCCCATTGGGGTCTTTTTCCTTCTGTCAGCTGTCTCTCCAGTCTGTCAAGGTCTTTCCCTTGATGCTAGCAGCTATTCACCGCAGTCACTGGATGTTTCCAGGTCTTCATGATTTCCAGTACATGAGAGTAGATGTTAAAACTTCATGCTGATTTATACTCGGCTTTCACCACGATAAGCACAAACTGAGACGAAGCTTTACTGTAAACTATGCTTCTCCGTCCATTTACGCTTCTTTCCATATGGTGACTCTCCTTCTGTCCGGCGTTAATGTCTGCAGTGTACTTGGCGCGTCAGATTCAGCACACAAGACGGCTGCAACTACAGTATGGTCTCCCCAGTGGACCAGCACGACAACCATCTGGATTGAGCAGAGTAGGGGACATCTCACATCTCTAGGGTCTTCAAGTGGCCATCCTTTGTCCTCAGTGTTTCATCGACTAGCCCGCGACACCTCAAGAGGGCTCAAGAGTGACTCTGGCGTTCCCCCACTCAACACAGCCCAGCTTACTGACCTTTACATCCCTCCTGCTGTTGAGACTAACCACTATCTCACAATCTCTCCGCGACCCAACCATATGCGCCAACCCGTTTGACTAAGGCTGTCAAGCCCCACTGTCTTCGTAAAAGTTGGTTCAGTGGCATTACAATGGGGGCTGAAGCTTTATCCCAAAAAAGAATGCAAAACACCATAAAAGTATCAAAAACACTAACACTAATACATTTACATTAAAGTCATCCCTACCATAGTACACAGAAATAAAAAGGCAACGAAGCACATATAAATCTAATGTTTAATTCAATTAAAAGAGTCAGTTTATTCATAAATGTAAATTTTTATTAACTTTGACTCAACCAAAAAATGTGGATTGTAATCACTAAGTATTTATTTGTTCTAAAGCTTACTCATGAAGGTATGGTGCCTGGAAGTCTGTTCTGAACAGAACTGAACAGTTACTTAAAAGTCGCCTTTATGCAAAAAATATGGCCTGCAAAGATTTCGGACATAGCATTTGTAATCGAGAGTCTGATGAGATCCTTTCACCTACTCGAGCCTTTTACATTGCAACATTTGATGACTTATTGGCCCCATTAACAGTGTGAAGTGATTGGCTAAAATGCAATAACCTTTTCCTTACTGAGACCCTCCATATGAACAGATAAGCTGTGTAAATCACCCCTGAGTGAATACAGATGTATGCTCATCTCAAGCTCCTTTCTGTTAGGTGAAGGCCCTAGAAGTGGAGCTAAACCTGCATTATATTCTCTGCCTGGAAACCAGATCTGATCTCTTGTGCCACTTTGCAAAATTAGCGCACTTTTTTGGATAGATTTAAAAAAATAATGTTTGAGTCGTATTGTGTGTCATTTACTGTATTTTTTATTAAAAATTTTGCACATTGTGTTGGGAAATGTGACTTATTTGTAAGATGAAAAGTTAATTGGTGTCTGAATGTATTCCTACAGAATATAAAAAGGATAACCAAAGAGAAATATACAAAATTGTTTATTAATTTCATTTAAGTAGATTATTAATGATATGTGTATTATTATTGTATGGAATATTGCAGTATTATTAATGATACATCATGCATTTCATTGTTATTTTTAAAATTGATGTGCCCTATTAATCTATAATCAAAAGATGTCCCCTATGCAGATGTAAGATGTACAGCTATGCAATTACCACTTTGACTCTTCAAAAAGTTCATAATGAGATCGTAAAACTAATCCATATATGAGTTAAGTCGTTTAGTCCAAATTTTCTGAAGAGACAATATTGCTTTATATGATGATTAGATTGAATTTAGGCTTTTTACATGGATTGTTTCAACTATCTCTTTATGAACTGTTTGCAAAAGGAAGGACAGAAATCACTCAAATTTTATATAAAAAGATCTTAATTTGTGTCGGACATCTTGGAACGACATGAGTAAATAATGACAGAATTTTTATTTTTGGGTGAATAACCCTTTAATGGAGCTTGTCAAAAAAAACGAAAAATAAGAGCCAAATCTGTGCGTGTTCGCGTGAGTGATGATCGCTATATTCTTATGATCAGTGGCGGATTAAGACTCTTTGGTACCGCTGGGCACTGACAACTAGAGTGTTTGACCCAAATGTTTTTTTTTTTAATATATACATAAGATATGATCACCCAAATGTGATTAGATTAGAACGTTCAGAGTAGCACGTCATGAACTGTTAAATTTCAATCTGGGTTTTGCGCTTTGGCTGGCGCTGAACCAGAGACGGATGCGCTTACTCATATAGGCCTATCACAACAACCATATCTCAACTGTTCCCTCTTTTAACCATATTGTCACATCCCAGGGCGTAATTATTATTATTATGTGTGCAATGTTTTGTGCTCTCTCTTTTTCTCTCTCCTGGGTGATGATGGAGAGCAGCTGACACAAATTACAATCACCTCCTGGATTTCTACTGATTGGTTCCTGACTATAAAGCTTGTGGACAAAGCTGGAGAAGAAAACCCAGTTTGGAGAGTCCCTTTTTGACTCAGAGCTGCCAAGACTGTCTTCTTATGCCTCACACCTCTTAGCATGTGTGCTAAGACCGATTGTACATATTGTTGATCAGTCTGATTGTTTAGTAGACTTGGACTGCGGTTGAGGCAACTTTTCTTAAGAAACTAAACGTTACTAAAAGATCCTTGAGTTTAAACTATTTCTAGTTTGATTTGTTTTTTTGGGAAGCAGTTGTGAGGCGAATGCCATTTCTGTTTATGCCCATGTTTTTCTCCTGTCACAGGACAAATTTCTTACCTTACTCCATCTCTAGCCAAACACTGTGTCTAGCCTTTTTCACCCCTGACCTGTTTTCATGCCTGTAAAGGTAAAAAACCTGATAGATTTATTATTATTATTATTATTAGACAAATGTGAATTGAGCACTGTCAAATTAATTGATGTGCATTTTGAGTTGACATATTTGATAGGGGGCCTTTTTAGGTAAAGTGCCCAGGGGCTCCACTGTCTTAATACGGCCCTGACTATACACGACTAATGTAACTTACTGCCCTTATAGATAAATCCACTGCAGTATATGGATAAAAGCTGAATGGCAAACTTGCTCTCTTTAGCTCAGGGTTTTTTTTGTTTTTTTTTTCCCAACTGCACCGGCTTGTATTTGAGACAGGCATCTATATGAGACTGGCTTTTATAATTTAGTGATGAGATGTTTATTATTTGAAGTTTTACGGTATTTGATTTTTAATCAGTTACACAATTGTTAATGGGTATTTATTTTGCAAACAGCCAGTGAGAGCATGGTACTGACAATGCTGATATAGATTACCACTGAACTGTGGAATATCGGTAACGCAAAACTTTGCTTACACTTACTACGAGCATTAAGGCGAGGTTTCCGGCCCCTCTGCAGTCTGCAGATCAGCCGCAATGATCAGATCACGCCACGTCAATGTGGACGTGGACACCAATTTGAACTCCGCCGCGCTGGTGTAGGAAGCAACGAGAAATACTTACCGGAATGAAGTTTAATCATGGAACGTTAGAGGATTAAACTTCATTACACAACGTAAAAAATGGAACCGATGGGTTACCCAGTGTTTTAGTTCTAAGGGAGCAAAACTTCTCATGAGAGGCCTTGGCCAAAAGAAGACCACTGTGCTGAGGGGAGATGCGAAAACTGAACGCGGGAACCTCGACGTGCAGCAGGAGATACGGGAGGACATCGTCGGATCTCAGAAATTGTAAACAACATGAGTGTCCTGAAACATGTTTCCTGGCGACTGAACGAGAGCATAATTGGCAGCGACAGCATCTGCAAACTCTGACAAATGTAAGTAGGCTACCAATCTTTGATACTGTGAGTGTTAAGTAACAAGGCTCAAAATAGCCCCACACCAACACAGTAACATAATGAGGGTCCCTATATGCAAAACAAAGCATAGAGAACTTTGTAAGTGTACAGACCATTTAATAAAAAGATACAGACAGTTCACTTTGTGTATATAGACAGGGGCCATCTTAGAAAACAGTCACGACAAGTCAAACCACGAACGTCGTGCTGAATGAGCTGAACTGTATGAAGTTCAGCGAACTTCTGAACTGTATGAACGCAAGGGGGTAATCCATCGACCGGAAGTTGAAGCCTCGCGGGAGCTGACGTCTTCTAGCAGAACTTCACTTGCGTTAGCATTCCCATTGACCCCCATTCATTTTGGCGTCACTTTGACAGCGAATAACATCTGTGTTTCTTTAGAAATAAATTTGCGAAGCTCATAGATATCTATATAAGTCGAGCACAGAAACTAAATAAAACATCCGGTAATTTCCTAAATAAAAACATAGTTTTACCTTTTCCAACAAGGATAATCCTACTACTTTTCCAATACATTCAAAAAGGAACCCAAATAAACATTTAGCATTTTATAAGTTGATTTATATTTAATTATAAATATTGTACCTACTAGAATCACAATTATCTCCACAAAAAAGGGAGATTAGCAGGTCAGCACATAGTTGTTTCCTCTGTACTCTTCTGGATGGAAACAAACTTGCTGGTCTTGTGGTTCTGTTTATAGAAACTACATCCTGTTATATCGCACGATCAAACGTAAATTCGTGAGATGTCGTGTGTCCTCGTGACTTCAGCTGTCAGTCATGGCCACAGCTGTTCTGCAACAAATCCGTATCTGGTAGGTACTGAAGGGCGGCGGAGCACAGATCCGACACGCAGCGAAGCCGATCCGCAGCCGTTCTGCAGTTGCTGGAAATCCGGGGTCAGCCACATCATCACAACCATAGATATCTATATAAAGGCTAGATACGTCCACGCTGCTGGCCAATTGAGGTCGACGTCTGCACCTGGTGGCCATCTTGTCACAGGTAGCTCGCTCACTCGTAACATTGTGTTAATGGTACATGTACTATTTAAATGACCATAACTTCCTCAATTTTCTACCGATTTTCAAACGGTTTGTTTTGTTATAAACGTCAGAGATGTAGTTATGACCCTGTATCAATAAAAAGTGTATAAATAAATAATCATCTAGATAATTATAGCCACGTTAATAACGTTTGTAAGAAACCAAACCGTTTGTAAATCCGTCAAGATTTCAACGAGATAAGAGTATTTATGTTCGTGCTGACCACTCATCTTACATCAGCTTGTCTGTGACAAGATGGCCGCCGGTGATGACGATGGAAACTCCGCCGTAACACATCTAGCCTTTATATACATATCTATGATCACAACACCAATCATCACCCAATCACTATGGTCCACCATTCATTCCCAATCACCTGATTATTGACTCGCTGCACCTGCAAACCTGTCTGTTCCCTTCTGTACCATGTCAGAGCCATGCCCAAAAGATATTTAGCAGATTAAATATCTTGACCTGTCTGTGATCCAAATCCTCTAGCGTGAATGTGATGACAAACAGTTCTGTGGCATGGAAGGCTATAACGATCTGACAACTATAAAAGTCATGCGTATGGGTGGCATTAGCTGTCTTGGATGTCAAAGACATAAGCAAATGGATCAAACTAAAAATTTGTTAACATGACCTATATCGGAATCTTTATTTGAGACTAAATTACTATTTTTTTAGTGTGAGACTGAATTGGTCGTCTGTCCTCAGACAAAATTTAGTTTATGATAAGCTTTTTGCTGACCAAACCTTGTGGACTTTGATATTCATTCACTCTGTTTGATCAAACTCAATACCATGACATCGGTATGAGCTGCACCTGGACGCAGTATGCAATTTTTTTTTTGGAGCCCAGCTATCAAATCTGTGTTCTGAGCCCACTATCAGCAGTTCCCTATCAAGGGACTGAGCCATTGCACAATGACAGCACCCAACCACAAGAACTGCCTATGATATATAAAATTTTTGTGTCATATCAGGAGAGTGAGGTCAAGAATAATGAGTATCAGGGGTCTTATTTGCGTGTTATGCAACATCGGTTCTGTTGCGTTGTAGCAAATGTTTAAAAAAAGAAAGCACACAAACACGCATACTGTAGCTTTTTTTTTTTTTGCATGACGATTCAGCAGTTGAGCCAGAGTACATATGACCTTAAGGTCAGTCCCTAAAAGCCTCTGGGGGACATGGGAGGAGCTTGGCAAGATAGGCCAGGCGGTGGCATCATGGCACAGGCTTCTAAGAATTGCTGGCTTGACGGCCAAGCCAAGTCTCATTGGAGATAAAGGTCTGATGAGTAATGGTCAGTTCTGTAACAGTGAAAGAAATGACCATCACACATGGTGAACAGTTATGTAGGGTAAGAGTTGCAGTTATTCAGTGGGTTCAGCAGGTCTATCAGTAGAACTAGTTTTGAAATATAAAATTAAACCTACTGGGATAACATGCTTAATGTTGAATTTGGATTCTTCAAAGATAAGTTTGGCTTAGTCTTAAAACTAAACACTCCACAGAATACATTGGAAGTCTGCTTCCAGCACGGAAATTCATTCATCCTTTGAGGAACATAAATGTGTTGTGCAGGGAAATTAAGGAGCCATGAGAGAGAGAGAAAGAGACAGAGAGAGAGAGAGAGAGAGAGAGAGAGAGAGAGAGAGAGAGAGAGTGTGTGTGTGTGTGTGTGTGTGTGTGTTTGAATTATCATAAAACTGTCACTTTGGTAAGATCTCTGCAGGCTCCACATGAAATTTGAAATGCTCAAAGATTGTCATGGCAGTCATTCTAGTAAACTCGTTCTTACAGGTCTGAGAGTGCATACAAGGTAATTATGGTTAAAATATGTGAAAGATGCAATTATCAGTTCTTTTCACACACGTGATCATTTAGTGTACTTTTTATTTTTAAGAAAGTGCAGTGTGGGTACCTTTCAAGTTAAGTTTTTAACTTTTTCGGCACACGGCAGTCCATCAAACTTCTATGTGTGATACAATTTAGTAATTAGTCATTATTGTAAATTAGCTTTAAACTGTACTTAATTTTATCTACAGAACATACAATATAAGACTGGAGTAATGGCAGCTGGAAATTCAGCTTTGCCCTCACAGGAATTTTAAATATTTAAATACAAAACATTTATTTTAAATTGTAGTTGTGTATGCATATACATAAACAGCAAGATGAGAGACTTTATTATTTAAATAATAAAAATCTAGATAGAAACAAAGTTATGCATATTCCATTCGAAATGTCTCTGAACTTTAAACTTGCAGCTTCTCTGGTGTGTTGTGTATGTTTATCAATGGCTTTTTCAGAGTCTGTTGTGAAGCTGAAAGTTGTTGATGCAAACATTTTTGACAATATGTCACAAAGCTTTCTGAACCAGCTGAAATGACACAATGACAATGAGACAGTGACATCAGATAGCAGATTAGCCATTAAGACTCATAAATGTCCTTAATTACCAATGTAGATAAAGCAATTCAGATAAAGCGAATGGAACTAAGCCTTTTAGCTTATCAGCTTGCTTTAATAAGGTGTCATAGTTTATCTCATCCTGACAGCATAAAGACTTTACTCAGAATCATACAACACACATTTACACTAACCAATGTAAAACACTTCCTCTGAGTTGAGTTCATGTAAACGTCACACATAAGGCTGCAGATCTACGGCTGTCTGGTCATATCAGACCGAGGTGCATGCTGCACTGTCTGACCTATAACAATTTGTTTGGAGGTTTAGGCCATTTTCGAGAGGTCAAACCGAAAAGTCAGATCAAATAATTGTAATTGTGTAAATATTTTACTTTCCTTTTAACTCAATGTGGTGCTGAGAAGTTATAGACCAGTACTATCGGTTTTGGGTTTACCTTTATATATATATATAGCGCTTTTTACAATACAGATTGTACCAAAGCAGCTTCACAGTAATAACCTAAAAATAACTGGCTGTTCCATCAAGATTGTAAATCTAAGGACTCAAATGTGATAATTTTGCTGTCTTAACAGATGCTTCTATAACAACTTTCATTTATAAAGAATAACAGAAGTTTCCAGTAACAATATTCCCCCACATGATGTTTGTTGAAATTATTCATGCATTGATGATGACCACAGTACATGCACATGCAAAAACTCACAAACTGACACCAAATTGGACCAAAGGTATAGCCTTCCACTGTGTTGCAACAATGTTCTCTGAATATTCCCCATCTCTAAGATTAATCAAACCATCAATTTGTGAATGGTTGATTTCTGTTTATTTTTCTTCCGTGCTCTCTTTCAGCAAACACACTGCACGTTATTAGTTTCTGGCCTTTAGATTGTGTCCCAAATCCCTATAGGCTTAGAAGTTTCAAAACTGGTGAATGAGCTGTCAGAGGACGGTGGTGTGTGGGGAGTTACAGAACAGGCCGCAGATGAATCCAAGGGAAACTCAAACCACATCACTGTGACTGGTGAAAGACAATATATTATTATTTTTTTGTTGATTAGTAAAGCTATTCTGTCCTTTACTTATTCTGAAAAAATGTGGCAAAGCTGCTAAAGCTCAGTAACCACACTGAAGACCCGCAAAAAAGTGATAAAGGCTGTTTTTAAATTAATTAGAAGATTAGATGGGTGTACTACAAAATTATGTTAATTAACTTCACTTAAAAACAACAAAAACTGAATGTGACGAGGCCCTGGAGTTTGTTTAGTCAAGCCACAAGAATCAATGAAGTACAGGTGTGGATTGCAGAGGCTAAATGTTTTCTAAACAATATTTACATACAGTGGTAGCCTGCTAACATCAGACCCAAGTCTCACTGAGACTTGGGTTTTGGAAACCACATGTTCATTTTCTCGAGCTGTTTATTGTGTGCCATGAATGTCTATCAAATGCGCCTGTACAGCTCATAGCCAATCGTCCAGATGATGTAGCCGCAAAAATTAGATGAGGAAGAAGACGATGGGTCGTAAGCTGTGTCCCAATGTGAAGGCTGCATCCTCTGAAGGCCGTATTTGAAGGCTGATTGTGTCACAGTGGCGGGACGAAGGACTGTCCGGTGGAGTCCGGTTGCATCATCAGGGCTCGACGAAGGCTACCCTGAATCAAAAGCGACTCCAAATGCACCCTTCGTTTCCCGTGAAAGAGAGCGGCCTATCCTACCCCATGAGTTATTGCGCTGGTGACGACAGCATTTTTTGTTTAAAAAAAAAAAAGGACGGCCAAGAGTTAGGTGGTGGATGGCAAATTCATATTTAAATGTAAAAGTAATATGTTTTCATTTACTGAAATAGCTAGAGTTTTTTTTTTTCATCTTTTTCATCTTAACTCATTAAGGTGTGAGTTTGGTCTTTTATATCACTGTATTAGTCATTGTATCATTTATGGTAGAGAAAGATGATAACGTAGGCTACACGGGGAAAGTAATAAGGAAAGTTATTGAATTAAACAAACATATAGCTTTTGTGTCTTTATCATCTTTTCCGCATATATCCTGACCCAGATAATCATCACAAAAAGTTAATGCATGCTCAAGTGCTGTAAATGAGTTTTTATGAATGAATGAATGAATGAATGGCTTGCTCTAGTCTAACTGTTGAGCTGTTTTCGTCAACCACACGCGCTTGCACCCCCTGCTGGTGAGGTAGACTAACAGCAGATGGAGATCATGTTCGGTAATCTACTGCTTTTCCTGCAGTTCCTGGATGTCAATGTTTAATTTAGCGTACTGTCGAATTTGAAACACTGAATTTGTGGAAGCGAATTTGCAAAACGAAATTAAATGGACTGAAAATTGCCTATCGAATTTTATAGGTTGTATTTTTAAACAGTTTAAATATTTTGGAAGTGAAAAATGTGTTTGAAATGTTTTGAATTGAAATAGCTATTCACAGATTAAATATGTAACCATGCTGAATTTTAGCCCATAAAAATGCAAGCCCTAAAAATGCAATGCATTAAAATGCAAGTTAATGCAATGCCGATTTTTTTTTTTGCCTATAATTCAACAGGCTTTTTGTTAAAAAAAAAAACATTTGGCATTATTTTTTTTCCAAATTTCCATATTCTTCAAAGAATGGGGAAAAATGTGTCACAGTTTCCACAAAAAATATGAAGTATAATATTAGTATTAATATTAAAGTATTAAGTAAATATTACTTTTTTCAACATTAATAATAATAAGAAAAACATTTCTTGAGCAGCGAATCAGCATGGGATTTCTGAAGGATCATGAGACAAGACTGGGGTAATGATGCTGAAAATAATGATTTGCATCACAGGTAAAAATTAAATTTTAAAATATATTCAAAAAGAAAACAATTACTTTGAATTGTACAAACATTTCACAATATTACTGTTTTTACTGAATTTTTAATCAAATAAAGGCAATGACTCACGTTTTGAATAAGCTTAAATAAATCCTGATGGGACAATCTCACAATCATTAATTAAATATAACAAACAACAGTAGCACTATAAGCGAATGGGAGAATTTGTCATTGTTTAAATTGATTTGTGGTCTGAAACATTATAAATCACTGGGCATTTTTTACAGATGTGGTGAAAAAACTTCACTAAACTGTAGCTGTTTAACATCAGGTCATAAAGAAAGAAACAGAGTAGGTCAGGACTGAGGTGTTCACATCTTAATGTATGTTGTTCACCCTCTTTTTCCATGTACACTTAACCACTGCCATCCTTCATCCAGTGTTGGTTGTTTCTGTCTGGATTGTGTTAATGTTAAGAGGCAAGAATGCTATCACCAGTGCCATCAAACAAGGCACTTAACCCCAGGATGCTCTGTAGGAACTCTCTGTAAAATAACTTGCTTTTTAAAAAGGCAACTCCTAAATTATGTACAAGCAATCAGTGCTATGACAGCAATGCTGCAGCGTGAATTCAGCTTCTTGGGATCTTAAATCTTAAGAAGATGTAGGGCGAGAACATCTCTGTCAAAATGTGGTTGAATGGCTCAGTCTGAGTGGCTATTAGTCATTTTAATATCTCTTTTTAGCTGAAAAGAGCAATTATTTAAGTCAGCGGAAAGCCCTAAAGTAAGCTAAAGTAAAGAGATGATGTCCAGCTTTGAGTGTTAAAACTCCAGTAGCTCAGTAGTCTGTATAAGAAAAAAAAAAGACAAGACAGAAAGTGATAAAAGTTTCCAGTGTGTTTAAGGCCATATTCCACTGTGTGAATGATTCACCCTGACGTTAGCCCTCTTAAATTATGAGATGTTTGGAAGTTTGGGAATGCTGTTCTAAATTTCACAATATTATATTATCTCATATTTAAACACCTTCCAGTTAAGCATTATCATTCTAAATCATCCGAACAAGTTGGTTGCGGGTTTTTTTTATGCAACTGTATGTGCAATTCAGTGTTAAAGTGAAAAAAGATGTCTAATTTCAATATTGTTGGTGAGTTCAGACTGAGGGAATTGATTGAAAATGTCTTGATTTCTGTGCTAAATTATCCTAAACGAGGCTCTGGTGGAAAATAACTCATTGTGTGAGTTTGCTCATTGTGGGACTCAAGTTTGCTCATTGTGGGACTCTTGCCTTGGATGAGATGTGCAGATCATGCATGGACAACCAGAGCCCATTCTCACTCCCAAGGCGTCACCTGACTGACGCCTTAGGAAGCATTTGACCATGCTTCAATATCTGACGCTTTAGGCGCCCTTTAGCGTCAGTTAGATGACGCCCTAGGATCGCGTGTACCCTACCCCCACCCCATACCTAAACCTAACCGCGTCCTCCAACTGACGCTTTCCTTTAGCGTCAGTTAGATGACGCCGTAGGATCGCGTCATGTAAGTGACGCTAAAGGGCGCCTAAAACGTCAAATATTGAAGCATGGTCAAAGGTGACGCCTTGGGGTGAGAATGCGTTGTAATAAAATGCTGTAGTTTTTGATTCATATATCAAATGTGAAATAGGTTTTTAAAATTGTAAAGGATTAGTTCACACACACTCAAAAAATTGCTGGGTTGTTTCAACCCACACTGTAAAAAAAAAAAAAAAAGTTGCTGCCTTAAATTTTAAGGCAATTTGCAGTAAAAACAGATCACGCGCTGCTCCTGATCCCGGTGTGAATACAGTTATTGATTAACATGCATGCCTAAAAAAAAGATGTGCCGCTCAGGCGCTCACCAAGGCGTCACCTAACATGTGGTGATGTGTTTTCGTCTTAAACCGTTAAAGCTCCACTAAAGCTCACAAATCTGTTTTTTTTATAACAATAAACAATCTTTTCATGTAGTCGTGATATTAAGGTGGCGCTCACACACTGTCCGACTTCATGTCTCTGTTTGCAGCTCCTCCTCACCTGCACGTGGCCGATCAGTTACATCCAGCCGCAGCCGATGTCGAACACACCTTCAATGAGACTTGGGTCTGACGTTAGCCAGGCTAGCCGCATACTGGATGTTTTTACCTTTTCACACCATTCTTTGTAAACCCTAGAAATGGTTGTGCGTTAAAATCCCAACAACTCAGCAGTACCACAGTTAAAATTGCTTAAATCACATTTCTTTCCCATTCTGACATTCAGTTTCAAATTATCAAGAATTGAAGAACGAGTGAAATGTTCTGTTCCCGCTAGGTATGAAAAACTGTCCACACAGACAAAGAAAATTCAACCTTGGCTGTGTTACCAGATGTATGCAAGACCTGTGTGGTGTATTTTTATGACCATTCTGTGCTAAAGTGTTGATCATGACAGAATGTTAAATCTTAGACAAACCACAGGCAAAGAGATAATATTATCTTTAATTTACTTTAAAAATACGTTTAAAGCTAATGCTGATGCAATGCAGCATTTTGCTGCAAATGTAACTCTACGTTCCTCCTTTTCAATTCTTTATCTTTAACCCTAACATAACCTCAGACTCCTCCCTAACCTTAATCTTCCCACTGTCTCCATCCTTAAGCCTGACTCAAGGGTTAACCCTGCCTCAAATTGACCCTAAAAGTGCATCCAACCCTATCATCGAGCCCTGAAAGAAAAGATCAACATTAGATGCTCTTACTGTGGGTGTAAATGGTGTGTTATGCATACAGTGACAGGATTTGTTTAGTTTCTGGAGTTTCTGTGGCACATTACAGCACCCTCCTGCTCTGTGTGCTCTCGGAGAGATGGCCCAGAACAGGGGAAAGGGCTTGTTTGGATTATATCCCACTGTCTGCGTTTAGTCATCTCCTGGAAGCACAAATCCATGAACAATTTTTCTGTCTTCCTGTAGCAGAACTGAAATGTTTTCATTTCTTGTTGACTCCCTTTCTCACTTTTGGACTTTTTTTTTACTGCCCTCTCCAATTATTTTTTGATTCCTCATTCAGTTTTAATCCTATTTTTATGATTCCTCCCTTGACTTTTTATCTCCCTTTTCTATTTTTACTTTGCCTTCCCACCTTTGCATTCCTGTGCTACACTGACAGTGGAGTTTCATTTTTTTATTATTATGTAACACTGCATGAGAAGAGTTTGTGGGATGTGTGGAAGTCAATTCTGTCTTTCATTTTTCTTCTGGCCCGTGTGTCATAGATTAATACTATAGAAAGAGTTTACAAGAACATGAAAGACTGGAGTATGGAGCATATTCTACAGCATAAAGCTTGAGAGTAAGATATTGCAAGAATGCTGCAATATCTAATAACACCACTAATCTGATGAAATAGTGTATGGGAGAGTGAAAAGAAAGACTGTGATGAGAAAGTTGATTTTAAAGTTACTAGACTTTGTATTTGTTGCCATTTCTATCTGTATGTTTTTGTAGCTCTTACAGACCATTAACTAAAAAAAAAAAAAATTGGTTTAGGGTTTAGTTACCCTTTAATGTTTCTTGTATAATGTTAAATTCCAGAAAATGAGGACATCTGGTCACTGGTCATTCTTCCTCTAAATAATGCGCTATTGCTAGTAACTGTATAAAGTTTTTGATTTGTAAATAGTTTTGTACTGTAAAAAGCTTTTGAAGCTGTTTAGGTAACTATACTATACAAATGTCACTTCACCTGTGTTTAGGTTAAACTGATACCCTTTCTCACTGTACCATGAAGTGCATTTTTGTGACTGTGTGCATGCATTTGCATCATACCAGCTGAAGCATTTGGGTTGACAATCCAAAGACTAAACACACACACTTCATTCCAAAGAACAGCATTGCAAAAGAGCCCAACGTTTTTTCTTGCTCTCTCATATGCACCATCACTCTCTCCTTTGCTCTATTGATTAACAAAGGCGTGTGTGAGTCGTGCCTTGCACTGTAAGGATTGGTGCTGAACTTTTTCCCCACTTAAGCATGTCAGTGGCCTAGACAATATTGTCCCTAAAGAACTGTTGGGCACTCTACCCTCCCTGTTTAAGTGTGTTAGCTGTGGAAGGCACTCGCTGTCCCGTAACTGACCGTTGTTCTGGCTCTACAGTCAGACATACCAGAGCAAAACCCAACCTAAGCTGTCTAATTATTGCATTTTATTTCTTATTCTGTCTATTCTCCTGTCTCTCCATTTTCTGTCTGTATAATGGTTTAGATGTTGATATAATTGCTTCTCCCACTTATACCTGCATTAACATGGTCAAGGGCAAAGGTCACCCTGTTAAAGACCCTCCCCAGAGTGGGGAATTCTTGAAATGTTGTGTCTCTGGTATGTCTGAGTGTGTTTGTGTGCCAGACACTGTCTAGCCATGCAGCAGTTTTAGCCCAACTAGGTAAAATGGTTGATCTTGGTTATAATTGAGTCCTCCAACAGATGCTCTCTTTATATAATGCATAAACTTTTATTTTGCACAAATGTGTTCAATCATCTGTTAACGTGACAGTAAAATTAAATTGTCATAACTTGCAAAAGATGTTCTTAGTGATCATGTCTGCCAACCACATGCAAAACCAAAGCAAAAAAGTAATCAATATGAGTTCTGTGTTATTGTTTTTTAAAGCCATGATGACAATTTTTTGTTGTTGTTGTTGAATGAAAATCTTCCCTTGTGCTTAACCTTGTTCTCAATCAAATATTGCATCTTTTGAAGTGTCACATTAGGTCAGGGGTGTTCGATCCTGCTGAAGGGCCACTTTCCAGCAGATTTTTTCCAATGAAAGAAACCTGATCCAGCTTAGTCTTCAGGAAACAGGCAGGTGTGTTGGAGCTAAACTCCGCATGGAGGACCTAGGAGAGTGACGGTCAATCCTGCATTAGATTGAACATCTATAACATTTTGTCTCATTTTTGATAACATTTTTGAGTTTTACTCACTAGGCATCCTTGGTCGGATAAATGCCACATATTCAAGACTTGTGTGTTACATATACAGATGCCCTCTGCCGTCTTTATTGTAATGCTACAAGACAGTAAACCCATAGCTTTCAATGAGAAACATTACCAACAATAGACTGATGTGAAGGACACGGAAAATGTATCATCATGAATTTCTGTGGTATAATTTTGTCATTATGACATGATATTTGGGACGTATTTCGTTATCATCAAAACAAGTTGGCTATTTTATTGGATTTAATTTGTATTAGAGGCTTCAAAACGCTGTGATAAATATATTTCAATTTGATGATCAATAAGTGATTTTGATCTTATGGTCATTTGGTTAATTGATCATCTCATTCAGCTGTGAGGTGAGCCTGACCAATGAGTATTGCTAATCTTGAGAACGTCAGTGATTTCGCTTGTCTTAATTTCCCACAGCGCAGATCAAAGATCATTGAGAGCACTACATTCAGCTAGCTTTCTGTTTTTTTTCTTTTGTGGAGCTTGAAATAGCCTAAGTCATTTTGAAGAATGTGAAAGAAATGCATACGGAAGAAAGTCAAGTACATGTTTGGAACAACATTAGAGTGAGTGAATGATCTCTTCTTCTTGTCAGGGTGCTGTCACTTCTGTCTGGATTATATTTCTGTTGGTGACAGAACTCTGACATTATTGGTTTGTCCTGTGATTATGTTAGTCTGTTTTTTGGTGAGCACATGGCTTCTTGTATTCCTGTGCCATTTGCTCTCTTGTCAATTATAAGCCCCTCCCATCTCGTTACCTGATAATTGATTATTCCTTTCCACCTGTTTGTTACCTTTCTTGTTTGTTCCCTATTTAGGCCCTGTTTACACGAGAACGCTCGCGGGTGAAAACGTACAAATATTTTATCGGATGTGCCTTTCGTTTACACGTTTTTGAGGCTTAAAAACGCAAAAAAGTGAAACCACCCTCCAGAGTGGAAATCTTAAAAAACGCTCCACCGCCGTGTTACCGTGTAAAGGGGTAAAAACGCAAAAATCTGCTTGACAGTAAAGATTGTACGCAGGCGCGCTGACTTGGTGTTGTTGTAGTATGCACCTAGCCGCCTGGAGTGCATACTACATTGAATTTCACACACTTTTGCGTCATCATATGCACGCGGATTTCCCACCCGAAACGCTCGTCTAAACGCAGAATAAAAAGTGAAAACGCACGCCACTTTTGCGTTTTCTCTTCAGAATTGTTTCCGTGTAAACATAGCCTCAGTCTCCCTGTGTTTGCAGTCCTGTGCTGGTTTGTTATCTATGTTTCCCTTGTGTTTTCAGTGCATACCCGAGTTGTCTCTTGTTTTTCCCTATGGGGTGGTTTTGGTTTGTATTTTGTTTTGTTTTGTTTGTTTAATAAATATCCTTCCTGCACTTGGATTCGTTCTTTCTTTCTTTTCTTTCTTTAATTCCCATTTCGTGACACTTCTCACTTATTTCTCTACCTCCCATCCCTATTGTCTTTATCAGTAAGCCAGGTCTTAGCTTTTGGCTACTATGACATTATATTTTAATAATGTGAATCCTCCACAGACTTCCTGATAATGTGTGAACTCTCTCAGACACACAAATCCTGATTACCCAATCAGCAATCACAACGGGCCTGTTGGGGGCATGGGGGTGTGGGTGCAGGATGAGGTCGTCCAGTTGGCTTAGAGATTTTTCAAGTTGAGGATGGTGTGACGGGGTGGAGAGGTTGAGGGGACTCTAAAGGGGTAATAGACTCTAAGAGTGCAACATTTTGTTCCATCTTTAGATGTGCAATTTGTTGGTGATGAAAGAGAAAACAGCCATACATGTGACATACTTGATGTTTGTAATGAAGTCATTTTGATTTCCAAAACCAATTTAAGGAAACCACCTACATTTACTATGATCCTAGATTAAAATCAAATAGTTTTGTTTTATTAGTTCAGAGAAATAATTGAGAAAGAATGGAGGAAATTCACGGGAAATGAGGCAATGCCTCTATAGTGATATGATTGGTTTAGGCGATAAATCTCACCTCTTGTTCGAATCAGCCTGAATGAAGAATATAGGCTTGTTTGAGATGTGCTTTGCATCGTCTGAAATGTATGCAAGAGGAGGCGGCTGCAGTGAGAGGAGGAGTGAAAAAAGTGCAGGCAAGCCGGACTCTCGTCTTGCACTTTCGTCACTCCTTTTACTCATCCGGACCTCCTTTCGTGAGACTCGAGAACGGTGCGGCTCGTGGCCTCGTCCTGTTGCCACATACCCCCATCGCAGATGAGGCTGCACAAATATGCATTATAGAAATCAAATGATAGGTGTGTTTTTCTGGCTGCTAAAGGGTTTCAGGTTCAAGCCCAATTAGGGTGATAAAGGAAACTGTAAAGCCTGCATGATCACTATTCTACTATATATAAAAACACACCGGATTGCTCTTGGAAGGCTGTCCCTGCAGCTATAGTGTCCTGCACCTCTCTTGAGATCAAGAGCAAGTAACAATACGTTGCGGCTGTGCAGCTTCTAAAAACAAAGTTTATGATGTAACTGAAATCTCATTATTTTTGTGATTCCAGGGAGCCATGAATTCAGCTTACAGTAACTCACTCCAAACACACTGAAAAAGCATTGAGGTCAGTTTATGTTTATAATAGTGATATCTTATACGTTTAGTTGTATGTGGATTTCAAAATTGCTCACTTGTTGAACAGTGCGATGTGTTCAGTTGGCATGAATGCAAGTGTACGGTTAAACTGAAATAAGCTTGTTCACTGACATGACGTGTGCGTTTGTTCAGCCTAATTATTCTCTGGGACCTCAGAGAGCACAAGAGTTTCTTATCTGGCTGCAGGCAGCTTAACATGAGTGTATTTATGTTTTGTTGCTGTATATGTGTGTGTGTGTGTGTGTGAACTTAAAGTCAAGAGAGGCATAGATAATACATGTGCACTCAATGGCCTGGACACTGCCAGCAGCTGGCCGTTTTACCATGGCAATAGGACAAGGCAACCCAGATCTGAAGTTCTGCTGAGATGAGAAACTGTGATCTGTGAGTTCTTTAACATACCTCATAAACAAAAAGCCACCCACAGATTAATTGTATCTAGGTAATTTGTTCTCCTTTTAGTCTCTGGGTCATATCTTATTCACCTGCATCAAAAGCAATATACATAAATGCTCCTGCATGGTGTGAAATAATCAAAAGATGCAATCTTTCTCATGTTAACAAAATACAAGTTAAAATTTTTTAAAAAGATGCAAAAATACATTTTTGCCTGAACTATTCATATTTACGAATAAGATATTAAAGGATTTCAATTAATTAATTAGCTTGTGTCCAATGTTACTTACAAATTGGAAACATTGCAAACAATTTTTCATAAGAGCCAATCAATATTTGCAATATCACAGTAGCAAATTTCAAGATCATAACTAAAATACGGAAAAGAGAGAGAACAAGATTTAAGATTTTTTTTTTAAATAGTAGTATAAATAGTAGTTTTTTTAATAATAGTAGTTCATGTCACACACAACTCCACTAAACATTTCTCTTTATACGCAACCTCTCTAGTACAAACGAATTATGAATTATTTTACAAGCAAACATCAAAAGCCAAGTCCTTAGCTTTACATTAGTTGACAAAATGATTTGCTGTTCATAAGACTTAAATACATTACTCTGCATGAAACTTGAAATTGATATTTCAAAAACAACTTTAAGGCCAGGATAGGGTCATATGATCCTCTGGGCCACACACTTAGCTGCTGCCTCACACCACAATAGAAAAATCCTCACACTGAGGTCTTTCACTTGGTGATAATTTTTCTGACATTTGGTGGCTGATTGCGGTCTGCTGGAATTCAAATATAAATGACATTATCTGATTTGTGACTAGATGTGAAGTGACGTAATTCAACTGCTATGGATTGTGCCTTTGGAATGTGTTAAAACGAGAGAGAGAGACAACTGCCATAAAGGCATGTTTTTATTTTCAAAGCATTCCTCTTTTACTGGAAAATAAAAAGGCAATAAAACTTTTAAATTTGAAAAAAAGAGAACATTTTACAGTTCAAGAAACGTTTATCCAGCAGTACAATGACCCAACCATGTTGTTCAAACAAACTGAGATTATTGTTCCTTCAATAGCCATCAAATCCACTACTTTTTTATGTCACAAAGGCACAGACAGACAATGCCCCATCTTCCAGACATGGCTGCTTTCTCTCACAGCTGTTATCTTTATCAATTTACAGACCCGTGAATCCTCAACCCTTCACTCCTATTTTCACTCATGTCTGTCTGTTTGGCTGCACAGATTTCAGTAAGGTCACGCATTATTCTCAGTCTCTTTCTCTTGCCCTCTTTTGGTCAGTTCAGTCTGGCAAAACCCACTCCTCTATTTCCTCACAGGCTGTGTCAGATCTCTTCCAGCTGCGGCTTGTGTTCTTGTTTGTGTGTGTCAGCTGGGTGTCATTATGCTGCTGATCGCATCACCTCTATGTGGAATCAAACTCAGGGGGATGAACTATAAACAGTATCCGTGACAACTTAAACTGCCTTCAACACAAATGGCCTTTTACAGGATACAGGGGGAATATTCTCTTCTAGAGACAAGTTTATTTTCATTTAGCCACAATGACCACTGTACATATAAACAAAGGGCCACATAACCAAAATGTGGTGTTTACACAGTGCATATGTGGAGAATACAAAATTAACATTTGGGTCCTATAATTCCCATGGCCAAAAAAGAACGAAGAGTGAAATGAGCTGTACAAAACTTATACAAAACCTCAAAATGATCGAAAACACTACATTACTACAATATAATAATAATAATGAAAGAAAAAAAACAGGAGAGATCAGGTTTGTTTTTTGCACTCTTTATCTCCAACTTTTCTCCATTATCTCCTTTCACTTAACTGTAAATTGTAAATCTAAACATATACTGTAAGTCAACAACGCATTCTCACCCCAAGGCGTCACCTTTGACCATGCTTCAATATTTGACGTTTTAGGCGCCCTTTAGCGTCACTTACATGACGCGATCCTACGGCGTCATCTAACTGACGCTAAAGAAAAGCGTCTGTTAGAGGACGCGGTTAGGTTTAGGTCTGGGGTGGGGGTAGGGTACACGCGATCCTAGGGCGTCATCTAACTGACGCTAAAGGGCGCCTAAAGCGTCAGATATTGAAGCATGTCCAAATGCTTCCCAAGGCGTCAGTTAAGTGACGCCTTGGGGGTGAGAATGGGCTGAAGTCAAGTATAACGTGTGATGTTTTCTACAACCTAACCCAAGACCACTATTCTAAAACAGTAAATAGTTGAAAATAATATTGAACAAATACATAAAACATGAGATAATAATAATAAAAACATAAGAAACATTGTTGTTTTTAGGTCCCAATAAAAGAAAATGGCAAAATAATAGTTACAACCCTCCTTGCCTGCTCAGACACGACACTGCTATTTCTACCATTTATTAGATGATTAATGATATTTTTAGATGACTATTTTGAGTAAATGTTTCATATTAAATTAAACAAGAAAACCCACCGAATCAGATGGCACCAGTTATATCATTTAAAATCCACTAACATAATTTCACATTAAATTCTAACTCACATGTGAACTGTTGATTTTATATCTCAAATCTGCCTGGGTTTTGTTTCTCTAAATCATTTTAGAATTGTACTCAGAGGCTCAACAACTGTCACCCCGGCAGCTCATGTATGACAGAGATTTCATCCGTGTACTTAATTTCAACTGCCAGTGTTATAACTCACCCCTTGTAACAACCCCTGATCTTCCCTATCTACCAGAAGAATGCTTGTGAACTGAGACTGCAAAAAATGGACAGCAGATATCGCTATTTGTAAGCGTTTACACTGGACAGAGACGGATTAACAGGACAAGCCATGATGTGACAGCAGATCAGAGAAATCGCTTAGAGATTCGTTTGAGACCATCAGCTTCTCTGGAGAAATCTGGAGTTGCTAACCTGCCAACGAGAAGCCCATCAAGATAGCGTGCCACGTGTAGCAGTGTAAACAATCTGTCTCGCAAAAAAATGGATAAGCATTCAGTGCAATATGGGTCAGTCAGAGCATAAACCCACCCAAGAGCTGATTCTTATCACAAAAACTAAAACATTTAAATGAACTGATAAGATAAAGTCGATACAGTCATGTTCAGTCAAGACACGGAGGATTAAAAAGCAAAATGCATCAGAAATGACCTTTAACCTTGAAGTGATCTGCTTAGGTTAATTAAAGTATGATGCTCATGTGAACGGATATTACAGTTTAGAAGGAAACTCTATGAAAACAGATTGAGTTTGTGTACTGGGGTGCAGCTCTTAAACAAGGAGCTCTGAGAATGAAGTTTATTTACAGTTAAACTGACACAGCAAGTACAAAACCTTAAACAACCTCAGCACAACACAGGCAGAGAGGACCATATCAGCAGCTGGATAATGGAAGAGCGCCAGAGTGTAAGTTAATGTGTCCGTGTGCATTTTAGAATATATTTGCAGTGTAAATCACTGTAAAGAGATGTACACACACAGAGTTAAGAGATAACATGCAGCACTAGATCAGAGCTCATTATGAGCTAATATAAATCATTAAAATGTGTTTCAATGATTAAAGACAGCAGCTGAACACTATACAGTATATGCCTCTCTAGCCCTCTACCTCTCTTATGTTCTTGCTCACCCCCCATCCACCCCAACCTTATATTGTAATTCACTCTGACAATCAGCATGAATTGTTTTGCTCTGGCATGTCAATCAAGTCAGCTGTGATTGCTTACAGACACTTGGACAGCAACCGGGGTTAGCTAGGTTCCAGATTGGTCCGTCCTGCGGACAAAAGAGCGAAGAACGTCGAGAATGGATGCGATTTTGGCCGAAGTCCCCCTCCCCCCACATCTCTAGACCCTCGTTCTTTTTCTCTTAGGGGGGTTAAGAGCTTAGATTTGGCCAAATACTCTTCAAACAGTAAATCTCGCTATCTCTGGAACATTCAAATCTCCAGAGTACATCTCTAATTATACTCGCATGTGCACAACCACAGGGCGTGGGAGAACATCATGCATGTTGTGTGTGAGGTGTGAGGTAAATGTGTATGGATATATTTTATTTTTAACGTGTTCGCTTGTGTGAGTGTGTGTGTAATTGTAGCTGGATATTTGGTTGTTTTCTGCCACTGGGTTTTTCTGTTCTGGGAGTGGTTCTGTTCTGGAAAAACTGCACAAGTAGTCATGAGATGGTAGAAATATCAATGCGAATGTGTGCTTAGATGTGTCTTCATCCATTGGGGGGTGTGCATAGAGAGTGCAGCCAAAAGAAACTTTTGAGGGCCCTAGAATGGGGGTTAAGGATTAGAAGTCCATTACCCCAAGGTATATGACACTAACACAAAGCATTTGGCAATCTGTCTCACTGTGTTCATTCTTAAAAAACAGAAAATGGTGGTATATGTTAAAGGGTCTCTCAGCAAGTTTTTGCTTGTTTCACTAATGTCATGCAAAATCCAACCTCATGTCAAAATCCTGCTCAACAGTAAGAGTTAGTCATTTGGGATGCCTGATCAAAATGCCCTCCACGAAGGTTTGCTGTGATTTTGTGAAATAACTGACGAGTCACAAAATGAATGAAAAGCGCATAATATGAATTAATTCAGAATAGCATACTAGTTTTGCCACATATAGCATATCAGTCATTTATTTGCATACTACTATTCATTTTTCAGTCATGAATGATCATATACCCAGCGCAGTGGTATTGCTTAACACCTTTCTTTACCATTCTGACATTCAGTTTGTAGTTCAGGAGATTGTCTTGACCAGGACCACACCCCTAAATGCATTGAAGCAACTGCCATGTAATTGGTTGATTGGATAATTGCATTAATGAGAAATTGAACAGGTGTTCCTAAAATCCTTTAGGTGAGTGTATTTAACATATGAGCAGAAACTGTCTAACAAAAGCTTATTTGATGTCTATTTTAGAGTAAAAAATGTATAATCTATCAAACTAGTTAACGAAATGTTGTCATTAGAGACACTATTCTATTTCGTGATTAGAACAAACCTCAGTAGGCATAGCAATATAGTTTAGATGTGTACATGTAAAAATAATGTTTCCTGATGTAGCAGCGATAGTGAATGGACGCACAGATGCGACGCACATCTGTAGTAAACAACATTGCGCGCGGGTCTTTTCCATTCAGACACACAATTCATCTTTAAACAGTCTTTGTGCAGTTTACAGATACCAATATATATCAATAACGCGATTACAACAAAGCACTTAAGAATAAATAACCAACTACATCAGCTGAGCTAACTTTATCAGGATTCATATGATAGTATTATTCCTCACAGTGCAGCAAGACGAGGCAAAGTACAAGATTCTTATTAAACTGGATGTTTTATCCAACTGAAGTTTTCATGGTTTGCTTCACCATTTGGGTTTGAATAGCGTGCTCTCTCAGTGGGCGTAGTCACATTAACATGTCATACGCTATAATTAGCTGAAAGGAAAAAAACTGACATCTCTCTCTTTTCATACAGATTACATGAACTGAGAATTTCAGCTTCATAACGAAAAATCTGGCCTGCCTGGACAAGAGTTGACTGAGTTACAGTTCATCTTCAGAAGCGTTTCAGAATGAACTTCACTGAAAGAGAGAAGTCAAAATTCGCATCATGTTTTTTTTTTCTTTATTTGACAAAAGCAGAACACTTTTTTATTGTATCAACAAAAGAATAGACACTTAACAGGAGTTAATGATGTACACTTATATGTAGGATCAAAATCAACAGTAATTTGAGTCTCTTTTGCATATAGCGCGGGAATTGAAGATCGGATTTATATCAGTTTTGCAAAAACACATTTATGTGGCCAGGTGTAAATGGAATCGTTTTGAGAAATCCGATAGCTATCCGATCTGAGAAAACGCATGAAGTGGCCAGGTGTAAACAGCCCCATAGTGACTTAATGCAATGCATTGTGGGGGAAAGGAGAAACGTTGCAAACCGCTGTAAGATAGTACCTATACTTTTTTGTATTAAATTCCATTTTGTGATACCCAACAACATAAAATGCAACGGATAACAGTTTAAATGTTTATTACCAACAAGCAAATTGCACAAATTTGTGAAAAATAAACCCTGCACACGGCCTTTAACGTTACAAAGAATAACCAAGTGTTTATTTTGTATCATAGCAATTACTTGGCTTTGTTTAACTTTGAAACATGAAATCTTCTTTTGCCACAATATATATATATATATATATATATATGAACTTTAGATGAGGGAATCAATATCATTTTGTGATGATATCGTCCGATGTACACCCCTACTATGCATGTCGGCAGCTATGAAGGATCTCTCTGTAAGGGATGTTTCTGAAGAGTCACTCTGCAGTCATCCATTCCATAAAAATTTGCACATAAACCAGTAAAGCCATGGGAAGAAAACAAAACAGCATAGTGAGAATACTAGCCTCAAACACATATACCGGTCTCTCTCCGTTACACACACACACCATCAGGAAATGTGGAAGGCTGCATGGTGTATCAAAACTCTGTATCGTGTGTGATGACATAAAATCTGGAAAAGTGAAAAGGCACAAAAAAATGTTCCCTCTCTCTCGCCTTATCTGACCTGTTGTAATGAGGCTGAAAGTTCTTGGCACGTGTGCTGTGCTCAGTCACAGCTGACATCTCTGCGGCTCTGTTTTATGGTGAGATTGTATGAATAAGAGATTATTGAAACTAATATCCCTTACTTTATGCTAAATTATAAAAACCATTAGGGGGCTTTGGTTCTTAAAAGACACACAATAAAATCTCTCTCTATAGGGCATGTTTTCCAGATGTGCTGCTGCAGGACGTTTCTCGCCAAGTTCTCTGAGGAGGTTTACTTTAAACAAACGTATCTTGGCGTGCTCAGCAAGGGAAAGGAGGGTGATTTTACAAAAGGTTCATCGCTCATTTTTATGTGGAGGTTTTGGATGCTTTCGACCGTCCATCTGTTAGGAAACGTGCAACACGAAGTGAAACATAATGTCAAGTTTTGCAGTTTGTGGGAAAAATATATATTATCCTTTTCTGCCGTGGAAAATCTGTATTATGATCATAACTTGTCTACTTTCCATTAAAACTTGTATGCGGAAACCACTGTCATTCATTTATGAATACCAAAGACTGTTTAAACTGCAGTCCAGACCATAATTGTGACATATGGCGCCATTAACGATTGTCAAAGCAAAACATGTGCTTTTTGCTAACAATGCAAGTAAATCAAAGAAATCCCTCTCTTAATATTAGGCTTGAAGAATTGAATAGCTGAATGAGGTTCCTTGAGCACAGATGAGGTGATTTAAAGTGTTAAGTGGTGTTTGAACACAGTTGTGTGATATGCAGAAGATAGAATAGGAATCTGATATGCTTGTTTATCAGGGGGAGGATTCTGCCAGAGACACCTGGCAACCAAAACACCATGGCCGGCCAATGACCTTCTCCCACGCGGGCTAACAGCCAATTACATCGTCCGACAGGGGCCAACAGCCAATGACCTTTTGTTGACCAGCCTGAACCAGCCAATGAACTTTTCCATACAGTTAATTAATTATTAGCCAACAAGCCATTCTACACACAAGGTTGTGTATCAATTTCCAATTCACACATTTATCAAATTAGTAAAGCAAAATAAATAAATTATACAGGGATTATACTGCATTTAAAAATAAATAAGTAAATGAATAAATAATATCAAGAAATATATTTCAAGTCAAGTCACCTTTATTTATAAAGCGCTTTTAACAGTATGGATTGTTTCAAAGCAGGTTTACAGTTATAATTGAAATTACCATCACTGATTGTTTAGGCCATGGGACTTCCCGACCAAAAAATGTTGTGGGCGGAGTTCGGGCTGGCATCCAGGCTAACATTTTCAATCTGTGTCAATCTGTGTTCATTTTGACCACGAACCATGCGCTGTCACTTTAATTCAGCGTTTGCAGCACAGCAGAAATAAACTCGGTGCGAAAACGATCTCTGCACTGCTGTAAACGCACCGCACCTGGAACTGATCGACGGACTGCATCCGCGTGCAGTGTGAAAGCTCTAACCTGTTAACATGGGTAAGTAAAAAAAGTATGCACCGCATATGCACTACAAGCGGAGTATGTGTAAAACGGGCATTAGATTCTGTCAATTTTTGCCGCTTTGCCGCTTGTAAATGTGACAGATCGTTGTAACACCTACGTTCAAGCGGTACGTGAACTGATCATGTAGTAAATAAACACGAATGAACAATGGGTATGTTGAAAGAGACAGTACAACTTACCGAATGTGTATATTATCCTTCATACATAATTTCGATCAATCAGTGTTTTTCAACCGTGGAAAGAGGTCAATAAATCCGCTGGAGAACAGTACATTTACCTCAGGGAAGTAATTTAATGACCAGCACATTAAAAAAAATAGCTGGACACCACTTTGACAGCCAGGCATTGAGTGGGGACAGTCTAATAACCATCTCATCACTCCTTCGAACAGGAAAGGGGTCAAGAGCAAATTACAGTGTCTGACATACTTACGAGTTCACACACCTCTTTAATGTTAATTTTGGTGATCTACAACTGGCGAAGTCAAACATCATTAGTGCCGTAGTGAATAATAATCTTAGAGAATTTACGATTAGCATTAGCCAGCACTTTTAAATTTACTTTGATGTCAGGTGACCAACCAAGAGGTATACATCATAATAAATCAAGAGGAAGTGGTTTCAAAGGACAATAATAACTACCATATAGCATGATTTTTTTTTTTTTTAATTTAAATGCAGTTTTTTTGTCAGGCATTCAAACACAAACATGTATAAGGACAATTAACATCACAACAGCTCCTAATATATTGAATAAATAAACAATGTTGAATCAGTTTACACTAAACACCCTCTCAACTACTGTTTGGCAACATGTAATTGAAACAATTTTAAACTACAGAATGTAAATAAGAGTGTGAGGTATGAGATTGACAGATTCATTTGTTGTATAGCGATGGGTAAATGCTGTAAAGCAGTAAACAGGGGGATAACAGTGTCAGTCCAGTGTTAGATAAAGTTAAGCCTGTTGGTAGGAGGATGTGGTGGATGATATTAATGAGCATATTAAAACAGGAGATGGAGAGAGAGGCAACAGAGTAAACAGTCTCAGCATAGCTGAAATTCCTAGAGTAAACCCACTGAGTTCCACTCCTCTACATGAATCAGATCACTGCAGCTCCAGCCCTATTTGTTCTCTGCCTCCCTTTTACAAACCATCTGCAGTCTTTTACGGGGATTAAGATCTGCACTCATTCATAGTTCAAGAAATCAACACTGTTCAGAGGGGAAAAATATCCTAGAATGAAATATTAAGCCATAAATTTATGACTTCTGACTTTAACCTTAAAACACCCGCTTCTTTTTTAATTAACCCTTAGGAACTGCCTTTGTGGTGTGATAGAGTACTTTAAGCACATGGCATGTGTTTCAACGGTTGACACCATAACTTAAAGTTCATCTATTCCAGTCTACGTGATGGATGTAAACAGTCCATGAGGATGAATAAACATTACTTAATATCAGTTTTGTTGAGTGCAGTGGAGTTGAGCCAAGTTCATCATGGTTCTGCTCAGTTCAGTTGGACTGGACTGAGTGCAGTTAAGCAAAATGGAAATGTTAAGTTGAACTAAGTCATTCTGCATTTCCCAGAAGATCGCAGAACCATTACCACAAATGGATCAACTTAGCTCAATATAATTTGGAGAAATGCAGCCCAGGTTACATATGTTGGCTGGCAGTGTTGGGCAAGCTAAGCTACCAACGAAATCATTATTTAAGATAAGCTGACAGCTGTTGTATAGAGAAAGTTCCAAATTACAGCCAACTACAAAGTATGTGGAAACTAAGGTAAACTAAAACAAGTAAAACTCACAATTCTGAGAAAAGAAAAAGAATTTGACTTTATAACTCACATTTATGAGTTTATATCTCAAGGAAAGTCATAACAACACTATATAAACTTATGATTGCGAGGAAAAAACTGAGATAAAAAACCGAGATTATCTTTTAAAGTGTTTTATTCCATGGCGGAAACAAGCTTCCATACTAAAGTGAGTATTAAGTACTAAAGTGAGTTCCATACTAAAGTGAGTATTGACTATTCTAGAGGAAAAAAGTGATTAAAACTGAAAAATATCGAATATTGTTAAGCACAAAGTATCTCATTCACTTGAAACAGAACAGTTTAAATGCCTGCTGTTTTACCTGATTTTTTTTTGTATGGGTGAATATTACTGAATCCAACTAGTCGATTTGATCATGATCATAACGATCAAACCAACATTTCAAACCAAATACAATGGTTAAGTTTCTCAACAATGCCTTTCTGAAGGCAACTGTGCTGGAACAATATAGCTTATTTGACAAAATAATCCATGATTTCCATTGTCAATCATCAATGATTCATCATCATCAATGATTTTCATTGTCAATAGAATTTGTATGGTACTCCAAGGTACTTAAAAACACCATGGTATCAATGGAAATCCAATGTTATTGTTTGGTACAGTGTTTTTATGTACAGAGTTTCAGGTGCAGGTTTGGTTTAAAATGATTATTCAGCAACATTTCTTTTCTTAGTTTTATGGAGTGAGAAACCACACCTAATGATTCAGTAACTGTCTCTGAAATCACCCTCTATACCACATTACTCCAATAATAGTCCCCTTGAAGTGCAAAATGAATGGGAGTCAATGGAGCAAGACGGCTAAATTTGTCTCCTTCACCGACTGCCATTGAGACATCTCAGATTTGAATGTAGGTTCAAATCTGAGATTTCAGATTTGATTTCAGTCAGGAACGATTGTTGTCAGGCACTTAGCTTCACGGTCTTATCTTGTGATACGCAGCATGGGACTGTGAGACGTAACCGCCTATGCAAGCATCAGCTAAGGATGATTAAAGTGGTACAAAAGATCAGTCCCCATACATTCTCTGAGTCGTACCCTGCCACTGGAATCAAGGAGCGGGACATTCCTGATTTGGTGTCTACACCTAGAACTAGGTGTGGGAGACGGGTGGTGAAACATGTAAGGTTGAACCTATATGTGTGTGGTTTACTATTGCATTATAGTTACAAATGCATTGCCCACTTAATGTTGAGAAAAAATTGTTCGAAATATGAAGACATGTTATAATTATTTAGTAGTAGCCTAGTCCATAGTAGGACAAAATATATACTATGGAAGTCAATGAGACCAGAAACTGTCTAGTTACTGATATTCTTCTAAATATCATAAAATCGGCTGAATGGATTCAAAAACGGTAAAACTCACCTGCTTAACTCTAGGGTAGTTGTAAAATGAGCCTGTTTACCAAAAAAGTGGAGTATCCCTTTAAGGGGTGTCTAAAATAGTGGACATTATCGAGTGTGAATGTACAACCGATGTAGCTACACACAACCATAGATATAGCCTACAAAGATGCCTCATTGTCTGTCGTTTCAACGAGCCGCCATCATAGGCCGCCATGTAAACCCAGGGGATTGTCACGCTGATACGTAGGACTTCCAGATTCAGTGATCTTTATGCACTGCCACTTCCGTTGAATCATCGATCTCGCTGGCGAACTGATGACGGACTGCACTAAGTTTATTTATAAGGCATCCCTGGTAAATTAGTCTGATTCACTAAAGTGCCGGCTGCAAACAAAAGTGCTAACTTGTTTTATTTTAAAGTTTTAATCCAGGGCTGCGTTCAGCCCGGACAAAACTTTGCACAGCGTTTTTTAAACAGATGCGTTGAACACCCCGTTCTGATGACGCAAGAGTTGCAACTATGGAGCCCGATAAGGCCATTCTCTGTGTTCTTTGAGAAGAATTTTCAGAGCCTGATGAAGTCAGTATAAATATGTGTTTAATATTACAAAATATACCCGATGTTACAGTAACTGCACCTGCTGCCCAGAACACAAGAGAACATCCCAATCAAGTGAAGGGATTTGTGGAAACTGAAAGCACATATCTTACCTAATTCAGACTAAAACACATTCTGTTTAGCCTCACACACTAACTTTATTTGTATTTCATAATGATTTAATAACCTATTTTCTTTCGCATTTTTAGGAAAAGCACTTACCATTTTTTTATTTCTTGTCATACACTTGCAATGAAGCTAAAATATATAATAAACTACATCATGTTGATATCCTATATTTTTTTACAATAAACACATAATATACTCAGTTGTTGCATATAGCGATCTGCATTGAACAGATTTGTAAATTATTTTCCTTAACCCATTGTGCGAGTTCACTTTAATACCGCATGCTTTATAAACATGTTGCTGCTGATTGGATTGCACTTTTGACACACCCACCAAACGAGAGAAAACATCTCTCAAACCCCGTTGCACACCGTTTCCTGGAAACATGACGTTCAACTAGGAAACCGTAGCAAAACGTTGCGCACCGTTTTGAACTTGAACGTGCCCCAGTACTTCCTTATACTCAATTCAGTCGGGAATCCATGAAAACTTACGTAGGGTTGGCATTGTTGGTTAGATTTACAAAGTGGAACAGAGCAGTGACATATATTGCCTTCGTCTCAGCCATTGTTGAACTGCGTCGGAAGTGGACATGCACAAAGTTGACAAATCCCGCCCACGAAACCCGGAAGCGTGATAATCCCCAAAAATCTTGCAGTTTTTTTTTTATATTTTTTTTTTGTTTAAATGTTTAACCATTTATAACACTATAGTATTGTATTACTTTGTTTTTTTTTTAAATTAAATAACTAACTAGTTAACGGTGCAGAGAAGGTTCACTCGGAGTCGGCACAACCCTCACAGTGCACTCCGAGTGAATTCCCATGTCTCGCCAGAGGAGAGCGCTGCAGCTAAATCAAATCATCCATCCATCCATCTTCCCAACTGCTAGTGCAATGTGGCTACAGCGAAATATCATAAAGGTAAATTCCTTTTTAATTGATTATTCAATTGTTAAATTAAGGTTTATTCATAGTTTCCATGCCAGAGCTCGAGATAGGCAAAACAATTAAGGGGTTGAGGGTCTGTCGAAATAAACTTCCCTTCCCTTGTTTACTTGACAAAGTTGAACACACTTCAACATGGTGTTGGTATTCATTCCCACTGAGGGAAGTGTTTAGGGAAGTGTCTAAAAGTTTTGCTTTATTGGTTTTAAAGAATTAGGCTACAACTACAGTCATTGAATAAACAAAAATAAGACAAATAGCTGCTACATAAAAAAAAAACAGTGACAAACAAACTTAGTTGAATAAAAACTTCTGAACTTATTTCCTCCAAATTTACATTTATGAATAGTAAATGTAGCTAAAAGAAGTGTGTATGGCTAAAAGCAGCCCATGATGTGACCGCTTAAGGGTAAAGAACCAACTCAAAAGAGCGCTTCCTTTTTGAATAGGCCATTGCTATTCTAAACGGCCGACAAAAAAACGGTGGGTATCAGACATAGGCTATTTGTTGACAAAGTGTTGGAAAATGAATAGTCATGTTATGCTACTGAGAGTCACTGTTTGTAGTGAGGAAACTGCCCAAAGATGATTTCTGTAAAATAGTTTATGTGGCACATTCATTAATGTCTATCGCCCCCTGTATAACAGTAGACTTTATATTAATCTAATGGTGTTTACAAAAAGTAGATTTTAAAAATATAAGGGTGTGAGCATAACATGGAGTTCAAAAATGTAGACACAAGCATAAGGAGCTTGAGGTTTCAGTACCCCTGAGAGCAGAGAGCTCTGTCGGATGATACTGTCAGCCAGTTATAGATTAACTAACATATGGGCTGTAGATTATTACAGTAACCTCAGCAATGAAAATGTACCACACTTTTGAATCAGCATTTTACTATCTCTTGTCTCTAGCCATTTGCCAGCTGGAGTGACATTAGTGTCTGTGACCTTGTACGCTTAAACCTGGATAGCAAATGCATCAGCTTGTTGCACTAAAGTAACCTGTTGGCTGTTACGGTGAGCTTTAAGGCCTAGAAATGCAGTGCAATGGAAAATATGTACTTCCGCTGGAATGACAGGGCTGTAGAGATAACTTAGTGCCTAAAATTCATATCACTATATTCATAAGAGTAAGAGAGAGAGAGAGAGAGAAAAGTTTATAGGAAAAATAAAAAAGGGGAAGGAGAACAGAGGCGTGGGTTGTATGCAGGACTTGGAGTTCTGAGTCCTTCCTCTCTATTGGGACACTGTGCCTGTGTTCCAATACATGTCATACATCTTATCTCACTGAACGGTATGCATTCACATGCATGCACCTATAAAAGTACAGAGTCCAAGTACAGAATGACACACCTTTTCTATGTCATTCGGAACATCAATAGTCAGTTGTTGTTTTTTTTGCAATGACTGAGGTTCGGTTCCCCTGGGTGCTAAAACACATAAAGGGTTAGTTCATTGAAAAATTAAAACTCTTTCACAATTTACTTAATGAAACCCTCTAGTCATTCCAAACCTGTATTTTAATTTTCCTCCAGTGGAACAGTAAGGATTTTTTTTCCCTCAGCAAATCTAAAGTCAACGGGGTCCAATGTTTTTTGGCAACAGCATTTTCGTGTAAATGAAAGGCCAAAAAGTTTTCAGTTGAAAACAGAGTTATGTAAACTGCTCCCAAATCTGGCATTTACAACATCGATTAAATGTTGTAAATGTAACATTAAATCCTAGATTTTTGTGATTTTTTTTTTTGTGATAAGGACGGAATGGAATGCATTTTGCTTAAATAGCAGCAGCTCTTAAGTTTGAATTGAGTTGAGATTGAGAGATGTTGAAAAGCATACCACGATTTATGTCCAGTTCCATTGACTGCAGTAGGACACTGTGCTCTGCAGGCACCTCAGCTGACTTGGTAAATGAATGTCCAGGTTTTGTGCCCCTCCTCACAGTTAGCACAAACACAAGGAATGTATTTTGTATTCAATTTTAATTTACAATGCACAAAAACCCAGTACACATTATGTAAAAAAGCAAGTTGCCCAGCAACCCTCATACTTAAGCAAAATATGCCAATCAAATATTCATGAAATATTGACTTTAGTCTCATTTTTAAGAAGTTTTACACAATAGCTTTATTTTAGCCCAACCTGATACAACAATACAAAAGTATGCAGTCGCCGATTCGGTATTCCTCTATAGAGCATCATTTGTAATTAGTTGTTTAAATGGTTCTAATCATGCATAGCCTTTCATGCTTTCTTTTTTTTTTTTTGTTTAAATGTTTAAAACTTCAGGTATAGAAAATGAAAATATACGTTAATTAAAGATGCTTCAGACATCTTAACGAGATTGCCTTGTCTTTTCTTATCCTCCCCTTTTTACTCTTCTCTTAAACATCATAAAGGCTGTCTGGTGAGGCTATGACATATAGCCTGAGGTACAAAAGTATATCTACAGCGACTCCAAGAACACACAGCTCTATGAGAATCAATGAGGGCAACTGTCACGTGGCTATTCCATTAACTTTTAGTAACACCTGCTGCATATGTACAGTCAAACATATTTCTCTGAGACTGGTCAGGGAAACAAAATAGCAAATATTTGATGTAGTCAGATAAAAAGCTTCTTCGGATAAGTTACTTTTCAATATAAATAAATATGGGGCATGTCAGGTGATTGATGACTTGAAATTTTCAGCACCAGTCATTCCAAATCCTATCTTATCTGCTGCATCATCCACAGTATTTACACAGACACAAAAGTTGCTGTTATGAAATAAGTTTGTGTTAATTTAGCTACCAACATCCTAACATACAGGCTAGAGCTAATATTCTACTCTATCTTTCCTTCTCCACCCTTGTCAGAATTGGAGGCTTAACTGTAGGGATTTAAGGACTACTGGTAATGCAGATACTGTCTGGAGTCTGATGCAATATGTTTTGTCTGTCTACAGTCTGTTACCATAGATACAACAGTGTAAGACATGGTCAACAAGTAAAGAGTTTGAATCAATCCAAGCTGACAGGTAAAAAAGCAGGAATACAAAACAGCTACTCTTTGCATTTGGAGATGTCCTTACTTCATCAAATTTTTGCTAGCCCTAATTCCAATTGAATCCTATCGTATTGTCAGACATTAGAATGGAGTGATTGAACACATTTACTATTATTTACAGTCAACTCTTTGTGACCAGCTTTGACCGGATTTCAAAATTGTCTACCGAGGAGCTTTCACAGTCCTCTAAGATATTGCAAAGTTTCAAGACACTGAAACATGGTGCTTTGCAATTGAAAGGTAGTTATAAAAATTATCTCCAGCACATCAAATCAGAGTGTGGTTTGGACTTTCTGCAGTTGCTATGGCCATAATGTCATAACATTCTGCAAAAGATACAATACGAGTGAAAAAGAAACTGAATTTGAGTGTACAAACAGAAGTTAACAAGTTAAGCACTGCGGACAGTACACATTCCAGGACCAGAAGGGGAAGAAAGCATAATACGATTAAGTAAAATGATTTGCCTAGAAAGCCTCCACACAGCGCACAGCATAGCACACTGCAAACCAATATAAGGCCCTCACTGGCTGCCATTACTGCTGTTGTTGTTGTTGTTGTTGTTATTGTTGCAGATGTCTCCAGGGCCTCCACCAGAAGCAGGGTTGTCTGCGAGATTGTGAGCATGCTCTAGAAACAGGTCTTTGAGCACACTCAGTTCTTTGCTAAGCAATTTGATTTTGGCCTCCAGTCTCTCGTTCTCCTCCTTCAGCTCATTGACGCGCTGTTGGGTGTCTTGTGCCTTTTGCTTGCTGCGCATGCGGCTCTTCTTTACAGCCAGGTTGTTGCGTTCTCTCCGTTGGCGGTACTCGTCGCTATCTTTATCCATACTATTCTTTTTCATCTTGCTGGGTGGTGTAGCCTTTCCCCCACCTCCGGGACTCACTGGAACTAATTGAGGAACCTGTCAGAATTATAATAATGTCACACATAGTAATAAGAAACAGCATATCCAGTGTATGGCTAATTTGTGGTTTTGACTAGTGCTGGGCAGTATGACCAGCAAAATCAGGCCAAATCAGGAGTTTTAAACGGCTTTCAAAAGCAAACTTTCTGGAAAAGTTTGCTCCGGCTGGTAAACACCTTCGAACTCCCATTGGTGCATGGCACCAATTACGTAATAGGTAGGTATGCACTAAGGGTCCGCCTTCTTTCCCATGGAAATTCTTCTCTGGTTTAATTTCTTCTGTTGAGTCCATCAAGGTCAGACATTCGCGGGTAAAAACGCTAACACAGTGGAGAGTCGCTTTATAGTAGAAAATGTGAATAAAGATAAAATGTAGCGCTTTTCATGTTTAATATGGGTTTAATATGTTTAAGATGGGCTTTTAAGCAATCTATTGTATTAAGTGCTATATAAATAAACGTGACTTTCTTGGATTGCCGAATTGCTGAGCTAGTGCAAATATCCACATTGCTTTGAGTTTGATCAGATGCTTTTCTTATGCTTTCTTTAAAAGATATTTACATATTCATCTTACCGTCAGTGTTGGTGGTTGCTGTATGTTTGCTAACAGTATATCACTGGTCACGTAATTCGAACTTCTTTTTTACCCCTAAACCAAGAACGAAAGTATATCGTGAGTATAGCGGGCCTTAAGAGCTGCACGAAGAGCTTAAGAGCTTTTTCGCAACCATTTAGTCCACTTTAGACAAAGTTCACATGAATATCCACCAAGATGGGCAATTTGACATGATTTTGTGTGTATTTTGGCCACGTATGCTACAGAAGAGAACTGATTTCGGAATCATATGGTTTCCGAGAGGCTGCTTCCTGTGCGCGCGAGTACTTCGCTCTTTGCATTTAATTTAAACATTACGCATGATGTCACACATAAAACAGTTATGTGTCCAGTCTACTTTTTGATGTCTGCGAAGACCTAAAACTTGGACTTTTTTTTTGTAATCTTTTACAAATGTAGGGCCTAATTTAAAAAAACTAAAACATTTGTAATATTTTGGAGTATGAAAATCATGCAGTTATAATGTGTTAATCATACCATGGTTTAAGCACTGCAAAGCTTTAATCTTGGTTTTGAAGAGTCATTTATATTCATAAATGCATGGGTGAATAGATTAGCTTGTTGATGTGTGTACCTGCTGTAGTCCTGCAGCTCCTGCGGGGTTAAATGCACTATTATGAGGCTGATTCTGTATAACACTGACACCGTTCTGATCTGTGCTGGATATCTTCTGTTGCAACTGCTTGTTCATTTGGATCCACTTCCACTGTCTTTCTCTTAGCCTCTCCGACCTATGCTGTCGGGCTTCGCAGAGCTGGGGTTGGTGTTTGCTGGTATTGTGTGAACCTGGATGCCACAAAATGCAGCCGTGTGCCTAAAAAACCAGACAGAATGGAGAAAAAGAAGTTATACAAGGTACTCTGCACACATCAGCATCATTCTCCATCACACTTATACATATTTTGTTGGCACACAATCCCCACCTGAACAGATGCTTAACGCAAAACGCAGTATTTCAGCAAAATGCTGCAACACCTGAAAGTCGGGTCAACCGCTTGTGCTTATCCGTTAGCATTATGTTGTTGCAATCCGACTGTGCCATGTCAATGTGCATATGTGGCAAATTTTCTTTCTCTCATGAGCTCGAGCTCAAGTGTTGCCCGCGGTTGCATCATCGCTCGCGCTCCCACCCGCTCCTTTTCTACACGGGAGAAGGGAAACTCCGTAGTCATACAGAACTATGTCGAGCTAAAGTTAACATTTTAAACAAACATCAGAGTAGTGACGAAACGGTAAAGAAAATGAAAGTTTATTAGTTAACATTTTAAAGCCAGAGAGTGTTTTGAGTCATGAAAGGCTGGTTACATCATACACGGAACTGTGGGAGTGAAGGGGAATACCGCTGACTAGCTTTCAACAACAGTATGCCTAACTTACATAAAAAATGGCAGCAGATCCAGTAAATCAGTATTGTATTCTAATAGCGTTGAACCATGTACAATGTTGTTACAAATGTCACTTTAGGGCTAACCTAACGTTTCGTGCGTCCGTAGCCAGTGGGATCAACTGCAGGTTAGCAGGTTGGCTAATAGTTGGCACATTCCTAACCATGACGTCAGGCCTCGAACAATGAACTTGAGAGCTCATACAGGCTTGGTTTCTACATTAAAAGTTACGCGAACGAATAATAACGATTCGCCTTCGATCGCGATCATGTTTAATCGTCGGTTATGAATCTCTAGCTTGCCTCTAGATCCGGAAGTTAAAGCTATTTTGCAATCGAGTGAGCGGCACCGATCCTGTTAGCGAGCCATCGGTTAATTGATAAAAAAAATACATTCGACTGTCTGTATCGCTATCTTACAATATCCCGCAAAAACTTACCTTGAAAACGTTCCAGGCTTACAAGTCACCCACTTGAGTTAATAAAGAATAATGTCCTCTTTGTTCACTGAAAAATAAGCACAGGTTGAGGTGTTATTGTTTGGTAAAGCGGCGCTTGGGAGTATTGCGAAATCTTGTGACCATGTAGGGAAATCTGCTCTCGCAACCAATCAAATCAGAGGGTTGGGAGACGACGAAAGTACTCTTTGATTGACACGTCCCTAAACCAATCAGGCTGCATTTCTCGGTTTGGGGCGTTTTCATGCGGTAAAACATTAGATCTGCCAAGAATACTAAACATAAAGCTCGTTTCATAAAGCTGGTGAAAATTAGGATTATTTAAATGAAGTAGTTTCAAAGATTCTTAGAAGCGAGAGCCAAGCTAAATAATGTTATTATTGGCAATACTCTAGTTTATAATTTTGCCCTGGTAGCTTTGGTTATATAGTCTGGTAAATTCTTGCATTTTCGACTTCTGGAATTTATTCTGATTGACACTCTAGCAAATGAAAGTTGACTTGTTAAGTCAGATAAAATCTTGTTATGTTAATGGATAAGTTTTGTGTTTGGATGTCTCGCATTACTTAAAGGCTCAAATTCGAAATTCCCCTAGATCATCTTGTCCTCCAAAATAGACTATTTCAGTTCCATCTTTAATTTACCCCCCAATATTTTATTTTGATGCCGTGTTTAGAAAAAAAAATGTCCTTTTGAATCTAACGAGAGGACTTATTTTATTTTTAAATAAAGGACATGTAACATTATGGCTCCAATAGCTACATAAAGTAGGCTATTGGAAATTTAGGTAATTTATAATCTGACATGAAAGCAGCAATAAATCAACAGAACAACGTAATTAGGCTATAACACATCAGTTGCTGGCCTCTCGACTCATTCTTTTAAAACTGTGCCAGGCTCGCGCTGTAACAACAGAGGGAGCTCCCAGACTGCTCACTTTCAGCGCATGCAATTGTCAGTTGATGTGTGCTCTCCAGCTTCTCGCTCATAGCCTAGGTGAGACGCGTGCTGCGGAAAATATAAGAATAAACACAACAAATCAACACAAAGATAAAATGAATTATTCAATGGGATGGCTGGCTTTATTTATTTTTTATTTTTTGGGGTTGGTGAGATTTAATGTGGAGGCGATTCATTTAACATTTAATTTATTAAAAAAATCATATGGCATATTGTCCTACGTGGTGCGTTCCTTTTCGTTTACCCATTTATTATTTTTTTCTCTCGCTTTTAATTGTTTTACTTTAGTAATTTGTGTCACATTCATGTAACATATGCGTGCTGAGCGACAGTCCTGTTCGTAACCGCTTTGCCACTGTAATCATGCTAGTTTGGTCTGCACTCACCTCCACTTCTCTTTATAAAAATATTTTTCCCCCCTTTAAGCATGCATTTCCATTCACAACACGCCTCCAAAGGCTGCTACAATACTAGACCCATTGAGCATTAAAATCTAAATTAATTTAAATCTACAATGTAAAGGAAACAACAACATAAAGATGCATTGTTTAATTTGATTAATTATTTTTAATTTTTTGAAACGATTGCATATCATTTTACCTATAATTAAATAATATTTGCATTTCTGAAGGACCAGGTCGATCGGTGCGTGCGTTGAGCTTTCGCGTAGAGATTATGCAGTGAAGCATTAGGACCCAGAGCACGCCCGCCCTCCAAACTCCAAAGCGTATATAAGTGCACTGAGAAAGTATTTGACAGATGTGAAGCTCACATGCTGATGGTGTAAGTGTCATATTAAAGGAGATCCTGAGTGGCGTTTCAGCCGTTAAGCTTTCATTCACTTTACAGCCAAGCCACGACAGGCTGCGCGCTCGCCTGTCCCGAGAATTTGCTTTTACTGCAAACAAGCTGGATTCCCGGAGCTCTTCACCATGTCTGGCAGGTTTTAGATATCCCATGGAGCAAGCAAACCTCTACGAGGTCGCCCCACGGCCACTGATGACCAGCCTTGTACAGAGTCAGCAAAACCCTTATATCTACAAAGACACCGCTGGAGACCTGAGCGAGATCTGCGAGAACGAGAACTCCATCGACATCAGCGCCTACATTGACCCCTCTGCCTTCAACGACGAGTTCCTGGCTGATTTATTCCACAACAGCTCCAAGCAGGAAAAGCTCAAACTGGCGAGCGGAGACTACGATTACCCCCACGGTGCCAATGGCACCACGGGGGCCCCGCAGATGTATGGCTGTCTGAACAGCTATATGGATTCCTCCAAACTGGAACCCATCTACGACAGCCATGCTCGAATGAGACCCGTGGCCATCAAACAAGAGCCCCGGGAGGAAGATGAGCTCAGCCACTCGATGCCACCCACATACCACCACTCTCAGCACCACGCGCCGCATCTATCCTACCTTCAGCACCAGATCGCGCACTGCGCGCAAACCACAATGCACCTCCAGCCGGGCCATCCCACACCTCCGCCGACGCCCGTACCCAGCCCGCACCACCAACACAGCCACCTGCCGGGGGGCTCCATGAAGATGGGCGATCGAGGGAAATCCAAGAAACATATCGACAAGAGCAGCGTCGAGTATCGCATGAGGAGGGAGCGCAACAACGTAGCCGTGCGCAAGAGCCGGGACAAGGCGAAAATGCGCAATGTGGAGACGCAACAAAAAGTGATCGAATTGTCGACGGATAACGAAAGACTGCGCAAGAGGGTGGAACACCTTACGCGAGAACTGGAGACGTTACGGGGCATCTTCAGGCAGCTCCCAGACGGCTCGTTTGTCAAAGCCATGGGTAACTGCGCCTAACGGAGCGGGCTGAACTTTTGAAGTAACTTTTGCGTGATTTTTACGTCTGCTGGATAAACGCTGACACATTCTGAAAGTGTTTCTATAGGAGCCAGGCAGCTGCGGTATACATGTGCCTTTTGTACAGAAAAGAGACAAAACAAACAGACAAAAACGATAAGCTCATCTTTTCATATATTTGGACTAGCTTGTTGTAGGTGTAGTCTTGTTAGATGTTAGCTACGCGAAAAATATCAGTGCAGCTAATGGGCATGATTTCACCCTGTCAATCTACATTTTATGTTAAGTTACCAGCTTTCCTACTTCCCCTTGCCCCATTGGGTTACATACAAACCTAAAGCGACAAAAACAAAAAAAACACAAACAAACAAACAAACAAAAACGTTCCTGCCATAGCAGGCTGTTTTTCCACCACACCTGCTGCTGCACAACATTCACTGTATGATATTGTTGATTTAATACTTTTTTTGCAGAGGGTGTGTTTGTTTAATGGACGGCAATAGACAAAATGCCAAAGCATAGGACTGGAACTCATTGTTTTTTTTGTTTTTTGTTTTTTTTACTGTGGTAGACTATCTGTCATTCATAACGCAGACTGTATGCACTATGTCGTCCAAACGCGACCTTTTGAAGCGCATTGTGAACATTTTTCCATGAATCGGGTACTGATCTGTAAAACGCCTGTCAGAATAGACGCTTTGTATTTATGCAATATGATTGATAAAAAAATGTGAAAGGGTGCATATCTCTATGCAATGTCTGTTGCTGTCATGAGAATAATTCCGGTGGACGATCACCGTGTGCTTTCTCACTGGTTTTGCAGTGAAGTCCTGTCTTGCTCTGTAAGTGTGTGCATTTCATGTGAACTTTTTCTCTTTTTTTGTACATCAACACTCGAGCAGAGACCTGTTTCAGTGCCTTTTGAGTTTTGCTGTCTTTATCGTCATCACTGACTGAACTTGGACAGAAATACACAGCAAGGAAAAGGAAGCACTTTTTCTTTTTATTTCTTTTTTTACAAACGGCATATTGCAAATGTTATTCGAATGTTTAATATGTTTCAGTTTTAAAATGAACATTATATATAAATATAAAATATATATATATATATATATATATATATATATGCTAAAATGATGAATTAAAACATTGTCTTACATCTCATCCATTGCCTTCTCATTTTGAGCAGTTTTGCAACTTAACGTGTTTATAGCTTTATTTTGTTTATAGCTATGCAGCTGTTTGTAATTCACCTTCGTTTCTTAGTTTGTCACGCTCGTGTCTAGTATAATTTCTTTAGTTAGCCTACTCTGTATGATAGCATGGTTTCTTTAGTTAGCCTACTCTGTGTAGCATCAGCCCAAGTGTTTAGTTGACACATGCAATTCGCTCGACACCGATAGGTGGCGCTCGAAAGTTGTTTAAGTCCAACATGCACATACATATTTTTGTGAGTAAACACATGTGAGTAAAACTGGAAACCAGAATTAACTGGAATAAGACTAGTAAAAATAACTTTATAGTTTAAATGATAGCTTCCACATAATTTGTCTTTTACGTGAATACGAGAAGGCGTTTCCAGAAGGATCCCTTCAGCTCATGCAGGGTCTTCAAGCTTCACTGTTAACTTTCACTCAACAGTCATTCACAGCGCCAAATATTTACAGTGGGTTGTTGCACTTTTAATAGAGTTCACATTGAACACTATGTCACTAAATGATCAGGGTCACTGATAACAACTTGGTAGTACCACTTTCATTGATCAATGCCTCATCCCTCAGCTCTGAATTGATCAAATTATCAAATTGAGATAATGTAGAGTGCTACTGATGTCTTTATTTCTCTTGAGTATACTTTTCATGGAGAAGGAGAGAGATAGGCTCTCTGTGACTTGTGGAGACGTGTTGCACTCCATTGTTGTCAATTGACATGTTTTTACATTATCAGCTGTGGGATGATTGAATCAATAAATCAAGCCCCTTTCCAAACCTCTGTTGCAGATAGAATGATGGCACACAAGGAATCTGTCTCAGTCAGGTTCAAGCATAGTTGTTAAGCCAACATTTTCAGTCTCACTTGTACTTGCCTGCCAGCTCTGTTCTGTGGCCAGCTCTTTTTCCTCATTCAGCTTCACCTGTGAATGATCTGCTTTGTCCCACTTTCTATCATAAGTCAGAGAGAAGTTTCTGTACACTTCCATTATTCTAGATTATGCCATGTTTTAGCCAAAGACAAATCATCAACACCCATTGAATCTGCATAATAATATTAATTCTGAACTGAATTAAACTTAAATTGGAGAAAGTACTGGTAATGTGTTGAGACTTTTCCCAACTTTCTGGCAAAATAGCATGGCCAGCAAAATATAAGGGAATCTGAGAAACAAGTTAATTGTAGAATATTTATATACATTTTTATGAATTATGAATTTTCAAAAATAAAAAGAAATTTTTTATGAATTATGAATTTTCAAAAATAAAAAGAAATTTTTTACATCATTGTTTTTAGTTCTGATCATTTTTATAATTTGTGATAAAAAAGATTATCAGCCACAAGTTACTAATGTAACTTTCTGTATAAAATAATTGTAAAGTAGCCGGCCTTAATGCTGATTAATACAAAAGACGATGACAATAATGATAGCTAAAGATTTAATAACTCAATTCTGTGAGAATAGTCTACTCTATACAATATCTATAACGATAACGACAATATTGTAGGAATCACCTTCAGAATTTTTTTCCAGCTGATGAACGACAAAAGCATTGAGAGCCAATCAGATTCAACCCAATTTTAACAAGCTTGAACATTTAAACTGGCAGATGACATAACTGCAATTTATTTGTATTTTTTTAATAATAAACATAACATTATCATCCTTTTATTGTAGATGCCAAAAGTTATCTTTCTCAGTGTGGACAGGCCTTTAGAGTCTATTGCAGCAGGACCTCCTTTACATTGAATTTAAGTGCTTTCTGAGCGCTTGAATTTTTTCTCTTACCAGTCATATCTAGAGCCAGATATTGTATATTTAATCTATGAAATCCCATTACTGGGATTTCATAAAAGCTATATTGTACATACTGTGCAACAGCAGCTAGTTCTGTTCAGGAAACGTGTGGGAAACATGTTCATATAGGGCGAGATGGCTTCTCTCCTCCCTGAAGCTAAAACCTATTTATTTCCTGTGTAGCTGAGAGAATTCACCAATGATTGAATTTTGTCTTCTCCCTATCCAACATTTGACATGTTAGAGAAAAGCCAAATCTAACTTGACTTGATGTGAGCTTAATGTGTAGTTGTGTGCAGCTGTATGTCATGTTCACTTTGTTTCGTTGTTGCAAATTCCTTTGCTGGAGTGTGTTGTTTTTAACTCTGGTCAAACACCTTGAGAATGTCTGAGATGATGGCAAGAGTAAATTAGAAGAGCCAAGTGAAAAGAAGTGTTTTTTTATTAATCAAAAAATTGAATGCATTCACTTAAACAATCTGTAAACAAAATCAGGACAATAACTTTAGCTGGAGCAAAATTAATATCTAACCATTTAGCATTCTGCTGTCATTTTTTTTCTCATGTGAGCATATCAAGCAGTTGGCTTCCAGCTTCTTTTTCGAGGCTCAGATTATCGTCATCTTAACTCTCAAACTAAGTTTAGTTATCCACTTCCTCTGGTTCCAGCAGGTCTGGATCAGCTGTGTGGAGGACGCATCTTCTCCAAACTAGATCTAGATCTACGCAGTGCGTACAACTTGATCCAAATTCGTCGGGGCGATGAATGGACATTCATCACATTGCATCTCCCTATACAGTACCACCTGTTTGACTCCTGTTCCATCCGTGACACATATAGTGTGAGCCAAGTTCATTAATATAATATAATATAATATAATATAATATAATATAATATAATATAATATAATATAATATAATATAATATAATATAATATAATATAATATAATATGAGCAGTCTAAAATAGCACTGCCCCAACTGAACCACACAGTGCAACACATTGGATGGCTCTGGCTCTGACCTAATAAAAGTGATGGTTTGAACGACTGATTTTTGTTGCATGGTATGGAAACTGGTCTGGGCTTCACTTTTGGGGTTGTTGTGCATGTATAATGATCTGCTCTAAGCCAATGGGTAGAACAGCTTTGTCACATTAAGCATTTGGCTTCCAATACAGTGTATAACTAAATAAAACTGGCAGTTTGAGGTCAAGGAAAGATTTCTGTAATTTGGCATGCAGATGACCAGGACCCTTATGGGACTGTGATCCGGCCCTATAGCTATAGAGATCTCCATTATGAATAATTATCTTTATCCTAGTCATTACTTAATCATTACATCCATTTTGCTTATGTTTTAGCAGGTCACATGATTAGAAATTGCTGTCAAAACAATTTTGAGTGTAAAACAAATTCAGTTTAGTGTTTATTTTAGATTTTATGTTTTTATGAATAATATTTTACATTTCATTAGCCTAAACCCTTAAGTACTATAAATGCTCATGAATTAAAATCAACTTAATAATGGTTTGGGTTTAAAGAAAACATTGAATTGGCCAGAACAAAACCTTTTGTTATTTTCATAAGAGGAGTAGGAAAATTGTGTTGCCTGGTGTACTTTTTTGTTGTTGTTGCAATATTAATATGTATTAAAGTACTTTTTTACTTTATATAAGATCATTTCAGCTTATTTGATTCATTATTTCTGGCATTACTTAATTCCAGGACAGTGATACACTGTTTTAGTGCATTTGTGTGCGCTTGTTTTTCAAGTGAGGGAAATATTTGCGTTTTTAATGGGCACACATTCTTTTTTCAGAAGGGCGTTAGACATTTTAAGTTGCAGTGCATGACTGCAACATATTATTTAAATCAAGACACCAATTCACTCTCTGTGCCCTTATCTTTGCCTGGCTCACTACTTCTGTCTCCCTCTGTTTCTCTTTTACTTTCTCTCATATCACAAAATGAAAATTGGTTGTTTATTTTCCACCTGTGAGTTTGGCTTATTATATTTTGCCAGCCTCTGCCCTCTCTTCTCCATTCATATAGCATCTCATCTGCGTCAGACCATCACATACCCCCTAGGCATACAGACTTGTTAGAACAGTGTAATTTTCCACAACAACAGCTGAAATTGAGGGATCATTTGAACTGGGTTCAGATTAGATTGTCTTCTGAAGCCTCCAATACTTGTGATGTGATTATCAAGAGCAGATCAAAATATCACCAATCATTTCTTTTGAAGCACTTCGAATGCACTTTAGATTGGTGACAGAGACTGATTAAAATGTTAAATATGTTTGTGAGTTATGTTAAAAATGCACAGATTTGTCAGTAATGTATTAGTATGAATACACATTGGAAAATTTTGAAAAATAATCTATGCACTAGGCTGCATTTATTAAATAAAAATACAGTGAAAACAAACAGCATTAATAATAATATGATGTTGAAAATATTTGTGCTTTTCACTGATTTTTACATTTACTGGTGTAATGTATCTGTTGAAGTGAATTTCATTCTAAAAAAAACCCAAAAAAAAACAAACAAAACTGCTGGTTTAAAAAAGGTCTTAAAATAAATATTATATTTGCCCTTACACAAATTAAGGCCTTACATTGTCCTGTTTCCCCCCAAAACAAATATCTATTTAAATCAAGATATATTTACTTGAGATGCAAATGTAAAATGTGTCTTGAAAACTGGACAAAATTAAGTGAGTTTATACCTAAAACAAATACAAATATCTGTTAATAAGTTATGAAAACCTCCCTTTGAATTAAATTGATTGTTATGAGCCCATTGCAGATATTTGTTCTTGTTTTAATCATAAACTCATTTTTTTGATCAATTTCACAGATAATAATACTTCATATTTTATGTAATTTTGCGATATATGTTTGCAAGTAAATGTATATGATTTAAGGAAAAAAAAGACAAAAATACCGAGGAAGAACATCACTTTTGTGCTGTGTGATTGGAAGGTACATTGGAAGGTAAAAGTTATTTTAGTGGTTGGGAGCAGGAGCAGTTTTCAAGCTACTTTTTTGAAATGATTTACAAAGTAATGAATATCTGTTGGAAGTTGTATTTTCGAACTTTGAAGTGTTGCTATAAAATCATTGTGTTTCTTCCTAGACATTTAAATTTAGAGAACATACTGACATATTGTGTTCCCTGCAATTTATTCCTTAAATGTTCTTTACTTGGTCTTAAAATGACTCCAAGTTACATTTACCTTCATACAAACTTCAGAAATCCTGATTTAGATTACTTTGGTAATTTTGTAACACTCAGTTAAAGTGAATTAATAATAACACTCATCATTTAATAACACTGTTAAAAGTAATCTTTAGTCAAGTTTACTTATTGTGCTTGATAAAACAGATTGCTTCAAAGCAGATTTACTATAATGCATTCGATCTTTAGCAGATCGAATTTGTCTTTCATGCTTTTGATTATAATTTCATAATGCCAAAATTCACTTGTATATTTAAATGCCTTTTATTTATTGTATGGAATTTTAATAACATCATTTTGTTTTATCATTGGCCATACTCTTATGTGTATCAGCATGCAATCATTTTAATACAAGTGCATAACATCTAAGTTTACCTTGCGTTTAGACTAGACATAAGTCTGGTGTAAAACAGTGAATTAAATATGGTCGTGTATTTCAAAGTTACATATTGGATACTGTTGATATGCAATGCCTGATAGTGCTGAATGCCACAATATGATGCAGAGTGATTTTTGTTTTGTACTTTTTGTTCCTTTCACGGTAAAGTGCTGTGTGCAGGCGTGATAGCATCTCTTGTGGTTTTCAGTGGACGTCATTTTAAACGCATTCTCTTGGCTGTGACATGTATCATGGCTGTGTGGAACTGCTTTCATGTCCTGCCCTGTTGTTCAGGTCTACAGCCTGATAGAAAGATACGCACTGGGGCTCTTGTGGTACTGCTGGTGTGTGTGTGTGAGTGTCTCTGGCTTTTTTCTAATACTTTGAAACATTTGATCTGATTCTTATAGAAGTTAACTCAACATTTTTCACTCTTTCTCTCGCAGTCATGTGCATGGTTTGAGTGGTAATTATCTCAGTTGCATTATGGGTTTTGTCTGGGGAGTTTCAAAGACCATACAAAAATGAATAACGATAGGCTTAATAGTGTCAATTATTTGAACTATAAAAGCCTTTCATATGTGGGTTAGCTGGCAGGAGCCAAAAGATAAATGACTGCCGAACTCACACACTTGTTTGGATATGAGGGTAGTTGATGGCTGATTGCTTTTTCTGATAGGTAAAGTTCTAATCTATAGTGGCGTTTCTGATGCCAAAATGCCGTTACAGTCATTACTGCCAGTTCTCCTGCCTTCAATATGTGTGACTGACTGAAGAATTGGAGATTTTCACGATAGTTTTTTATTACTGAACTCAAAGTGTTGTCAAGTGTTGGATGGACATATGATATGAATCATTGTTACTCCCAGGATTTGCGTATTTGAGTGGTTCCACAGTTATTCGTACATGAGTTATAGGTCTTTTCACAGCCTTCACAGTTGCACTAAATTGACATGTGGTTTGGATTCCCCACCCTTTCTCTCTCACCCGCTCTCTGTCTATGTGTTATCTGTGAGTTTTTTGTGTGTGTGTGTGTGTGTGTGTGTGTGTGAGTGTACCTGGGGGGTCTATAAGATTGAGGATGATGGCTGAGGAGTTCCACATGTCTTTTCTGAGTGAAATGATCTGATGAGATTTTTGCGGTCATTGTGGATTCTGCTGTTTTGGACTGAAAACAGAGTTGTCCCTCAGGGCAGCACGTTATAATCAGATACAAATTAGAATTTCATCTGAATGAGGTCAATAGAGTGACTTCAGTTCACTTGCAAAAGAGATTTAGTACAGCTTAATGTGACTTTCTGAGATTTACTAGCTTAAAGTGGCTGCTATCTTCATACTTCCATTTTGGTTCGAAAGGATGATCTGCAGATTTCAATGATGTATAAGAGTTCAAAAGGAAAGACAAGGAACATCTTTTAAATCTTTCTTCTAGTTTAAAACATATTGGTTTCATATGATTTTGTACCATTTTCAAGTTTCAATTTCATGAAGAATACAATTCTTCTTCATGAAAATAAAAATGTCATATGGTGACATCAAGTGAAATGTAGTGTCTACATATTTTCCTGAAACTTTGAATACATGTGTTCATCATGAGTGTACTCAAATTTGGAGGCTAAGGCTTTATTGTGAAATATCTTTGCAATTTAAAATAACTGTTTTCTAAAATGTAATGTATATTCATGTAGCTAATGGAAAAGCTACATTTCCAGCATCATTACGCAGTCTTCAGTGTCACATGATCCTTCAGAAATCATTCTGATGATTTGCTGCTCAAGAAACATTTATTATTATTAATCTTAATAGTAATGCTTAATAGTTTTTGGGAAATGAATAGAAAGCATTAATTTGAAATAGATATCCGTCTTCAGTTGTGATCAATTTAATGCATCCTTGCTAAATAAAATAATAATTAAAAATAGGCTATATTCTGTATATATGATTTTTTTAGATACAATACCATTCAAACGATTGGGGTCAGTAATCATATATAATAAATATTACTATATATAATACCCCAAACTTTTGAATGGTATAATATTATACAAATTGAAAATAAACATAATTTCATAAAAATTCTTTTAATAAGAAATACTTTTTTTTAAGTCACAGCAGGGGCAGAAATTAAAAACACTAATCATAGAACATGTCTATTGAAGACACTGTTTGTGTGAATTTTTCAGAGGATTCAATTTGGGTTATACACAGTTTATTGGGAAAACAGGAGTTCAAGGGTTAACAAACAGAAGCAAGGACTAGATGGGATAAGGTCCACAGTCAAAGATGGCCTCAGGTAGCATACAAACAAAGTCCATGGTATGGTAAAGGGCCACAATATAGTCACGGCAAAGTACTTTTTCATTCTTTGCTGATGGTAGAATGAAGTTTGAAATACGTGAACAGTAATCTTAGCCAACATCCTATGCCACCCACACTGTTGAGAGCGAAGTTTAGATAAATATGTAAATATGTTCTGCACGCTGTCCTCTCATAACAAAATAAACACTCACAAAACACAAAATTGAGAAAACAGCAAGCATTTAAAAAACAGCATCTGATCATAGCAGCGTCATATGTTTGCATGAACTTGTATGGACAGTGTTTCGTTTCATTAGAAGTAAAACTTCGTTTACTACTCTCAGTGTGTTGTGTCCATGTTTTCACTCACAAACGTCTGAACTCTACGGTCTGAACAGGAGAAATAAACTTGAAAGAAGGTGGAGCCTCACCTCACAACTACCTGTTACGTAATCACCACGGACCAATGTTAGTCCAAGGCGTTTTCCAGCCGTTGCAAACTTTTCCAAAAGATTTACTTTGGCAAGCTGTTTCGAACTCCCAGATATGTTCGAAATTACTTTACATTAGTTCGTTCTTCGATTTCGCTTGAAGTATATAGGGGCCTTAACGCCCAACCAGCAAGTGGGAGATCCTAGGGCGTCATCTAACTGACGCTTTAGCTTTAGCGTCAGTTAGATGACGCGGGTAGGTTTAGGTTTGGGGTAGGGTTAGGATTAGAATTAGATAGCATCATCTAACTGACGTTAAAGGGTACCCTAAAACGTCGGATGTTGACATATGGTCAGTAGCGTCAGTTATGATGAGAATGGGCTGAGGTGGCAGGTGAGGCCGGGATAAGGGGAAAGGAAATAGCAGTACATGGCAGGATGATAAGCACAGTCCAGCAGCCAGGGAGAAAAGACAAGGCTAAACTGTTCTGAGAGCGAGTGACAGGAGATCAAATAAAATAAAATGGAAAGGAAAGGAAATAAGCATGGAAAAAAAAACTATTACCTATGCTACGTGAAATATGTTGAGAAAGGAAAGAGTAATGAACTGGATAAACCAAGTCACACCCTAGACACAACAAAAGAAAAGCAAAACGTAAAAGAAAAAAAACGTAGAATCCAAAGCAGGATCAAAACAGACGACAACTGACAGGCAAACACAACAGAACCACACATGCCAAAGAACATGACAAACGAACAAAAACACCACGCGCCGAAACACATGGTCGGACAAACAAGACAGCCGTGTGCTCTGGATGAACAATGGCACAGACACAAACGCAACCTTTTCTTTACTTTCAAAATAACGTTTATGATCATCACTTTAGGTAATTTCCAAGGTCTTTTCTCTCACTTTTACAGAGAACAGCTTCATATTATCATCCTTTCCTGAGAAATCAGTTCAATGTAGATTTCTACAATCAGATCAGACATGAAACCCCCTTTATTGCATATAGGGATTTCTGAGAATCACTTGTTGAATTTCAGATCGGGCCTTTTGTATACCTCAATCGAGCCTGTTTATGTAAATGGTCAAGCTAAGATGTAAGTGTAGAATAATTTGGATGATAGCTTGAGAACTTGTCATTTAAAGATAAGTTTTCAATCTTGACATGAACTGCACACAGTTTCACATATGGCGCCAACATTGCCCTTTCCAACTGTTGCCTTCAGATCCAGACGGTTTGCCCCGAGAGCTCGGATTTCGCATTTGTGAGGATTGAGACTTATTTCAAGAGAATATTTCAAAGCCATGTAGCTCTTTAAGCCTGAGCTTTTTTGTGCCTGGCAGGCGCAGAGCATTTCTTTCTCTGTGGGTAAGCCTCCTCACTTTCAGAAATCAAACTGTACCGTAACCCACCTCCTATCCTATACATCCAGAGGGTCCCCTCTTAGACACACAGAGGTGTCAGAGCCCCCTCACACATAATCGCTTTTAACGAACCTAGCCAGCCCTGTTTCTGAACACATTATGCCCCTGGTTGCATGTAGCTTTGTGTACTTAGCCTTTGGGATTTCAGGGGTTTTGGACTATGGACTAATAATCTGAACAGGATCCTAACTGAAGCACGTGGGTTGTGGATGTTTGGAGTACTCCGTTCCCTGTGCTCTGTACACAGCAGGGGGGCAGCGGGATGCCTGCTCAGGCTTCACTCAGCATGGATAGAGGGAAGCGTGGGGAGAGAGAAGCCATGCTCAATTTGAGCAGGGGAATGCTGAATGCTGTTAAGGACTGCATCCCAGTACTCTTACATGGTTCACTCTCATTTATGAGGAAAGGCAGAACAAGGCGGTCGGGGATTTTCTGCTCTTGCTCTGATATCTGGAGTTTAAAGTTGTGGGCACTTTATAACACTTAACCATGGATGTTTCCAATTCACCTCCATAACCTCCACGTCTTCACAGTGGATACTGATTTTGGAGTAATTTTGTTGTTGTTAATTGAAAACACATACATACACACACACACACACAGACTAGCACCCACCCACACAATAATAGTTGTTTGGCATAAAAAATAAAGGGAATACTGAGAAAAGATCACCAAGATAAATCAATTCAGCAGTTTTGCTTTGAAAAGACTGTATGTTTGTGAGTCGAGCATACCAGATGTTAAAATACTTTTGGATTTTGATACAATCAAATTTCTAGAACCACCCAGGTGGGCTGTATGATGAATTCCTTTAGTATGTGATCTTATAGATGACCATTTACCTTGCAGGGTCAGAACATTTTTTTTAAGTCGCTGTTGAAAGACTAATTAAAATGTAATGAAACAGAAAAATAATGTTTATTAAATACATATACACTCACCTAAAGGATTATTAGGAACACCATACTAATACTGTGTTTGACTTTCTCCTTCAGAACTGCCTTAATTCTACATGGCATTGATTCATCAAGGTGCTGAAAGCATTCTTTAGAAATGTTGGCCCATATTGATAGGATAGCATCTTGCAGTTGATGGAGATTTGTGGGATGCACATACAGGGCACGAAGCTCCTGTTCTACCACATCCCAAAGATGCTCTATTGGGTTGAGATCTGGTGACTGTGTGGGCCATTTTAGGACAGTGAACTCATTGTCATGTTCAAGAAACCATTTGGAAATGATTCGAGCTTTGTGACATGGTGCATTATCCTGCTGGAAGTAGCCATCAGAGGATGGGGACATGGTGGCTATAAAGGGATGGACATGATCAGAAACAATGCTCGGGTAGGTGGTGGCATTTAAATGATGCCCAATTGGCACTAAGGGGCTTAAAGTGTGGCAAGAAAACATCCCCCACACCATTACACCACCACCAGCAGCCTGCACAGTGGTAACAAGGCAATGATGGATCCATGTTCTCATTCTGTTTAAGCCAAATTCTGACTCTACCATCTGAATGTCTCAACAGAAATTGAGACTCATCAGACCAGGCAACATTTTTCTAGTCTTCAACTATCCAATTTCGGTGAGCTCTTGCAAATTGTAGCCAATGAACTGTTGGTGATGGTGATGAAGGTGATGGACTGTTGACTAAAGTTGATTCTGGCCCTTGCATTGTCATTCTTATCAGTAAACTGCCAATAACAGACATCAGAGGATCTGAGGATTTCTCTTACTGGTTTATTGCCTTGTTGGGACCCTGTTCAGTTTACAGTTTTTATGGAAACCTTACTGGAACAGATGTTTACAAAATGTTCAAAAGTTGACTTTTAAATCTTAAATGACCAAAAATCTGTTTATTAAAATTAATTAATTAAATAAATAATTTTAATATTATCAGTTTTAGTATTATTTAATATTATTTATTTATTTATTATTGATTTTAATATTCTCAATTTTATTAAACTCCAGTGTTTTTTTGTTTTTTGTTTTTTGTCACAACAGGCTAGCTGTAGTTAAAAAGCTTCATGTTTGTAGGCAGGTAGAAATTTGCAATAGATTTCAATATTAGACTGAAAGATGAAAGATATGACATTATCTGAGCATGTAGTCTAGTATTATTACTCTTATTTTGTGAAATTCTAAGCACATGAAGTTGCCATATTCTCAGCCATGGAGCACATCCAGATGAGGCTAAACTCACTGCAGGCCCATTTAGGTTAATATATCTCTCTTTTCTCTTGGCTGAAGACATTGCCTTGAGGTGAGTTGAAGATGAGCCCTGGGCTAAGATCTGATATCGACAGGGCTTTGGGAGAACACTAAACACAGTTCTTCATGTTAATCTCCTCTGTTGTGAGAAGCCATGTGTCTGCTCTCTCCCTGCTGCATGTGCAGATAAAGTAATTAGGTACTTCCTGTGTGTGTGTGTGTGTGTGTGTGTGTGTCTGACCGTAAGGAGTTAAAGTGCTCAAGTGCATGAGAGCTCCTCTTAATAAATTTGTGTGTTTGTTCTCTCTGCTTACTTTGATTGATGGTATTGTTTTAAGCCAGGGAGGTTTTGGACCACTTCACCATTGTTTCAGCTCTTTTTTTCCCTATTTTTTCCTCTCTCAGTCTCTAAAGGGAAGAGCAAGGGAGAATAAAATAGAGGGTGGGGGTGGGGGATATGGGGGTGTAAGAGAGAAATTAAAAAGACAAAATGTAGCATTCATCTTGTTTATTCACTCAGTATTAAAGCTGTTTAAATCTGGTATGCATATTTTTTCTGCTCTGAAAGTTTTTGTGGGTACTGGTGTTTCACAGTTTGCCTTTGGCATGAGGCTGGTGTGTGTATGGAGCGTGACAGTGTGCGTCTGTGTGTGTGCGTGAAAGCAAGAAACAGATAAAGATAGAAGGAGAAAGAGAGGTGAAAGAATTATGAATTAGCCTGTCCAAGCATATACTGACCACAACCACATAGCCATGTACAATCTGGATTCTGCTTTTCCCTAAAGTCTCTCATATGTGTAAGTGCATGTCAGACCCCCAGGACGACAGAGAGGGGAATAGCATCTCACCACTGTGGCTCAGAACCGGGTATGGAATTTACAGTGTTCTAACAAAAGCCATTCCAACACTTTTTCATTGCCTTTTTTTAGTTTACGACTATTATTCTTACAAGATGTTTTAGGTTCTGGTCATCCTTGCTGACACAAACCACAGTACTTCTGATTATTCTTTTCTTTCCTCTTCTCTTTTTTTCAATACTTTGGAATGTTTTGGGAAAACAGAATGCAACGGAGCTCCGATGGTGGTCTGTTTCAGTTAGGCTTGTCCAGGGTGTTAGCCACCAAGAACATATTGAAAATAACTCTCTGTGGAGCTAGGTATGTTATTTTAGGGAATGTCCATTTTATATGATGGATATATAGAATTATGACTTGGTTTTTCACTTTCTCTCACCCTCTCTTTCTAATGACCTCATCAATCTTTTATTGCTTTGGGGATTCAGCTCTCCAATTCTCTATCCTCAACATGCTGCATTTACATGTATTCATTTAGCAGACACTTTTATCCAAAGCACTTTACAAATGTGAATAAAACCCCACAAAAGAACAATTCATTAGTATTGAATTGTAATATCGGTTGGCTATTTTATCGATAATCACATTCACATCCCTAGTAACAATGTTTGTTATTATTGGACGTGGTGAGTTAACATGTCACTTATTGAACTGAGATCCTGTCCTGTTTTTACTCATGGAAAACTGCTACTCAACACTCCTTACCAAGTGTCAAGGTACGTCCCAACTTGTGTACTTGTGCACTATTCTATGACGTTTTTAAATATAAATAGTGCGAGTAGTGTGTGTTCACACTATGTTTGACACTTGCACTCAACTGTCTCAATTTTAATTGCGTTGAGGAGGGACAGGGGCATCAGACTCCTTCGATGTTGAATGACAAAATAGCCTTACAAAATTCATACACTACACGGATGAGTACATAGTGCATAAGTACATAGTGTATAAGTTAACAGTGCATAGTGGGTCATATCTGATGTTTGGAAGCTGATATTGTTGTCTTTTAATCTGTTTCCCAGTAGAAAACTAGGACTGGATCTCTTCAAAAAAGTCCAATCTTAAGGTGTTGGAACAGTCTCATTACTTCACATGTGGTTCAGGGGGGCTTTCACACTGAGTCACAAGTTCTGCAGAGGTTCTGTGTGAGAAACCTCATCTCACTCACTCACAAAGTGGTTTCACACAGGTCACCACAGTCCATACAGGCCATCTGTAGGTGTCATGTCTTTAAAGCAATGTGTGTGTTCTCTCCCAAACTCTCTCTCTCTTCATCCCTACAGAAAAGAGTTGATCAGCATCATTTCCCACCTCTCGAGTCTTGTAAACTCATCCTCTGGTTGAGTGTAGCGCATGTTTACATACCCCACTGTTTTTATGTTTGTCTAATCAAACAAAAGGAAATGAGAGAGAAACAGCAACATTCCCTGTCCACGCTGTTTACTTAATCTCTGAAGAACTGTTCATAAAATGACACATGAAATATTTCAAAGCCTGACTAGAGACAAATAACTCCAGCCTGACCACAGAATGTCTAGCTGCTTTGTGTATTTTCCTGTGTTATTTTTTTATTTTTTGGGGTCTTTTTTTATTTGTAATGTGTGTGCCTTTGGCGGGCTGTTCAGCTGTTTTAGGTTCTGTCCCTTTGTCCCCTTCTGAAGGGCATAAATATTCAAGAGAGCAACAACAACAACAACAAAAATAAATAAATAAAATAAAACCCAGTGCTGAGTCCAGGGGCGCAACTACCCAGTTTCAAAGGGGTATGCAGCAACAATTTTAGCGCCCCCCCCCCCCAAAAAAAAAAAAAAAATTAAATAAATGTAATGTAAGTGTGCTATGTAATAACTGAGTAGGAAGAAATGAGAGCTAACAGAAAAAAATAAGTGCAAAATTGTCGTTTATTAACACAATTAAACTATAGCTACTCCACCTTGATGAACCCCCCCCCCCCCCCCCCCCCTAAGAAAACTAAGCTCCATTGTAACAGCAATAGCAGTGTTTCTCACAGGATTTTAGGTAAAACTGTAGGTGGACCTCTGTTTCTCTAGGGGGGTTCGGGGGCATGCTCCCCCGTAAGAAAATTTTGTGTTCTGTAATGTTAAATTCAGCAGTCTGGTGCATTTTGAGAGTTCAAAATTAAAAGCTCCAACCCATTTTCAGGGTGCAAATTAAACAGAGAAAAATTTGAACCTCTTTTAGTTAGTGTCTGTCTACATTACACTACTACATAATAATAGTTATAATATGAATCCCATGATAGTAATTGCCATTAAGGCTATTGTAAAACAAATGCACAGAAAAATAAAGGAAACTTTCATAATTAGTTTTGCACTAATTTCTATACTTGAAAGATACTTGCGCATAATGACATATTTCATGGGCCAGTGTGTCAGAAAAAAAAACTAAAGCTGACTTTTTTGACCAATGCATTACACCAGCACAGCGCCGCCAATTAAGCAAAAAACAAAACAAAAACAAACAACAAACAAACAAATGGGCCGCCGATGTATGAGTTTTGTGGGCCGTTAAGACAAATAAATTAAAAAAGGAAAAGCACGTCGGCCCAGCGGGAATCTCCCGGTAGTCCTGATGGCCACCGAGATATAGATAGCCTATGCCTGGATGTCACATTTTAAATCCTACCTGTTGGCTTTCAGCAATGCATGCAGTTATTTAGCTGCTGTTGCATCAATTGACATGCCATCTCCTTTTCTCTCTTTCTTTTTCTATTTTTAGCCCCACAGCATTTTGTTTTATCCATCTTTTTCGACGACAACTAACTACTCGTACCTGCTCGCTCAGAGCTCTCGGCGCCCCCGCCCGCTCGCGATATTACCCGCCCCCCTTCTCCATGAGGGCGCCTACTCTAGCCTGGCTGTTAGTCCTCTAAAATTTTATATAACATTGAAGGAATGCAGAAATGATTTAGAAACGGACAACGGCAGCTACATATAGAAATACAATATAGCCTATATATAATTTTTTTTTTTTTTTTACCATCGCTTTGGCGCCCCCCATTGTGCTGCGCCCCTATGCGCCGCATATAGCGCATACCCACTTTTTGCGCCACTGGCTGAGTCTGACATACCACTGACATGAACATGCTATCAACACACAGGCTTTAGGCTAAGACAAACTCTGGGTTGTAGGGTTGAAATGTCTTAATGTGTTGATCAAGGCAAATTAGCATATTTAAAAGATTTCTGTAGGAGTAATGATGGTTTAGCGTCGCCATCACAGGAATAAATTACATTTTTTAAATATATGAAAGTAGAAAATGGCTATTTGAAATTCTAATAATATTTCACAATCTGTCTGTTTTTACTGTGTTTGTGATGGTTCCTTTTCAGTTCCTTTTCAGATGAATATGAAACAGGACTTTAAATTTACTGATGCTTCTCAAATTCAGTGCGGATTCTGGGTTCTACCACCCTGGTCCACATAATTTTGTTTATTAACTATGATGAAATGCATTTAATATAAACATTTAACATTGTAAAATTTTTTTTAAAAAGTTTTTTTACAACTTTCAAAATAATCTTTGTCATATAGACATTTGATTTGATTGCCTCTCTCTCTCTCTCTCTCTCTCTCTCTCTCTCTCTCTCTCTCTCTCTCTAACTTTAAAGCTGTTGCTATGTTTAGCCTATAAAACTCTATGGGTGACTAGCATCTCCAAACAAAGAGAGATGACAGGAAAAGGTGTTTGGATCATCAAGCAATTATTTGCACTTCTTAAACACCACCCCTTATCAACAGTAACCCCTTACCAACAGTCAATCAAATGTCTACATATCTTGTTTGAGAGTATGTTTAGTTAGTTAACCTTTATCCTTCCTCTTTTTCTTCTCGACACCATGTTTGCTTGATACCTGTTCTGCCCTGGTGTTCTGGTGTTTTAAGACTTAGTAACCGCATCAATGACACTTAAATTGTACCATAGCCAAGACCCTCCCTGTGACTCCCTTGTGCTCTTGACCCTCTGTGTTGACCATGTTTGAACATTTTTCTCTTCTGTACTAAAAAAAAAAAAATCCTTCTATTTCTCTTCTGCATTTCTCCTCTTCTTTAGCTTGCTTTCTAATCTAGTTGTCAAATAAACATGGCATTGTTCATTGTGGATATTGTTGGCTCTCTGACAAATTCCTGTTTTGTAAATTGCTTTGGATTAACTTGTCTGCTAAATGTATATTTTTAAACAGTGATGTAAATGTCCCGTGACTCTTCATATTTGGGTTTTTGCACATCTTATTACAATATTGGTCATGACAGACAAACAGAAGTCAATCTCATGGACAAGTTGTGGTAATATTGGTTTGGCTATTATGTGCAATAGTAAGTGATTCAGAGGATCATGAGCCACCCAGCTGTCTGCTCAACTTATTTCTGAATATTTTTCAAGTCATTACATAATTACTCACCTAATGGGGGTTAAGGAACTGATTCTAGACTAAATCTTACCAGAGATTTAATTCCCAGCTAAGTCTAATACCCAGTTAAGAGTCAGAGTATGCAGTAAAATCTGTCCTGGCCCAGTTTTGTCTTAAAACACTTAATGCCAGGTCATGCTGACTGTTGGAGTGCGAAAGACGTAGTGTAGATGTTTTAAAAGAGTTAATGTGCCTTTGGACTGGTTGTCCACCCTCTCCAGCAAACACACATATTTGTGTGTGTGTGTGTGTGTGTGTATGCATAGTGGAATGAGGATAGAGAAAGAGGAGGATACACCTTAACCTCCAGTGTCGACTCATTCTGACTGGCTATGACACTTTAGGCTGCACACAAACATGAGCTTAGCTTAGCAATAGACTATTCAGATGCATAAAAACCCACCAACACACACCCTGTTGCGTTTATCTGTATTCGTTGTGTTTGTGTCTCTCACCTCAAACAGCCTTAGTGCTAATAGTTTTGTTGATTGAACCATTTAGTCTCAATCTGATGTAAGGAAAGCACTCTTTGGAACGTATAGTCTTTGATTAATCAAACGTACATAAGTGCACACACTCACAATCATGCACGGAGCTTTGGATCACACACACACACACACACACACATACCTTCATTAATGAACATTAGTGTTGAGCTGTGTTTTGCTGTTAGTGAGATGCTATCAGCCATATCTAAATGCCAGTAAACTCACACACTGGGAGTTCACAGTGCTCTCTGCAGACCCTCAAACGTCTCCACAACACACTGCTGATCACAAACACACACACACACACACACACACACACACACACTTGGTCCTGTTGCTTTGATAGCTGCCAGATGTTGAGAGTCGAATCAGTCACTGCAGTACACTGTTGCGGATATCTGTCCTAGGCTTGGTTCTCTCCAGATTTAATTCACATATTCACATACACATACATCCAGTCTCAACCATTAGTGTGCTTTATGACACTCATACATTTGTTTATACAATTTGGTAGACATGCCATTGAAGCTCAGATATTAATGTTGTTTGTTTTAGTGCACACTGTGTGTGTTTACATGTTCATGCATGCATTCACATATATGATGTATCATCTATCAAGCACTGTAGATAAGCCCCTAGAGAGACAGACAGACAGAAAGACAGGCATATGGACAGACAGACAGATTGATAAGTATAGATAGATAGATAGACAGACAGAGAGGCATAAAGATAGCTAGACAGACAGAGGGATTGATAAGGATAGCTAGACAGACAGACATACGATTGATAGACAGGCAGACAGACAGACAGACAAACAGATTGCTAGATAGACAGACAGACAGTCTTGCGCTATGGGAACCCCTTTCAAAATGCTGTGCAAGCTTAAAACTTCGCTCAATACTATTGCCTATGCCCGAGGCCCATAGAACTGTAAAGTTATGAGTCCTAAAAGAGGCCAGACAGTGACAAGCCTCATATAGGGAACTAAGGAAATGGCCTTGAAAAAGTGGCCAAGGTCTTTATTTATATGGTACACAGAACTGTAGTTCGAGTTTAACAAGGACCAGAAATACATTGGGCCTTTAGTTATGGTGAATTGTGCTTAGACACTATTATATCGAAAGAACCCTTGCTTGTAAAGCAGGAACTACCAGGTTATAAAACCTCATATATGTGGATGGCGAGACCCAGTCGACCACCGCACAGATATCTTCAATTGGTATTTCACTTGACCATGCCCATGACGAGGCCATGCCTCACGTGGAATGAGCTCTGACACCTATGGGACAATGGAGGCCCTTAGGCTCATAGGCCAGTGAGATGGCGTTAATCTTTGGCGATAATCTAGTGTGATAATCTTTGCTTTGTGACCGGGAACCCTGTTGCGGCCACCAAATCATTCAAAGAGCTGTTCTGACTGCCTGAATGGGACAGAACTCTCTGAATGGACTTGTGAGAGCCCTGATAGGGATTAGTAGATTTACGTCTCTTTCGTCCTCCGGTGAGGGAAGAGCTGATAACGAAAATGACCTGCGCTCTAAATGGAGTGGATGCACTTTAGGAACATACCCATGCTTTGGCTTAAGAACGACTCTGGAGTCGTTGGGTCCGAATTCTGAAACACTGAAAATGCTGTAAATCGCCCAATCGCTTGACTGATGCCAGTGCTATCCAGTTTTGAGCGAAAGATGCTTTAGGTCAACGGACTGAAGTGGCTCATATGGGGGTCTTTTCAGGACGGGGATGCCAGATCGTCCTGTTCACTTGTTTGTGGAAATCTGGGGCTGTTAGGCTATGGTTCCATAGCTGGTTCTTCCAGAGAGGGGCTATCAAGAGCACTGTGCACTTGCTCTTCCTGATATGTTCGATGACCTGAGGCGTACAGCGGGCTGCTTTGCCAGTCGTGGGCTAGCATATCCCTGTCCTTGGAGAAAAATGTTTGGCAATGTCTTCTGAGGCAAAGAGGTCGTCCTCTGCCTCGCCGAAGATGCTCCATGTCAGCTGAACCGTTCGCGTCTGTTGAGACAAATTTCTTCTTTGAAATCACACCCATACTCACACCGGTCTGGTACCAGCAGCTGCTTTCTAGGGAGGCAGGGCTCTGATACAGCCATGGTTCACTCTGATGCGTAACTGGCTCGACCGCCATGCATGAGCCGGTACACAGGGTTTTAACAAGCGCTGAAGAGGACACATACAGTAGACCCAGCTGGAGTACTGAAGATGCCGAGGCCATGAGAGTTAAAATCCTTTGAAATCTCCTGAGAGATGTCCCAGGAAGGGTGTACTCTGGCTGTGAGAGAGTGCCCTTTTGGAAGCATTGGTCCTGAGACCTAGGCATTCTAGATGGCTGAGGAGCCAGGTCCTGTGAGTTATTAACTGCGCCTCGGATTGGGCTATAACTAGCCAATCACAGAGGTAGTTCAAAAACTTGCACTCCCTGTTGTCTCAGGGGAGTGAGAGCTGCGCCCATGCACTTCGTAAATGTACGGGGGGCGTCATAAGGTTTTTGTTCAGGTGTCTAAAATCTAGGATGGGCCTGAGGCATCCTTCTTTGGAACGAATGTGACTGGCTCTGCAGCTACATTTTCGGCACTATTCGCGAAAAAAAAGAGTTTTACCATAGCGTAAGCTACTTACGCAATACGAGAGACCTCTCAAAAGGGAAAGGGAGTATTTTCAGCATGCCACTATAAATCGCTATTTTTCTGCACTAAACAAGGGAATTTTGCAAATATATTTTCAGAGATAAGAGACAAGATGTTTTAGAATAATAATTTAATGAAAAAAATGATTGAGAAAAAAAACACTGACAAACTATTCAAACTGTTTTTTTTTCTTCCTGAAAACGGCCCAGTGCGACATCTGACGGATTTTCCCAGATTGCATCAAATTTGTTCTGTTGAGGATGAGAACAAGAGAGTCAAGAGCATGTGTCCAGTATACCTGTACTCCTTTTCATCCTGCGCCACACCCCTCTTAAGCAGCTCACACACTCACTCATTGCCAAAAGAGGGGGTGGGAGGAAATGATGTCATAAAGACGTAATGGAATCGGTGTACTAAATGTTTCTCGGTCTCAACATTCCTGTAAGTCATGAGCTGCCAGTGCTGCTGTGTCAGTGACGCGTTACTCAATCCTGAGCTGGTTTTGATCTACTGATTGTCCTGCTGTTATACAGTACTTCTACTGCATTTTATTGGCTCTCTTCATTTATTAGAACCTGATTTCTATTTTTAGGTCCCATCATGTTAAGCAAATAAATAAGGTAAATGTGAATGACACTCTCCTTTTAGGTGTTTTTTCCAACTTGAATTTTTGTCAACATATTCTTCAGCCATACTACAAAGGAAACAGTTTCTAAGAATGACAATGAAATGCATTTTATGTGTTGTTTCATTGAAGTATCTGATCTAATAATATGATTTGTCATTCTACATTACACACACACACACAAAGTTTGGCAAAATATTTTTTTGCGGAAAAAAAATCCCTATATGAACTTATTGTATTTTATATTTCACCTTTAAAAATTATAAAGCACAATAAAAGAAATGTTATATTGCAATAATTAAATTGATATTTTAGATTATGATCCATTTTCTGTTCTATTCATTTGGCTAAGTGTAGTCCTAAGGCCCACTTTCCTGCAGAGAAAACCCAAAAACTCTGGCCCTAATGCCCACTGTCCTGCAGAGTTTTGCTCCAACCCTAATCAAAGGGCCAGAGTTGAGAACCTCTTCATTAAATGCTTACAATTTCGTGCCTCTCGGCCTTTTACTTTGCCACTTCCTTATAGTCTTACTTTGTCTCCTTTGGTAGATGTTGATGCAGCCTCCGTTCAACAGATTATACCAATGTAGGACAGTCTGGCAGTGTGGTAACAGTCCTCAGCCTGTTATTTAGACACATGTGTCATACAGACACATGCATGCAAACAAATGCATGTATGCGTGTTTGGGCATGACTGCAAACATATACACACATTCAGACAACCTACTGTCCCAGAGACAAAAAAACATGAATTCCTGTAATGCTTAAGCCACAACCTGTCATCATCAGTCCACAAACTGCCTCAGTTACAACACTGTTCTCTTTCTCTCTTTAGCTCGCGTCTTTTACGTTTGCTTGTTGAAAGACTCTATAGCACTGGATTTAGCTGGAGATATAACAGGACTCGGGCTTATATATAGTGCAGATCTGCATACCCTAATTATTGTTTCATTTCTCAAAGAAACTTCGAGCTCTTCTGGAAATTAGTATTTTGCTTGGATGTGACTACCGTGTCAAGCTCTCTCAGTTTGTATAATGATGTATGTGTGTATTTTCACAAAGTTACATGCCTGGTGTGTTCTCTGAGAATCAGATTTTAGCTTGTGCGCATACATGGTGATGCTTTTGACGATGTTTACTCAATGCTAGTGATGAAGGACTATAGGCAGTAACGGTGTTAGAGAGACATGCTATAACTGGAAAAGGCATCAGAGAGAGAGAGAGAGAGAGAGAGAGAGAGAGAGCGAAAAGAGTTTGGGGGTTTTTGGTTTTAAGGTTTATGAATATAATCACCCCCGTAGACACAAAGAGCTTTTGGGGTTCTGTGATTTTATGGACCGCTAGAAGAGAAACATTCAGCAGGAAGAAAAACCGCAATGGCTAAATAATAACACAGCACGGGGGACCACTTTCCCCTGAGAGCATCCGCAACACTCTCTCTCCCGCTTTCTTTCTCACTCTCGCTCTCTCTCTCTCTTGCCCATGTGTAATTTACAGTATAAACATTGTGTGTCTGTGCTCATTCTCTGTGGCCCTCTGGTGCCGGTCTGACTAACACAATCTCCCATTTTCCCTCCCTTCTTCTCTATTCAGCCCTATTTACAGTGCTCACTGCCTCCACAACCAGCACTGACCAATCAGCGGTCACTTTGGTGCCATTTAGATATTATTCTGTCCAATTAGACGTGTGGTAAAGCTAAAGATAGATCCTGTTGAATAGACCTGGTGCCTGTATTGATGGCCATTTATGCCAAGCCTGCCACGTTAAAAAACCCAGTGACCTCCCGACAAGACGGAGCCTCTTCGTGCTTGTGATTTAACTCGCTCTTCGTTAAAACCTCTCAATCTAATTATTATACCACGCATGTGGAATTGAACAGAATGGTGTTGTGTTGTAAAGCTCTCAATTGCCATGTAAGTTTGGCCCCTACAGCTTGTGAACAGAGGAGAAAAAGCCAGCATCAGGATCTTAAACAAGTTAATTGATACTTTAACTGGGAAAATTTCAAGTTGTGTTAAGATGTGCACTAAATAATTGGTAAAAGTCATTGAGAAGATTTTGAGTTACTAATTACTATAGGATTATAAGTAAATGGAACAGAAAACTGTTTCTTCATTCTTGTGTCTGATGTAATAAGAGTAAAGATAAAGGGGAGACCGTAAGGCAAAAATACTTACTGTTTACTTTAGTAAGTATTTATCAGATTCTGTTTATTTTTTGAAGGAAAGTTCCCAGGTTTGAGTTTCAACTGAGCCAGGAGGCTTTTATGTGTGAAGTTTGCATATTCTCCCCATGTTGCCGTGGGTTTCCTCCGGTTTCTCCAATGGACCGTCCATCCATCCAGTGTTTCCTTGCCTTTGGCCAAGACACTTGGATAGGCTCCAGAATCCCCACAACCCTACATACCTAGGTAAACAACTTACATTTCATTGCAATTGTTTTAGAAAAAAAAAAAAAAAGACAACACAACCTAATAGTGGGGCTTTTTTTCTAGCAAAGGCATCTACCAGAACATTTTAAAGATTATACCATGTACTGTTTAGATTTGATAATTCATCAATTCAAAATTGAAAAGTTAACATCAATAACAAATTATTGTTTTGGCCAACAGAAATTGAAATGGCCAGAACATTTTAAATTCTCTACTCAAAATTTGAAATGGCTTTCTTTCTCTGATGACTTCAAGCCCACCCTCTATTTTTTTTCAACCTCATTCAATATACTGTCATATTTCACATAATACGTAAATACATCACATTACAAGACAGTCTAAACTTCTGGTTCATGTAGACTTTAATACATTCCAGTGTGTGTTTTTTTTACTGTAGTTTCTCTGCTCTTTGCACTGCTGACTGACAACATGGACTTTGAAATATTGAAATAGTTCTTGACTGTGACCACTTTCTTAGCATGCTTAGTACTCCTGGCCTTTTCAAATCTGAGTCTGACACACACAAAACTGACGCTCGTTCCTCAGAGAAAAGATTAATGCATGAAATTCTGTTGCGGGAGTCTGTAACAGTCTTGTGGTGCACATAAGGACAGGATCACTGTTGCCTGAATGTAAGATGTGTGTGTGTGTGTGTTTTCATGCGATTTGTTCATTGCTAGGATTAGATTGTAGAGTTCTAATACATATTAGATGCTATTATTGTGTTAATGCCAGTGATTTAGCCTCTGATAACTCTGATAAAATGACGTTTCCCTTGCATATTTGTGAATGACGTTCGCCAGTGTGTAGAGAAAGGTCGGATGTGAGACGTGCATGCTGGGAGTTTTATTCTCTCATATAAACTCTGTTTGAACTTACACTGCTTGCGCGTGTACAACGTCATGCCAAAAAGCATCCCGGAGGATGATGGGACACTCAGGTTGAACCAGAGCTGACATCACTAGCACGCTGTGTGTCATAGCGCCCTATTCTGCTTCTCTGTAACCTTATAACCTTTAATCAAGAGTGTCTGTAATTCAAGACCTTTGCATATCCGATATACAAGAGGCCCTGTTTAGAGTGGAGAGAAAGGAAATTGCTAGCAAACGTTCGGGAAAAAATTTGGATTATATCACTGTAATTGTTGCTATTAGAATTGTTGAGCCAAATCTTTTGAGAACATTAATAAATAAAGAAACAAAGAAACACATGATTTCTGACCAAAGCCACAGGGTTCAAGAACTTAAAACAACTGCCACATATTTATAGATTTATATTTGTGTAAGAAAAGGTGGAGAGAGATGAGAAGGTGATATGGAGAGCTAACATATAGTTTGTGTAATAACTGGTCTGAAAGCAGGCACGTGTTAAAGCACACCTGTGCTTGTGATGTGTGTGTGTGTGTGTGTGTGCGTGCACATTTGTTCTCACAGATCTGTATATAAAAGATGTTTTTGTCTCAGTCCTGAGGTTTTCTGTTGCGGATGATTTACTGTTGCTTTCCACAGACCAGCAGATATGAGAGATGATCTCATATGATAACGCCCACAGGTTTATGATTTAGGATCTCACTTCTCTACATGCATGCAAGTGAGAGAGGGTGGAGGTCTGTGATGTTGGGAATGTGGGGTCATCCTCTGGATGCAGGATACTCAGGCCATTCAATTTAGCATTTTTGTTGTTGTTGTTGTTGTTGTTGTTGTATCATTGTGTGTCATTTCAGAGCAAAAGCTAAAGAATGTCTTCATTTGTTTACTGCTCCAGGCATCTGTGGCTAAAAGCCAGGTATATATGATACTGCTGATGCCACAGTTTTTATAGACACATTAGGGCTATACGACATATCAGTGGTGGGAGCATGTTTGATCAAGCATTGCATTTTCTTTTATTTTATAATTCCATCATATGTATCTAGCTCGTATGCAGTACAAATTATTTTTTAGAAATATTCTCCTATATATTTACCGTGTAACTAAATTGTCGTTTCGTACAGAAAATAAAGATTTTAGTAATCACTGCAAATTATAAAATCATCATCAGGTGGTGACCATAGAGAATTATTACAAATTTGATCATTGTGAAATCTAATTCAAATGATGGAAACCACATTTAAATTTAAATTAATTTACCAGGAATCCAAATCCATATTTCAAAAGTGTTCTGTAGTTTCAACTGCTAAAATTGTCTAACATACAAACACTACTGTTTGATAGTTTGGGGTCAGTAAGATTTAAAAAAAAAAAAAAATGTTTGGTAACACTTTATAATAACTACACGCTAATAATCATTAGTTAAGCATGAGTAAACCATTAATTCATCATTCATACAGCATTAATAGACATTAATAAGTAGTTCATAAATACAGCTATAAATGCTTTCTTCTTGATTTAAAAGCATATCTATAATTTGTTTAATAATTTTATTTTCATCCTTTATTAATGATCAATTTATCATTTCTAAATGAAGAATTGCATTTTTTATGAGCCAGTTATTTAAGAGTTTTCCGTGGTTCATACGATTACTTAGAGCGAGTAAGTAAATGATTAATAAACTATTTAAATGTACATTCATACATCTTATTATTCAGACATAGTGATGGTTACTTAATGTGTTAATAAATGCTTTATTAACATGTATTAATGCTGTAATTAAGGGTTAATTTGGGTAGTTATAAAGCATTTAGTAGTTGTCAGTTGACTATGTTCGTGAGCTCATCTAAAGTGAGGACTAGTCATACCTTGTAAAGCATTTTTAAAGTCTGTTAAATATTTCTATGTTCTGTATCACTGCGTTGTGTTTGTTACATTTTACTGTTTAGAAGATTGACGAGTCTTTAAATCAATGCTTTACAAAGCATGAATAGTCCTCACTTTAGATTAGGTCACAAAAATAGTCAACTAACCACTACTAAATGCTTTATAACTACTTGTATTTACTACATTTACTTACACTTTCTAAGTGATCTTATGAATGACTGACAACTCTTAAACAACTGGTTTGTAAATAATGCTATACTTCATTTAGAAATTATTAATTGATCATTAACAAAGTATGAAAATACACTCATTAAACGCATCATAGATATGCTTATAAATCAAGAAAAAAACATGTATAGCTGTATTTATAAACTGCATATTAATGTCTATTAATGTCTTATAAATGATGAATTAACTGTTTACTCATGCTTAACTAATGATTAATAGTGTGCAGTTATTATAAAGTGTTACCCAATGTTTTTGACAGAAGTCACTTTTTCTCACCAAGGCTTTGCATAATTTATTTTATAAATAAATAAAAACAGTAACTGTTTACTGTTTTAATGTATTTTTATAATATAATTTATTCCTGTGATGGTAAAACTATTTTAGCATCATCACTCCAGTCTTCAGTGTCACATGATCATTCAGAAATCATTCTAATACGCTGATTAGCTGCTCAAGAAACATTTCTTATTACTATACATGTTGACAACTGTTGTGGAACTGTTTTCAGGAATGTGTAATTAATATAAAGAACAGCATTTATTTGAAATAGTAATATTTTGTAAAGTTATGTCTTCATTGTCACTGTTAATGCAATTGAATGGATCAGTGCTATATAAAAGTGTTAATTTCTTTCAAAGAAAAAAAATCTTACTGACCCCAAACTTTTGAAAGGTATTGTGAGCCTTAGATATGTTTGCCAAAAAATGGGTTAATATTTAGCTAATATATATTAACATTATTTTATTTAGCTTCATGAAGCTTATATTAAAAATTTTATTGAGTTCAGCATGACACACAACAAATGCTGTAAAGAAAGTGTGAAACTGAATTACTGAATTAATATGCTCTGTAAAGTTTAAACGCAAGATTGGCTAAGCATGAAGACATACTGCATAAATGACTGCCATGATTCTGCATGTCTTATTTGTTTTTCTGCTGAAGAGCCTGTGCTCTTCAAAGTGTGTCTGGTAATTGGGATCTTATTATTTGAGCTAAGATAGATGTGTGCGTGTATCTTGTGTAACTCTGTTCCTGTTTCAGATCTCCTATTTTTCGCTGTCTGGGACACTCCGTTGAGAGGCAGACTGTATTTACAAGCAACATGTTAGGAAGGATCTTATTATGCCGTCAAAGATCTTGTTTTTCAAGAGGGCCACTAAAGGGCACGTCTGTAGTAGCCAAGCAGCTGTCACAAAGATAGAGAACTACAGCATAGAAACTCTTCACTGCAGGATGGATCATAGTGTGATCATTTGATTTGACAACTTCTACTTAGTGGCGTACCGCAAATCCCGGATGCCCCCTGCTGAGCATGTGACAGGGTCCCGCCCACAAATAGTAGCCCCTATTATCGTTGATGGAGAGAGACAGTGATGTTATTTTGGGCAATTTGCTCTCTTAAATACTGCTTTATTTATTTATTAATTTATTATTTTCATTGCTGAAATATTATCTGTCCATATTTCAGGATTTTTCATTTACAGAAAACGAAGGATGGTTATTATAGCTCTGGAGTTTTAACATTTTAATCATTATATCATGACATAAGCGAGAGGCAAGTGATTACATGATTCTAGTAAGTTCTGCTGACTTGACAGCATTCAACAAAATGCAAAATGCATGATAAGTTGTTTTGTGAAGTTCTGATTTCCATGTAAATGCATTTAGGCTGACTTTTTGCAGCATTTAAAAGGGAGGTAAATCACTATATATTCTCATAAAATGTACCATACAGCTTTAAAATTGCCATACAAGTGATTTATTGGCATTCATGATTCCATAACCTTTAACAAACTTTCCATTGCACAAAAGTTCTTTTATAGTGAAAAAATAAATATTGTTTTAAATATTGAAATGTTCTTCACACTAAAAAAAGAGGTTATTTTTAGAACTTTTCGCTGATTGTTGGGGAACCCAATGTTGTTCTCCTTCTGCCATTGCTGTGAGCCCCCCTTCTGGAACCTTTATTTCTAAACCCAGACTTTAGAGACACTTCTTTTGAGATAAATCTACAAGAAAATCTTCACGGATCTCAATGTATATCTTGCACAGCACTTTTGCATGATACATTTTCAAAAATCTCAGGAAGTGTGTCCGTGAGTGTGCGACTAACAGACCATTAGTCAAAGATGACCACACACACAGACACCTACATATATATATATATATATATATATATATATTAAACTATGACCTCACTAATCATCTAGTCAATCACGCAAGCATTTTCCATTGTGTATTTTGTCTTTTATCATATTAATTTCTTTTGGTGGATCCTTCTTATTTGATTTTCTAGCTGTGTTTATTTATTTTTTTCTGTTCTTAATATTTTTACTTTAAAGAATTACAAAGATATTTTCTCCAAGGTGACAAACCCACTGCTAGCAGTTTAGGCCATGTTCAGTATTTACCTGTCTCCTGTCTCTAGGATGTCGTGGCATGTTTGAAGGTGAGCCACAGTCACTGTATCCATTGTGTGAGTTCAACCCAGCATATAGACACTTTCCTTCTGCTCCAGGATGTTTCAAACAACCTTTTAATACCCATTACTGGACCGCCTTCAGAGCAAACATCACTAATGATGAATAAACTCAACATAAGTTCATATAACCACCTAAACTATTGGCTTCCCCTTTGCAGATCACCCTTAGAGCAGCTGCAGACAATACTTTCACATGCAATGGTTATTCTTTCACATTCCTCCCTTTCTCTTCTCTCTCATGCATACACTCATTCATTTTCTCATTCATTGTCTATTTTTCTGTTCCTTCTCTTTTCCATAAACTCCTTGCACCGTGCTGTTCAAAGTTCAGAGATAAGGTAGTTTGTGCCTTCAGAGCCAAATAGCCCTCACCTGCTCACAAGGTCATCCTTAGCTGAACTGGTGTCAGCCTGTAACCCAACTTCCACCAAAACCCATTCTTCTTTTTTTTCTCCTAGTCTGTGCTGTTCAAGCTGTCCAGTCATTACATAAGTGCATAAAGACGCTATTCAGTCCAAGAACAGACTGCTCATTTTTTGTGTACTTCAAACTTAGTTTATATAACAATTGACGCGGCCCAAAAAGGGGGCTTGGAACAACGAGTTCCAAAGTCCAAACATTAAGTCCTGAGCTGCAAATATCAAAACAGACTTTAAAACCTTTGTTTGTGAGGACAATTCCTCCAAGGCCAAGTTGTTTGATCAACGCTGGCTGAGGCTTAGTCCTCTGTTCACTCATCGATTATGCTCCGAGTAGACTTTCACACAGCTCCGGTTCGAGAAGTGAGCCAGGCGAGGCCCTCAGTGGAGCGTAAGTGAACACAGCAAAATAAAAGACCAGAATATGAGACTCTCTAGTGAGTCAGTCAATTTTTCAATGTGATGACATTCCACTCCAAACCTGGGATTTCACATGGAGCCTGTTTAGTTTTCAGAATAACTCTGTACTCTATTATTGCCATTATAACATTATAATGCATGTCTTGCATCTCAGAAGGTGTGTGTGTGTATGCATATATGTGTGTATGTATGTGTGCGCCTGTTTGTGTGTGTGTGTGTGTGTTTGTGTGTGTATATATACGTATATATATATATATTTTTTTTTCTGCATTTATCGTATTAAGGCAGTCCTCCTGCTTATATTGTTGGACTCTGCATGTGTGAATGACAATATGAGTACATGCCTAGAAGTGTGACTTTTTGTGTGTACTTTTCAGTACTGGTCAATCTGGTCAATCTACAGGACCAAGAGAGCTCATGTTTTCAATGATTAACACAAGAAGCACTACACACAGTGTTTAAATGTAACCAAGAAAAATAGATTGTGTTTGTCCTTCTGCTGTCGAGTGGGAGTTTATCCTTCGCAGCCGTGGTCAATGTCCACCCAGCCATGCAGCCAGGAAAGCATGCTGAGGAATTCTGATGCATGCCAGTAGAACAAGACACACACACACACACACACACACTCACTCAAAATTCTGATTTGATTCCTATTTTTACCAATGTGTTTTTAATAACCAAAGATATTAAAATATTACAAAAAAAAAATAATTCAGATTATTTCAGCTATCTGAACCTGGATGGTCTAGCAGAAACTGTATTCTTCACAAGTAATTTTGTGTATTTTTACGTACATTCATTTCGTACAATATTGATGTATTGACAGTATTAAAACCATGGTATTAATATTTTGATTCCATTGTATTCAATTGTCATATTAATAATTTGCGTACTTGTACGTTTTGCACCTGAAAATTTTACGTATTTATACCTACGTATTAATGAGATCAGGCTGTTTTATTCAGCGCAGTCTCATCTCAAGACGTCATATAACTGACGTCTTGGGACGTGTTTTGACCATACATCGACATCCGCCGTTTTAGGGTACCCTTTAACGTCGGTTAGATGACGTTATCGGATCCTAAACCTAACCCGTCACCTAACTGACGTTAAAGGTAAAGCGTCAGTTGTATGACGTCCCAGGATCGTCATGTAACTGATGTTAAAGGGTACCTTAAAACGGCGGATGTTGACGTATGGTCAAAAGACGTCCCAAGACGTCAGTTATATGACGTCTTGGGATGAGACTGTTATTTCATTTTACGCCACAGAGCAAACTGAACTCATCTTCAAATCAAATTGAAACTAGAATGTGACTTACCACTGAAGCCAGAGTACAGTCTTGCTTCTGTAAAAGACAACAGAGCTCAGACTGAAACTAATGGACAAAGAGACAGACAGAACGACAGAGAGATTCAAGTGGAGGAGAGGGGAAATGTCTGAGGCAGCTGACCTTATCCCTAGTGCCATATCCCTTGACGTAACTAATAAGACATATTTACCCATGCACAGACTCAAACACATTTCACATACTAACCATTACATTTAGTCAAAAACACATTGAATTCTTTTAAACCATTCCCCCAATCCACTTTCCCTTCTATATCATTGCATGGCTGAGATGAGGCTCTGGTCACCAGCCACCAACCGTCCAGACAGAGACTCATGAGTGCGTTGGCTTTAGAGGAGGAAGTCCAGAGCCTAGGAGATGCTATCACTACCAACCAGCTGAGACCAGAGCGGAAACCAGAACAGAAACAAAGAGAGACAGAAAGAGAAAGAAACATTCGTGGGTTTTGGGAGGTGGTTAATGGAAATAAAAGACAGGCAAGAGATCATAATTCTTCAAAGGGGCAATCTAGGCTCACAGCCAGTCTGTCAGTAACATGACATGCGATGAATTCTCAGTGGTGAGCGCACACACACTCATGCACAGAGAAAACAATTTCATGTAGGGATATGCCCAAAGCTAAATAACTTATTTGGAAGAACGTGAATAATGGCTTTAATTTTTTTTTTATTTTTTTTTTAAATCAATATACTTCTACTTCTGTCTCTGACTCTCTCCTCAAGCAAGCTTGCATTTTGATTATGAGTTTTTGACCAGTAAGATCAATCTCTTTATTTTAGCTTTTTTGTCGTAATTTTACATAAAAGTTGTAATGAATGAATCATTTAAATGATATATACAAGGAATATTTGCTATTTTGGAAGCTGTAAAAGTATAGTATTTAACAAAAGTATAGTAAACATTGGCCTTTTTTGTTTTAATAGGTTCTTACCTATACATGTACTGTACATGTGCACTGCATACCCAAAATTTCCAGGAACTATTGCTGTTGTCATCGCCACACAAAGTAGAATCCACGTCAACACACGAGAGCTGCGGACTGGCTCTCTGTCCAATCAGTGCTTACTGTGTATATGACTGCTTATTGATGTAATATTGTCATGTAATTTGCTGATTCATATGGAGTTTCCAGTTAATGTCTGAAACTGCAATCAGTCCCGACACCAAGATCAGGTCTGACTGGCTGCTTCACGGCAGATTTAGAGGATTATGAAGACAATAGGCTCAGACCTTCTGATGCTGGTCTGTTACCGCTGTGAGATCACGTCTTGGATGTTTGTGTATTTCGGGAAAAATAGGATATGAGTGGGAGCATTTGTGGCTGTTTGAATGTTCATGTGTGAGAGGGAGCAGTAGTGAGACTGATCACTCCATCAGTTAGCACTCATTCTCCCTGTGGTGTGTGTGTTTATGTGCGTGCATGTGTGAGATTACGGTTTAGGGCTTTGGTTGGCAGTGTGGTGCCATGTCTTATTCTCCTTGATTTATGATAGTTGAGAAGGAAAACTCCCATAATCCCTCATCTCTCATTGTCAATACCATAATACCACAAACGCACAGCAAACACAAACATATGCTAAAGAACATCTCACTGACACTCGTTCTCTCTCATCATCTCTCGTTTCCATGTGTATTTTCTCCCTGACAGTGATTGTAGTGTATTCATTTCCGTGTGAGTATTTGAGCATTTGTGTGATTGATAGAGTTGGTTGGTTCTCCTTAGCTAACCCTGTTGGTTGGCTCATCTCAGGGTGTGTGGGTCTCATGCCACTCCCCTTAAACCTCTTAAAACACTCCACCCCCTCAAATCCCTCACATTCCTGACTTCACACACACACACACACACACACACTGTGACGTTCAGTCCTCTCAATAGCACCCTACCACCAAAACATGGCACTTGTGGAATCTGGACAATTTTTTTTGTTATTAAGAACAGTGACAAATTTGATCTCCATCGATAAGTTACAAAAATTAATGCAAAATCTTAGCATACATTACTATGGTTCATTTACAGGAAACTGAGCTAAGAGCAGCTGCATTCCTATGTTAAATGTTTATTAACAAGCTAATGATGTTCTTGATTTGTTTTTATTTTATTTAATTTTTTAAGGAAATTGAATGTTAGTTTTGGGGCATGTTGTCACATTATGTCCATTATAGGCTTTTCAATAAAATGTAAACTGTGAAGGAATGCATGAAACCGCAAATACACTAACAAAAGTTTGGGGTCGGTAAGATTATTAAATGCTTTTGAAAAAGTCTCTTATTCATTTTTAAAATGTATTTTATAAACTCAAGTCTTCAGTGTCATATGATCCTGGTGCTCAAGAAGCATTGAATTATTAGCAATGTTGAAAACATTAGTTAAAAAAAAAAAATGAATACAAAGTTCAAAAGAACTGCATTTATTTGAAACATAAATTTTTACTATCACTTTTTATAAATTTAATGCATTTCCCTTGATATATTCATTTTTGTAAAAACAATTTAATAAAATAAAACTGTCTTACTGTCTTTTACCATCTTTACTCTCTTTGCTGACTTTAGAATGGTAAAGGTGACTATACATCAAAATATCAAATCACTGTTTTGGCAAACAAATGAATAAATCAACATATTATTCAACATTTCAATTGAATGTGACAATTTTCCCCTAACCTGACATTAAAATGGAGGAAAAAAAGAGCTGATTTAGACCTGGGACCAGGGTTCAATATCTCAGTTAAAATGTACCTTCTTTATGTAGTTGACCTTTGTCTGAATGTGCTGGTGTGGTTTCATCGGATTCACTTGTTTACCCAACTGCTACTATATGGCAAAATCTGATATTAAAATGTTAATCTGAAACCTAAAATTCACAAAAATAATTAGAATTCTACCATATATATATATATATATATATATATAGTATAGTGTGTGTGTGTGGTTCAAGTGAACTGAGCTCTTGAGGCCTGTTGTTAACAGCATGAGTTAGTGAGGGTCCATTGAGCCAAGACAGGACCAGATCGCCTGTATGATGAATGACTGCTGTATTAATACTCCACTAGACCTTCATATTACTCTTCCATTTACAACATTTGTCTTCCAGCCTCCAGGAAATATTGCATGTAAAGCAGTAACACAAGGAGCGCGCATATGTGTGTGTAGGTGTGTGTCATAAATATATGAATCTGAAAAGTGCTATCAGGCGAAATAATTCTCATTGTTTGTGGAATACAGTTCTGTCATCATTCAGTCTGTTTTTAGTCCATTTACTACACCCAAGGGATTGTGTGTGTATGTGTGAGTGTGATGGATGCTGTTAACGTTTAATTCCAGAGTAGTTTGTGTTGTTATATATTTCTATAATGGCTGATGGAACCTCTATAGTTGGCATCTAGTAAAGCTACTATCGTGGGGAATCACATGTTAACCTCCAAAAATGCTGCTATTCAGCCAAAACAAAGCAACCGTAATCGGCCAGAGTCAACCAAATCCCAGAACGCTGCTCCCCCACACATGCACACGCACATGCACATGATCCAGAGCTGCACAAGAACCCGTCTGCTCCCACCTCTGTCCTCCCCATCCCAAAACATCACACACACACACATACACACTAGCGCAGCTAAACACTGGACCTTGTGTCCACTCACCTATGAGAGCAATTACTGCAGATAAGAACTAAAAAAAGAGAAGGGATTGAGAGAGTGCAGTTTGGATGCTAAGTGTGCATTAAACGTCCAAAGAAAAGAAACTAGCTTCTCTCACACTAGTCTCTTTCAGCAGGAGATGCCATGGTGCTGCTCTTCTCCTCTCTATGTTTGCTCCCTCTTGTAAAATAGGGTGCTCTGAGACATTAAAACCTCTCGAAATTGAATCCGTGTCCAGAAATAATTAGGCTTAAACCATTGGAGAAACTGAAACAGACTTTCACTTTTCATGTTTGAGCAGTTAGTGTTGAGGTTTTGAGATGGGCTTTCCCACGACTGAATTTGATCCCTCCTTTTTTGCTCTTCCTCTTTCCTGCAAGTATGCGATTTCTCTGGCTCCTCTCCTCTATATTCTATCCCTTCTGTCAAGGTCACTCAGTGCCTGCCAAAAAACACTTTCTTGTCATATAACACTTCTCCAATTTGGTCATCTGTCAAAAGCTTAAGTAGATCTATTTAGACAGGCACATAGGAAAGTTTATGTGTGCCGCTGTGGATTTTAAATGAACATGGGTATACTGATATAATGCTTGCTATTATTGAGTCCCATAGTATAAGAAGTTCACTTAAGGATATATTTTTACCTAATCTGACCCTTGAAATGTACATTTGTTGGTGTTACCTAATGCAGTCAGGTTGTTCAAGTGACAACAAAGGTGCATTCAGTAGTTTAGTGAAGAGACATCTGATGTACAGTACTGTACAAACTGTTCTCATTATAGTTTTCTTTAGAAATTGTTGTACTATGGTTCATCCCTCTCAATGTATTTCGTCATGCTGAAATGACTCACATTCATTTCACAGCCGCCTCCGTATATACTCTACATTAGTAGCGTAGTGTAGTTTGGCGGTGCGAAGAACAACAATTAGACAATGGAAGATAGTTGTTATAATGCTTCACCAGCGGAGACAGCCGGAGAATCAGTACCTGTATCAATGGCTGTACGGCTGAAGAAGCACAAAGATCTGAAGCCAGAAGACAGAAAGACAGACGTTTATGACAATAAACGAGTGTAAACTTAGGTACAGCATTCACAATGAGGAAAGATGATTTTGTTGATGATTCTTTTTTGTTGTACAGGTAAGGGTTTATTGTGTAGACCATTTTCTAAAACTCACTAGTATCAGTAAAATGTACATTGAAACAATGAAATCAAGAAATCATTGGTAGATGAAAGAGAAAAAGAACTACTGAATGACTCCTTTAAATTGTATTTTTGACTTTGACTTAGAATTAAATCGGACAGTTTTCCTGACAAAACATTTTAACATACTAGGTATAAAGGATGACAAATATTTTTTTATGGAAAATATTAATCTCTAATATCTGACATATGTAATTGGTGTCCTGAGTCTGTGACAGCCCTAGACATCTGTAAACATCAGAAAATGTAGCAGAACAACACAATAGCCAGTATGGAGGTCTTTGATGTGCTGTCTGCCTGTCAGTCGTTTTCTCTGTGTTTGTTGACAAGTCTTTAAGAGCCGGGTTTTGGAGGGAGGAGGCGGTCTAAATCAGCGGCTAAGTCTGGGGGAAGTTAACAACACAGCTAACACTGCTATACAGCAATTTGTGGTTCAGTGTATTAAATTTTAACGGCTAACTGAGACAAACAAACAAACATCACCAATTAGGCTGAAAAAGACAACAACAGCTGTTCACTTTTTGATTTTCTTCTGAAATCGAACTTTATGAAACAACGGCACAATTATTGAGAATTAGCTTTAACGTCGGCATTAAACAGAAGTTGTGATTAGAGTTTTCTTCCCAATTGTGATTCTTCTTCCCAATTCTTAAATTACATTTTTTTAATTTTATTTGCACAGATAAATAATTTATTATAAATGCTGCAATGTCCAATTAAAAAACAAGAATTGTCCGCGACTTCATGGTGAATACTGAATAGAAGCACACTAAAATTGGCTAAATAATATTTTGAGTGTCCAGAGACAACGTGACTGTGGATCATTGAAGCACAAAAATGTGTAATTTTTTTTTTAAATGTCACGAGGTCCAATGTTTACTTTCATTATATGGATCAAAACAGTTCTTCACAATATCATCTCTTGTGTTCTTGCAGATTTGAAACATAACGATGAGAAAATCTTTTTAACATGGCCATTACATTCTTTCTGGGAGAGGTTGACATATCACCAGATGGTGATGATTTAGCTTGATACTACTGCCTCCTACTCGTCTGTGTCCACCAGTCTGGTGACGAGTCAACCACGGCTAGGGGTCATGACTTTTAGTTACATCCTATTGACATCTGTATTTTTGCTGAAGGGCCATCTTAGAACTAAGATAACCATTGCATATCTCTACAAAGTTGCAAGTTCATAACTGTAAGCAGTAAATATGCAGTGCATCCCCCCAACACTGATGCATGACTCCACCACCTTCTTATCTAGAGGTTGTGGCTGTTGTACTCGACATTGTGAGTTTATCTCCTGATCAGTGTGTGAGTGAGCTTCTGCCTGAGACAGACAACAGTACTTGAGAAAATTCTCTTTTACACCTGCAGCCGCCTGAGTCCTGCTTAGAGTTCTGTGTAGTTAAAGAGCACATATGTGCACAGACGGCACACACACAAACCAGGTGTGGCGAGACCATAGATATGTGCTGTATGCCTTCAAACGACTTTATCTTTGAACACCCACATGCATTGGTTTCTTGAGTGTTCCACTCTCCTATATGGTAAAGAATGTGTGTGTGTGTGTTTAATTTAATTTGTGTTTTGATTTACAGAGCCAAATTGGCCAAGTAATGCATTTCTTAAAAAGAAAGAGACTTCTAATTACAAGACAGCTGAGTATAAATTTCCTTTGTCCCCTGTGTCAGGAACAATGCCAGTTATGTTTGAGGTGCGTAATGCTATTATTGTCCTTAAAGCTGCAGTCCGCAGTTTTTTCCTCTTTGTCGGCATCTCTGTTCGAAATCTGCAGTTGCAGTCATTCACGGAATTATCAACTTTACATGAGTTGTACTTCAACACCCTCAACACAGCACAGTGTGGATGAACACAATGTTTTTTGGACACTGTGAGGCTGTCAGTCGCCGTGCCAGTGTCGATACTGGCATTCAGAATAACAGATTATTCTTTTTGGAAGTATGACCAACATAATCTTTTTCACCGGAAAATGTCATCTGGACTAGTAAGAAACATCCACTTTTGTTCTGGTTCTGACATTGCAGTAAATCGCGCTGATTAAATCGAACAATCGCTTTTCATATCATGCAAAACCGTGCAAATTATACTTTGGTCTCAAATTGTTATTGTTAACAACGTCAGCATTGTGTGACTACATGCCCTTCCGATATTTATCCTTGTTTTCGAATGGTTCCGATTGCCTCTTTTTTTCTGAAGCCACTCCGAAGTCCGAACGAAGGCAATTTGCATTTTACAGCGGGTGAATCTGTTGTCACTGGTGATTGTCATTTGAACTTTTCTGGATCCTCCATCAAATTGATAACTTTAATTTTATCTAGTGCTGTGAGAAAAGGCTTTAAATCTCCACCTCCAACATCCTCACTCGCAATATAGTTTATACTAGCTGAGACTCTTCCTTATGTGTGCAGATGTGACGTAACGGCTCAATATAGCTTATACTAGCCGAGACTCTTCTTTATGTGTGCAGATGTGACGTAACGGCTCAATATAGCTTATACTAGCCGAGACTTCTTTATGTGTACAGATGTGACGTAACGGCTCAATATAGCTTATACTAGCCGAGACTCCTTTATGTGTACAGATGTGACGTAACGGCTCAATATAGCTTATACTAGCCGAGACTCCTTTATGTGTACAGATGTGACGTAATGACGCAAAGACATGCTCGAATCTCCTGCGGAAATCCACCAGTACCACTGGAATTAAAAACATTATTACAAGCTTACCCCTTTGAATCGAGCTAAGGCAAGCAGATAGTTTTGAACACTGGCTGGTTATGTATTTTCTCAAATACGTATGTATTTTGGATAATTTTTAACCCAAAAAACCTACAGACTGTAGCTTTAATGAGACATTACAGACACGTCTCTCCACCCTCCTCTCTTTATCTCTCTCTGAGTCAACATCAGCTGTTTTATTTTTCAATTTCATTTTTGTGTATATAATTTTCAATGTGTACTTTTTATTTAACTGTTCATTGATTTTTTTTGTCTGTGACTGCTTTTTAAATTTAAATGTAATTCTTCTGAATCTTTACTTTGTTAATTTTGAATGAAAAATTATGGAAAGGATGTAAAAATAAAATAAAAGGACAAGGTAGAAAAAAAACAATAGAATACAAATCGGATAGATTTACATAAAAAATATGGTATCTGCATAATATGCCCCCCCCCCTCTCTCTCTCTCTCTCCCTCACTCCAATAACAATGAGTTAGATGAATGTAATATGAATCGACTCCATGTTCCAAACCCTCCAGACCTCATGGGCTGCAGTGCAGAAAATACACAACATTTTATGTAGTAACTTGATAGCTGCGTGGAGAGAGAGAAAGAGAGATGTGTTTTTACACCTGATTAGATTTATGGAAAAACACTGGTAGTTTTGTTACAGAAATATGATTTTAAAAAAAAAGAAATATTAAATATGTCTGAGCCAACATCTGCAAGTACCTGCCTCCTTTAAAAAAATGCTGTTCCAGAATTTGGTCGAGACCAAGGCCAAGCTGCAACAAAACCCTTAAATTATGAAAACTTTTAGTTATAATTCTCTTAGCTCTTAATGGACCTGTTCCACACAATCTATCTGAGATTCATCTTTATAGGCTCTCAGGTCGTCAGTTTCTGTAATGGGGTTTGGACTTTGATGCGGTAGATCGTTCTGTGTTAAGGCACACAAACTCACTTTTGCTGCACACTTATGCACACTATATTCAATTGTTCTTATGTCTCTAATTATTGTTATGCTGCACACAGAGAACACAGAAACTGGTTCTCGTGAGTCCGACATAGCTCTCAGAGCTGTCGCTTGCGTTGTGTTATCTGGAAGAGAAAGAGGTTGTGTGACAGTGGTGGTTCTGAGGGTGGAGTGTTTGTTGTTATTGCATTAACCTGCAGCTGTGATGGTACTTTGAGTGTTAGCGGTTTGAGGATACGGCCTGGCTGCCAACCTACGCGTACACACAAACATGCACACACATACTGTTACCTGTATTCTGTAAATCTGTATAATAGCACTCCATTGTTCGCGGCTGAGCCTGTGTAATGAAATATGTTCTTCAAAACCACAGAGTGGCAAAAAAGTCATTCTTTCAGAGGTGTGCCGACCATTAAAGAACCACCCGCCATCAGGCACAGATTAGGAGATTAGCTATGCTTAATAACTGTCCAAATGTACCTTCTTGGCATGGGTATTATAACTCAAAATTGGTGGAAACCCAAGTGCACCCAAAGCTGTGACGTTTAATCCTCCTACTGTGTCAAAATAATACGTTTAATATTTATGTAGGGCCTTTCCTGTGCTCCAGGAAATGTTGTCTGGGCATTATTCATAAGCATTATTCATGAAACATGACAGCTTACTTAAGATTGAATTTGACTCATTTACACAGGCAGAAATTTGTTATACATTTGTTTCATGAATAAAGCCCTCTGTACCTACCTGGCAAACCTTAAATACACAGTTGAAGAAACCCCCCAAAAATGGAAATTCTGTCATAATTTGCTCACTCTTAATCATTCCAAAACTGTATGCCTTTATTTCTTCAATTGAACCAAAAATGAATATATTTCTCTTATTAAACAAAAAAAAAAAAATGCTGGATTTTTCCAGTTGTTTTGTGATTTACTGGATAAGGACTTTTAAAAATATATTTTACTCACAGTTTGTACCTAATAAAATATTTTGTAGCTTGGCATAAAAAAATAATGTTTATCCATTCAAAAATGCCTACAGCGTTTTAAAATTTACATGAATTTTTTCAGGTCTTTTAAAATTAAGACCGCCTAATATATCTAGGCTTTCCAAGATTGTGGGAGCACTGTTTTTTCAAAAACAAAAATACAAACAATAAATAAATAAAAATACATATTTTATCTTATTTTAATGGTTGTTTTATCTTAAAACATTTTAATCTTCTAGCCTTCTTGGAGGCTTTTTTTTCTGAGGCCCCCTAGTTGTGAACCACTGAACTGGATAATGCACTTTTTTAATTGTTATAATTTTCATTTGGACAGTTTTTGTCTCTATTGGTGTCTGTAGACGGTTTGGTGATGTTTGGTTGTCTTTTAGTATTCATTGTTCATTCAATTTAGTTTGTTTATAGTTTATTATTTGGTCCTTTTGTTCTTTCTCTCTTACGCTCCAATCGTCTGTGTGACCAGGTTTTAGTCAATAAGTGTCTGCATTTACCTGGATAGTGGCTTTGTAATTAAACATAAATGGCTTAATTTCAACTCAACCTGGACGTGTGTGAAGATGAATCACTGAGTGTCAAGAAATGTCACCACTGCAATTCACAGGGATCATAGTAAAAGGAACTTTTCTGTGTGCATGTGTGGTATTTGTAATTTAATACCAAAGAGCTGAGCTTTCAAAGCACCGCTAAATGATGTCATCAGGGTCTGGCCATAATTCATCACAGGTACCCTTAATTATCTGTAAAGTTTTCAACACAAGATGGCAAACACACACACACACACACATTTTCGCTCTCTCTAAATGGATGCATTCCTGTCAAACCATTGGTTAGTATCAGACAAGTGTCAACACGGCTTCTCCACTCTTAGTGAAGCAGAATGCGCAAGAGAAAAAAACGTGCTACTTTATCATAGCCAGTGTGACAGGAACACAACAAAGCGACATGCCAAAATGAACACTCCCTGTTTTTCAGTTTTCTGTCTTCCCACTGCGAACAGAGAGACAGGTCGGACTGGATTAGGTGTCTAGACTACAGAATGAATCTAAATAGAACAACACTTGTGTACTTCACCTGCAGATATCTATTATATGTGGCAGCTAGAGATTATAAGACTGTGATGTAGCTTTCAGCCAATGGAGTTTGGGTGTTTCCGTCACTTGATATGGTGTTATATTAATCAGTATTTAAACCTGGTTAAACATTGTCATGGAAAGCATCCATTTACATTGTCATTTTTATTTATTGCCTGACATAAATGGATTAATGTCAGAGAGCTTTGATGACTGCTTCATTCATGACGGCCAATCTAAAAAATATTCCACGCCTCTTATGGTTTGGTTTAGATTTGATCCTGCCTAGTGTTTGCAAAAGCATTGGATAAGTGGTCTTTTTAAGTCATCGGTTGTCAAAGCCTGTTGTAAACATTGAGTCATGCATAAAATAAGAGATATGGAAGATCTTTAGAGCTTTCCGTCTGAAGGTGTAGGTGTGTTGGAAGTGACTTAAAGGGATTTAACTATGCACTGACTGTTCTGGATGGGAGTCTGCGGTATAATTTCAGGCAGCATTCACAATTGTTTCTTGTGATCAAGATGCTTCAATATACAGATTCGTCAAAATGAAAATTTACACAGAAAGAGGGTCCTTCTGAGCTGAAGAAGAGTGCAGAGTATACTGGCCCTGAGGATTATTCTTACAGAGATGTTTAACATACTTGGATACTTAGAGATGCGCTTTGCTCTTTAGACCTCTCATTATCTGCATGCCGACTGGTTGTCTGGTCACACTTGCTTACCAGAAATCTGTTTAAATGAATGTTTAAATGTTACAAAGCTTCCTCTCTTGTTCAGAATTAGTCGACAAAGTATTAGGGGAACCAGACGAAATTATGCATTAATCTAAATAAACACTGTAACATGTACAGTATTTATTCTACACCTTATTTGTCACGTAAGAGTGGGGAAATGGTATGTGTCTGGCTTCCGGTGTCATTCCAGTTATTTCTGTACAAAACAGCTCGTTGAGCTGCTTGATATTGCAAACTATTTTTTACCCTATTATTTTGATGTATTGTCAAAATTGTAAACACATTAGTTTGAAGCGCAAACAGTTTTACAATTTACTGCACTTTGCTATTCTTCTCGTTATTGCCCAAGCGGCTAATGAACCGGAAGTCTCGCACATTCACAGAAAACAACTTCCGCGTTAAAACATAAGGTGGACATAGCATACCTTATTTTATGTTTTTTAGTTATCATAGCCGAATCCATGAATGATGAATGAGCCCGGAGATGACAGCTTTCATTTTTGCTCTTAAAGCCGCAAGACCACGCCGAACGCGTGAGTGAAATCAGGAATGTTCAAGGTTCAAGGTTCAATTTATTTATAGAGCACATAGTAATACAACAAGAGTAAATTCTATGTATTGCCATGGACACCTCAACATATAAGCGGCGTCAATAATAACCTATTACACCAGCACAGTACTCATGAATAATCAAATGCCAAAGTGAAGAAGTACGTTTTTAAATGATCTTTAAACTCAGCCTGGGGGCAGCTGCTTTCTCTTTGCACAATTCAGGCAGAGAGTAGGCGGTCTGCAATGGATGCATGGACCCCTGGAAGTGGACAAGCTCAAAATGTTTTAGACCCTCTTTACACCTGTATTTAGTTAGCGTCATCCACTTGTGATCTGACTGACCAAAACAATTTTTAATACCAGATGCAAGTGGGGCCTTAGGGATATTTTGTATCTTTGGATGATTTATCAGTTTTTCTGTAGTAGTCATGATACATTTAAAGATATTTTTTTACCTTTTAATCAGAAATGTTTTTAGATGAGATCAAAAAACCTTGGTCCACACTTTTTCAGAAAAATTTGTAAAACATTTTACACAACAGCTTATCACTGGGGCAGTGCCATTAAAGGGACAAATTTGTAGCGTATCTACCACTAATTTACTAATCATAATACTACTGTAAGCGTATAGTACTATAAGGTACTAATAATACGCACCTTTTAGGGGTAGATAAGGTACACAATTGTCCCTTTAAGGGTACTGCCCCAGTGATTAGCAGTTGTGCCCCTAAAGTTGCTGTTTTTGCACATTTCTCTGAAAGAATTCAAAATACGTCAGCACACCGTTCTGAAAGTGTTTTATTAATATATTATAAAGACAGAACATTTTGTTTAGGAGGAGATATCTCTTTAGTCTGTTTCTCTTCCCTGTCCCAACGGAAGATGCTGCAACATGGGCACAAACTGCTTTCCTAACTACTAACGGTCATACCAACACTGACAATAAAGTGGTTACCTCAACTTTATTGATTTATTATTTGCACTTAAACTATTTTTAAGTAGGCTATTTGCGTATTTGAATTGAATCTAAAATTTCCATCTCATTTGCATTTGCAGTTGTCGTTTTAAAACCAATTAAAAACTTAACGTGATGCATATTTTTCAGTCATATATTTGTTTCAATATAATTCGTTTGAACTAACTTAATATTGAGAGACATTGTTTCACAACTAGCCATTTTTTTATTATTATTATTTAAATAAATTCAAATAGAAGCAATTAGTTAATAATAAACTATGCTATGATTTTTTTTAAAGGCTGAAATCTTTCTGATTTCTTAACTGTTTTATTATGTATGACTGACAAATATGCATTGCATTTTATGTTTTAGTTTGTTTAATGTTAAAACTGAGCAATCCGAATGCATAGGGAACTTTATATGCGATTCAAATGCATAAATCTTAAATTTAGGCCTAAATATTTATTTTTGAGTGTGTATGTTTTCAAGTTTAGTTTCCTCCATGATATATTCCTCAATATGACCATGTTGTTTATAATTTATTATAAAACATTTATGTGACTGTAAGCAGTGTTGATGAGAGACTGGCGCTAAAGCTCTGAGTATGATGCCGCCAAGGACAAGGAAGAAACAGATCTTTGAATGTGTGCGCCTATCTCACGGTGTGTCTGTCATCGAGAGAATAATGGGGGATGTATGTGTGTGTATAAAAGCGAAGCCAGGTGTGTGTATTTCCGCTCTTATGCTCCTGTTATTTAACCTCTGCTGTGTGAGATTTGGAGTCTGATAAGACTGCAGGGCTTGGTAACAGACGCTTGGTCACTCAGTCACACTGTTGCTGAGAGAGATAGGTGCTCGGTAACCACAGCCCCGGGGCCAGGCCCTGCCCCCTCGGCCACAGGAAGTGTGGAGACTGATAAACACACAGCACTTCCTCTTTCTGCCCCACATCTTCTTAACCAGCAACTTCCTCAGCGTACAGTCTTACATAACCCGCACACACAATCATGCACACTATCACCGCAGGTACAAACATGCACGTACACACATATACACGTACACACACACACACACACTTAGAGTGGTGCAAACACATTTGAACTTAAGTTTGAGTGAAACATAATAATGATAAATACAAGATTAAATAAAATATACTAGTATTGTAAAACTTTTGCCTATTGACTTATAGGATCACCCAGCGTACCTTCTCACCTGATGAAATCAATGAATGTGAGTAGTGTGTCTTGATCTCACACACCAACTTTATCTGTCAAAGTTCTCACAATGTTAATAGTGAGATTTTTGCTTTATCACTGGCTCATCGTTGTTCCTTTGAATAAGTCTGTGGACACATAGTGTTCTCAATGACAGCTGTTTCCAGTCACCGTGCATCTTACAAGTGGCCTGAGACCAATAAACACACTGTGCAAGCACAAACACAGAACACAAATACCCTGCACAGAAACATTATTTTGCTTCTGGTGCAAACAATTTCAGTTCATTTCTGACTCAGATTTACATGAGTGTGAAATGCATGTGTTTCTTCTCAGTATTTTCCTCCCTCCGGGGTTGATGTCACTACTGCTTCAACATGTTTGGACGTGTGCATCCAGATACTTATTTTACGAGAATACTCTCGTGTCGCTACGGGAAAACCTCTTTCCTGAAGAATACTGAAGCCAAAAATTATTCTTGAAATTTGTATTAATTTAGAACGCTTTGGTGCTGCGAGTAGACCTAGGCGAGGCAGCTCGTACGCCTAATGCGGCAACTGCTGCAACATATCGAGGGACTATCCGGCGCCCATATCCTTATGTGCGTTCGCCGCTGCAACACTCACGTTTTCTCACGGTAAAAGAGCCGAGGCATTGCTACAAATGCCTTGTATTTCCTGTGGCTCGTTCAGAGCCCCTCTCGCCAGCGGAGGCCGCCATATCCTGTGCGCTTCCTGCCGACACCTTGGCTTTGTCGACCCTGTGGGCTTGGACGAGGCAGGCACGGACCCTGACAGCTTTATGGGCTTGAGGAGCACCTCAGACCTAGCTCTGCGAGCCACCAAGTCCGCCACCCAGACCATTGGGAGGAATTTGGTGTTCCTCACCGTTGTCGAGACATTTGTGGCTGACGCTGTCGGATATGAAGAACGCTGACAGAGCCTCCTTCCTCGACGGGCTTTATTACTATGCCAAGTCAATTGGACCAAGAGTTTGGTATCTCCCAGTCAGAAAGCTTCTTTTCTGGGAATGGATCTGGACTCTGTTTCAATGACAGCGCGGCTGCTGTCACAGCGTGCTTTGTGTATTCAGCGCTTTGCGATATCATTCAAAGTAGACGATGTCTCTCATCCTCATGGCTTCAGCCTCAGCGGTGCTTCGTTTAGGCCTACTTCGCATGCACTCTTTACAGCACTGGCTAAAGACGCGTTTCCTACATCGAACATGGGCATCCGGTCATTTACGTCTCAAGGTAACATGGCTCCAGGCACGCTATCCAGGGACTACATTCCCCCAGGGGAATGGTCTCTCCACCCTCAGACAGTTCAGCTGTTTTGGGACACCTTTGGCACATCAGAGGTCGACTTCTTTGTGTCTCAAGAAAATGCTCAGTTTCCAATATGGTTTACGAAGAACATGGACGCCCTGGCCCATCACTGGCCCAGCCGCCCTCTCTATACTTTCCTGCCGATCATGCTGTTACCACAGGTTATCAAGCTTATCAGGGAGTATTCCTCTGTGCTTCTACTTGCTCCGTTCTGGCCGAACCAAGTTTGGTTTCTGGAGCTGATGCGGCTTCAGAGCCTGGCTCCATGGCCTGTCCCGTTGAGGAGAGATCTCCTCTCAAAGGCTGGGGGGCACGATTTGGCACCCACACCCTGAGATTTTGGCTCTACATATGTGGGCCATCAACGGCTACCCGTCAATATCCCGGACGAGGTGTTAAACATGATTACGCAAGCTAGAGCTCCCTCTACGGCTTTATGCTTCCAAGTGGTCAGTGTTCTCAGGTTGGTGCTCAGCTCGCAACCCTGATCCACAAGATTCTGGGGTATCAGAGGTTCTGTTCTTCCTACAGAAGCTTTTGGATAAGGGAAGATCCCCATCTACGCTCAAGATGTATGTTCACATTCGCACGGCCAGTCACTGGGTAGGAACAACCCTGTAGTCCACTTCCTCAGGGGAGCTACGTAGAAGGATGAACCCTCCTTGACCCCACTCGGTTCCCGTATGGGATATTTCCTTGGTCCTGGAGGCCATGAAGGGTGCTCCTTTTGAAGCTCTACAGTCTGTGGACCTTAAGTATCTCTTGTTGAAAACCGGCTTTCTGGTGGCTATCGCCTCAGTCAAGCGGGATAAGACAGCGAGTCTGACGTGAATCTCCTTTGCCCAGTTACGGCCCTGAGAATTTACGTGGAAATTTTGACTGCTTTCAGACAGTCAGAACAGCTCTTTGTTTCTTTTGGTGGCTGATCTAAAGGTCTAATCATAGCCTTTCCAGGTGGATGGTGGATGGTATCTCACTGGCTTATGCATCTAAGGGCCTTCGTACAGAAACAGACTTTCATAAGATGTGTTAGTTTACACAAATAGCTGTGGTTGACACTGATTCCTACATCCTCAATTATATTCTAAACTAATTATAAAAACGAATGTTACACCCATTGCTAAATGTGTATACTATAGGCCTTTGTAGATTTTCACTGAGCAAAGCAACCTGTCATTGTGCGCGAACATACTTATTTCATTTACTGACCCCCCGACACGTATAGTCCTTGCTATGACACTCATTGTGTCTCTATGAGTAGAGGCTGGGTAAGGGTCAGGTCATATTTACCTGAGTAAGATGGGTATGCTGCTCTTTGTTCATATTCTAAAGAGAAAAGTTTTTCTCGGTGCAAACACTCTGCATGATCTGACCAACCTACAAAGTATGTGTATGTTTGATCATGGGTGTGTGTTTAAGTCAGCAAAATGGCATGCCTTCAGTGAATTCCAAGGAAGCCTTTTGTTATATTATGTGACTAATTGTGATAGAAGTTAGATCGTTGCCACAACACACCGCTGAGATCCGCAAATCGCACAAGATATTTAGGGATATATCTTGCAAATATATTTCTCCACTTCAGCAATGCTCTCTCTCAAGCCAGGGCTCACTACTTTGTCATTAGAATATTTTTATCATATCATCAACCTATTAAAAAACACAACAAAGTATGTGCAAAGTGAACCTTTTCTCAAGAGGAATGCGTCAAACTAATTGAAGTAAGAAAGTGATAACTGGTTAATGCGTATTTGGCGTGCTGTCCGGGGGAGGGCTCCGAGCTCCGGCTCCGAACCCAGAGTACCTGTATACCAAAGTATGGGTTTGGTTGCCCCAAAATGACAGAAGTATACAAGCTTACCCCAAAATGATTGATTGTTAGCAGCTGGCTACATTCATTCTGAGTTTGCTTGCTTTCAGTGGCCAATATTTTCTGAAGACGTTAAACACATTCATGTTTGAACAAGCAAAGAGGGGGCAGAGGAAGTATTTCTTCTTTAGCACAAGTGAGAGTGATGATGTTTTCCAAATAAAGTTTACATAGACGCATGATAAAGTGATGTTTTAATTTGCTTATGTATGTGTGCGTGAGAAATATAGAGACAATGAGACGGATGTTACCTCAGGCTTTGAGGGAGAGAGCTGAAGACAAAGAAAGAGAGGGGTTTGAGTTTGTTTTCTTGTTTATTTGCAGATAAAGCTTGAAACATCTACTAAGAGACTTGATACAGCTGTTCTGAACTCTCTTTCTTTTCTTTTCCTTTCCCTACATCTCAGTCTGTGAAAACAATGTGGCAGTATGCCTTTAATGTCCTATACAATCAAGTATTTGCTTCTTACAACTTGATGCTAACATTTTTATTCCTATCAAAAAACAGATTTATTGTCAAATAACAAATGTTTTGAGTATAACAATTCAAACATCTTATGCCTTTGTTCCTGGAAATTTTAAGTGCTGAGTAGGGTTAGATTTGGCCCTGTTATCTGATTGGCTTAGGAGGAGGAGCTGAGTTTTGAGATTAGAACCGTTTTAGTTGTTGGATTATCCAAATAAAAATGTTGCTCAGCGAATGAGTCAGATCTTATCGGTTATGGATGAAGTAAAATCCTCAATTGAGAAGTTCCAATTGCAAAAAAACGAAATCCACAGAGTCTGTTCAATAAGGAAATTGTAAACGTACACTTTGTGCCTCTTCTCCGGAACTGACTTTGACAAGGAAAACTTTAAGCTTTGGAACTTTAATAAGGTTATTATAATTGCATTGTAAAGCATTTCATTGAATTGTATTTTCATCTAATCATGTACTGAGGTTTATAAATGGCTGCTTAACTCACTCACAGTAATGACAATTATTCCAGCATCCCTCGACTGCCCATGGGTGTGATTATGGTTGATTGAGCATAAAGAATTACATTACAGAGCTATAGCTTCTGAAGACTGATCATTTTATTGTGTTGGACCTTTTTTTAACTGCACATGTCCAAAGGCATGTGAAATAAAAATGAAAATGAATTGAAAATTAAATTGTAACATAATTATCAGTCACTTAAACCTTTTAAAGTTTAGGCTTAGTTAAAGTGATGTAAGGGTTTGAAACAAACTGAATACGGCACCAGGATTCTCACAGAACAGAATGAAACCGCTATAATATCAAATACAGTACAAAAGAAATGTGCAAAATGAATATGATGGCATTGCATTTATTAGATTAATCTTTTTGAATAAACAATAAAACAAACAATGTTTTTTCATGCATCTGTCAATTTTGATATTTTGGGCTTTTTGGCTTCTAATAAAGTGTTTTTGTTGACAGAAAACACTCAAAATACACTTTTAACAGTAGAGCAATTTATCTATTTGCATCTGTAGATTTCAATTAAAGGCCATTTTCTCAAAATGAGTTTTTCCTTCATTGAGCCAGAAAACTCACATTTCACAACTTACATATACCAAATTTTACAGTTTTATTCTTATTTATATTATGAAGGTTTTAACAAAGGGGTTTGTTTGTATATAATGTTCCTGATTTTATACAACATTTTATTCCCTTAAAAAATTGCAAAAATTGTAGTATCAGTATTTTCTGATTTGTGGAGTGATAAATAGATATATCCAAAATCCTCTCTGTAAAAACCTTTGGCTGTAATATATCAAATAAATAAAACAATATTTTTTAACCTGACTTCATCCATTGTTCAAATTTTTGTTCGAGAAATGTATGCACATTTGTACATATTTAATTCAACAATGTGCTATTAGCATAATTAAGCATAAAATCTCAGTTTGTTATACTTCAATCAACTGGTGAAGTGGGTGATATTTATTAGTTTGTTTTTTTGTTTTTTGTTTTTCAAAAAAAAAAAACCCTAATAAATATCAAAAAGGCATTCAATTTCAAAGAGGCATTATTTGAAATAAAATATTTTGTCAAATTTATTGTAAATTTCTTTACTGTCACTTATGATACATTTAAATGCATTCTTGCTGAAAATAAGTATTAATTTTTGTGTATGTGTATGTCATTTTATTATGTTTCTTTGTAATTTCTATTATACTGTATAATAAATTGATTCAAAAGGATTTAGGAATTCTTGTATTTCACCTTCATCTTTATCTGTTTACCTTCTTCTCAGTCAATGATTATACTGTATGAATATGTGAGCCTGAAAGTCAGTTTTGCATTATATATCTAGCTATTTCAACACCAGCATTTGGCTCTGTGTTTGTTAATATGTGCATTGTAGAGGTCAAAAACATCCTCTCAATTTTGGTAATCTAATGAAAACTTGCTTTCCAGTAAAAATAATATCCTGCAAGTGATGACCTGCATATACTGCAGGACATTGGGAAACACAATATGTTGCACACATGATGTAGACTTGACTGGGGACATTACATGTTGTGTACATTGTGTAATTTGCTATTTTCATTACATGTCACACAGTATGAAAGGACATATTGCTCAGGTCAGGATATTCATGGTGAACGTGCATATTGCATCATGTCCTGCTGAGTGCTTTCTCATGAAAGTGGCATAAAATAAAGAACTCACAAGTGATGTCAGAATAGAGTGATGGATCTGTTACATTGCTAGAATACAATATAGGATGCGGCATTGTGGTTGGATTGAGGAGATTGCTCAATTGGAGAAATTACGGTTTTTCAGTAAATGGATGAGAAGTGGGCAGTGCTATGACCTTGTGTACCATTGGACGTGGGTGAAGGTGGCTTTTTTACACATCTTTCTCATCAGGCCTGGTGAAAGCAGCGGGAAGTTCCCTAGTAACGGACAAAATGGTTCTGTAATTTCCTGAAGAGTTTTGTAGATGTGTTAAATTCACATGTATGTAGATCTTACTAAACACAGCAAAAGCAGTTCAAATTAGAAGAACGGCATATGACTCTGGTGCCTTCCTCAGAAATGACATGTGCATCACTGATGTACTCTAGCCCTGAGATTCAAATGGCTGTAATAGTGTTGCAGGTATGTGTGCTTATGAGTGTGTGCTTTGCTATCTGGCATACCGAGTACAGGGCAAAGCTCTTCACCGACTCTTAAAGGAAGTCAGCGCCAGCGGTATGTGTGTTTTGTATACCTGTTGAGGTAACCAGACTATTCGAGATGCCATCTACCGCTGGGGGTCTGTGGTCTCTGTCATCCCAACACACACACATAAGCGCACAAAACACTCAGCTTCCCGGCAGTCTCACCCCTCTCTTCCCTTCTTGGTAAGTTTCCTCTTTCTCCCCCCATATCATGTACTTTCTATACTGTCCATCTGCAGAGGGGAAGGACAGCACGTTTCTGAGATGTTTTATCAATCACACACACACGGATCTGACGTCATTGAATGGAGACCTGCTTGTACCATTTGTTCTGGAGAAAACAGGATTTCATGGTGTCTTTCGAAATCTTTAAACTGAAATGAGGAAGGATCCCTCTGAGAGCCAGTTTAGGCTGATGAGCATTAATGATAGTGTATGCAATCTCATAACTGCACTTCAGGAACATTACCACACTGGCATTTATTATAATTCCCCAAATATTGGGAGTTTCTAGTGTACTGATGCTACAAAATGGTTATTTTGACTGTATCATACAGTCTATGATAATTGAATTTAATTTAGTCTTAGCAAACATAACTGCACAGTAAGTGTGTGTGTGAGTGAGATATGACTGTCTGTCTGTCTGTCTGTGTGTCTGTCTGTCAATAGCCAGTTGAAGAGGCCCGTCAAGTGTCCCAGACCTAAAAAAAAGCCAATTGCATGAATGTATCTTCATATATCTAATCTACATCTGTCTCCAGATTCATGCTAATGCAAGTGAAACATTTGAACATTTATAATGAGGAACACTTCTATTCTTCACATTGAGAAGAGATGGTCAGTTGTCCATCTGTGATGAGTCAGAGCAGATTTGAGGCCGCGCCTGCAGTGCAAAGCCCCACACTGCCTCTCCCATCAGGCAGAAAAGGGAAGCGAAAAGGGCTGACGGCTGCTGCAGGCCTCTTTTCAGTCTTCCTGTTGGGTTTAATTTAAGGACAAGAGAGAGAACGCCTGTCCTTCTCTCCTCATCTCCAATCTCTCCATCCATCCACATATATCACATGGTCCTAACGCCTCAGCAACACCGTGACCAACTTCTGTTTTTTTTTTGCTTTTTCTAACAGTGTGTGTATGTGTGCAGATGTTTTTCTTTCTGTTTGCACGCAAATATAAGATTTTAGCTAACATTTAGCTCAGTGTATTTAGGAAAGGGAAAGGTTGTTGGAACATCTTTTTGTGTAAATGTAAAATGTATGACAATGTAAAATGTAATGTAAATGTAAAACAGCAGGTCGTGGTTCTCGTAAAACTTTTATAAATAAGAATTTAATCATTTTTAGTTTAGTTCATAAAATGGTTTTAGTATTTAATCTTATTCACACATTTGTTTTATAATTATATATGCTTTATAGTTATATATATTTTCTTCTCATAATGAAATTAATTGAATTTGATTCAAAAAATATATAAATCTTGTTATGATATAGTTGGATTCAATGCAACATGGCCCTCAAAGAAGATCATTAATGTCATGGGCCACTCCATTTTTGTCCCAAAAAAAATTGGATATGGATGTTTAACTCATTCAGTGTACAAAAATGATTTTATCAAGCAGTTTTAGAAGAATTCTGCATATGAACCCCAACAAACAGTAGAGGAGCTGATTCTCTTTTTTTGCATCTTCAAGAGAGATGCGCCTCCGACTTTAAAACTCAAACTTCTTGGCTGACGTACCTTATAGGTTTGCACAGAAAATATTGGCTCATGATGTAGCCAGTCCTGAAATCTGGAGGCTTCTCTCCCTATGGGAGTTTTTGTTTGTATGGATCCATGTTTGCATCCATGAGCATTTCTCTAGCAAAATGTCTTGCTTATGTTGAATCCAGGTCTGCATAAACCTCTCACTGGACTCCTCGCCGATTGTACTGATTTTAGTATTCTTAGTGATGATGAAAGTCTTGTAAAAATTTTCTTTCAGTATTTCGTAAGCAAATATGTGTTGAAACTGAAACATTGCTTGTGTTCATATGATATTACTTTTGTTTTCTGTTAGTGTTAGACTGTATTCAAACCCAGTTCTGGGCAAGCTTGAATGCATTTTTTACAGCATCTGCCAAGAACTGCTGGTTTTAAATGTGTTGTTTTAAAAAACCTTTTAAGATCCATTGGAAGATTTGGTGGGTGATGTTCTCTGTAAAAAATACAGGAATTATGAATCCACAGTTTACAAGAAAATAGTTTTTATTAAAGAAAAATAAAAGAAAGAACTGGACTAGTCTAGAACGCAGCAATTTAATTTAATTATATTCTCTTTCAGAATTAAAATAGCGCAATGGGGCTGATGGATTCAAATAGAAATGAATATACATATTATAGCTTTGAATAATGGATCGGAAGAGTTAATAAATAAATGAGTGGAAGAATTCAAAAGCTCCTTTTTTTAACCATGCCTTGTGGATAAGACTTCAGCAATACCTGTCAGCACTGCCTCCTTTATTTGACATACTTTTAATCTCTTTTTATTTATTCATTTATTCATTCATTCTCAAGTATTTTTATTATTTCTATGTCATGTTTATTTGTATTCAATTGTAAAGCGACCTTACTCAAAGCGAGGACTCTGAAAGGCGCTATATAAAATAAACATATTATTTATTATTTTTTTTATTATTCAAGTCCCTATTGATGCAAATGTTCAGAAATAGAAAAATAGAAATGATTTATTAACAAACTAATAAATTTACCATTTAAACATGTAAAAATCAAGGGCCTGTCTAAAGAATACAGTTTTACCCACTTAAACTTGTTAATGAAGGAAGGTGTTTGGTGAAATAAGCACTTTTTCATTTTTAAATGTAAGTGCCAATTTCAGATCACAAAGAGTTAAAAGCCAGCTCTGTAAGAAAAGTAAGGGTAACAGTTTAGTTTAGGGTCAAATTCTCACTATTAATTAGTTAACTGCATATCACTATTAGCTGTTTATTAGTACTTATAATGCACATATTTAAAGCCTTATTATGCATGACCATATTCTATATCCCTTACCCAATGCCTTAACTTACCAACTACCTTACTAACTAAGTTTATTAAGGGCAAAAGTTGTACTATATAGTTAATAGTCAGTATAATGCGAATTGGACCCTACCTAAATGACCAAAGTAAGTAAATGCACAAAGAAAACTTCATAAACAGAAACAGATAACAGACATATAATCAGTAAATAATAAATAAATAAAAACAGTACATGTCAGTATATTGTATTTGAACATGTTAGACAGAAGATTCGTCCAACATGGTTTTATTTAGCCTCCTACATACGGTTAAAAGCGGAACATGTTATGTACAACGACCCAAAAAAAAAAAAAAGCTTTATAAATAACACAGTATAATTGTGGTTACAATATGTATGTGTGCATGTTTTTTTTGTAAAGGCCTGAGCGGAAGGTTGGTGACCTGCACAGTTGACTTGGATACGCACTCTGCAGACTCTCTCTGTCTTTAAGATTAAGTCTCACAAGCATCAACACTTCACTGTATTCATACACAACATTACAACACATAAACTACACCACCCGAGAAGAACAAACAGATGCGGCATCATGAGTTAAACATGAACCTGTGAAGACAGATCTGGATATATACTTCTGGGCCTCCATCTATATTGGGTGACTTTTCACCTTCAGAGACTATTTGTGTAAACATCAGGGAATATTCTCCATCTTTACAACCCTCTTCAATATGAACCATGGACTGGGTGAGTACGGCAGGGCAGGAGGTGTGTGACGTCCAAAATGTCCCCACTATTCAAAAATGTCCTCACTAATATAGTGAAACCTGCTGAATCGGAAAATTGTAGGGTTAACTGTAATTGTATAATAATAATTAGCTTTATAAAAGTCTGTCATTTTTATATATATGTGCTTAATTAGATAGCCAGGTCTGTCTGTTTGAGAGAGAGAGAGAGAGAGAGAGAGAGAGAGAGAGAGAGAAAGAGAGAGAGAGAGAATGTGGGTAGAGCTCACTTTAAGATTTGGAAAATTCCATAACAATTATTAACTTGCGTGTGTGTGTGTGTGTGTGTGTGTGTGTGTGTGCATTTGTGTTTGTATGTGCGTGTGTTCACTAAACACATAAGTCTGTGTGTGAGTGTGCATGTTTTGCAGCAGTTCAAATGTTCTGAAGTAAATCAGTAATAATGTAAAATTGCTTTCTCCAGTAATGCTACATTGCAGATCTTTCCACTCTAATTCCCTTGAGTTCGGTCTTGGTGGAGTGAAATTAATCCATATGGATCTGAATGCTTTCCTCTATGAAAAATGTTCATTTAAATCATGATGTTTAGTTTATTCCATGCAGTTCAGCATGTTTATGTTTAAGCAATATTTACTGATACATTTGCTTTGACACAATTGTTTCCAGCAACCCAATTATTTAATTTTCATTGTTTCATTTTACCATAAGAGCAGATGTTGAGCATCTTGATTAATGCTTTGAGTTAATTTAACTGTATAAATAATGTACTAGCCTCTGTAAATATTAACATTAGCAATAAATAATTTCTGCTCTTTACAGCAGTGATGTTAACAATTTAAAAGACTGTAGGAACCTAACTGAATATAGGTAAATCAAATATAAAATAATAAAAAATACAAACAAATATTAAAAACTCTGAGAAGTTAAGGCTCAGTGGTGACTCACACCCAGCTCAATTATGCTTTTATGGTTAGCTTAATTAAGAAAATGTGTATAATTATGTAAGTATTATTTTTCTCTTTGATGATTGCTGTCTGTTTATACAGGGTCAGGTTCATATTACTATAACAGCAGGCCCGTTTGAGACCTAACCTGCAGTGCTTAGTCACTCTCTCAGAGAGCTTTTATATTTCCAGCAGTTCCTACTTTAAGACTGGTGAAAGAACGGAAATGACAGTAACACCGTATTATACTCAGGCAATGAATACTTTTGAAGCTCTTTTTCATAAAAGAAATTGAACAGCTCAATGTTCAGGTTAGTTGAATTATGGCTTTGTGTTTACTAATGATTTACCAAACTGACTCACCCTGTTGACTAAAAGAAAAAAAAAAGGAAAATATGTGTCTTGACCTTTTTGTAGAGGTCACTCCACTAGTGTGGAGCAAAGGTCATAGCACTTTGAATAGCACAAATGAGCCACACATCTTAAGGTTGATCTTAAAAGATGACAGATATGACAGGACATATTAAAATAGGGTGGGATGGGTGGGGAGTGAGTGTGTGAGACAAAGAAAAGGGGAAAGAGAGAAAAGATTTTGTATGACAAGTTAAGAAAAAGATGGCTTGGATTTTCCGAGCAAATATCATTTATTATTTGGCAACTGACAGCTTGCCATGAAACATTAAACACTGAACACAAGACAATTCATGTTATAATCAATTGAATTCATTTTTTTCATATGCACATTTGCAGACGAACTGTCAGTGTTTTGCACTGAAATGTAACATAAGTTATTTGTTTATTATTTGTTGTTGACCCATAATTTGTTATTCTGTTGAGTGAGATTGTTCACATAATTACATTGCTGTGCATTAGGTTTGGGAGTGTTCTGCTACCTCATGCTTGGTCATGTTTGTGTGAGAGCTTCTTCCCTCAGAGATCGGATAGATTAAACTCGTCATTGCCACAGGCTGCAGTCCTCTGGCTTGACATTCACTCTCGTAAAATGTAAAAAGACATTCTGGCATTAAATATGCCTCTAATTTACTTATAGGGCACATCTATTAACTCACATTAGTGAGAGACATGTCAGTTTGTCTCTGATTTGTATAATCTGGAATGTGAAATACTATTTAAGTGTATGTCATCTTCTCTTTAATGATAATAACTGAATTATTTTTCATGCTGCTTGGAATTTCTGCAGTTGCAATTTTGTGTCTTTTGAACCATGCTATATGCTGTTTGTTTTGCGCTGGAAAAAAGTTTTTGCACGCAGATTTGTAAAGTAAATCTCACATTTGGAATTAAGTCAAATCTGCTTAACTAAATTAAGTAAAATTAACAAAGAAAATAATACAATAAATATTGTGAAGACACCATATCTACTCATTAGAAGTTAGAGACCTAAACACTCAATGATAGTAACATTCGATGGATGAATGTGGCATTTTGACTAGAAAATAAACTCCAAATGTCACAAAATGGAAAGTTACTAAACCTAAAAAGAAAAGCAAGGATAAAACAGAAGCTGGAAAATGTAGAAAAAAATCAATTAAATGTTCAAGCCACGGTGCATGATGGGAACACCGGTATAAATGTAAAAAAAAACTTTTTTTAAGTAGTAGTTTTACTAACATTTATACGTTGATATTCACGCTTTAATTTGTACACATTTGAATTGAGTACTAATATATAATTTACTTTGTTTTTTGAATTCTTGCCAGAAATTACATTAACTTTTTCTGTAGTATTTACTTCACCACAGAATATTTTTAATCAGTCTTCGTTGAACTATTTTTGAGTATGAATGTGTCATTTTGAATAGAATATGTACTCTTGTTGTCACAAAAAAGCAAGTTACTTAAAAAAAAGATAAAACAGTGTAAACGCAGTTGTAAAATGGTGAGTAATGCAACCTTCATTAATTATTCATGCCAACAAAGTTAAGTAGGTTTATTCATTTTATAACTTTAGTATTTATGCTTTAATTTTTACAAGTTTAAATTGAGTACAGAATTTGCTTTGTTTCTTTATAATTCTTGCCTGAATTAACTTATTCCATAGAGAGTTCACCACAGAATATTTGTTTCAATCAATGTATCATAAATTCTCCTTTTGGCTTGATTGAAAATTCAAGTGATGCAATACTGTAACTTTCAGATTCATTTTGCATTTGTGAGTAAATAATGACATAAATGTTTATAATAATGACTTTAAATGTTGTTGTTTGCTATATGTAGTTCAATTTGCTGTATATATGTATAATGTGTATAACTTTCTAACATTTAAATTAAATATAGTTCTTATAAGCTCAATACTTAAATGAGTCACCTAGTGTAGTGATGTTATTATTTCAGTATAAGTTAAATAGTTCACAAGCCACCCTCACCTATCAGGGATGTTAATTATTGAAGGCTGTCTGTGTATGTGTGTGTGACCTTACCAATCAATATGGGTCTTTATGTGTATGACCCGACTTATCAAAGTGTGTGTGTGCTCTCGGCTTATCAAAATGCCCTCTGTCTGCCAAATAGTACCTCATCTGCATGTTAAGAGCAGGTCTTATCTTACTCAGCTCTACCTTTGCACCTAGTGTCACTGCGTCCTGTTTGTTGAAGCCCATATCTGCATTCACAGTCATCTTTTTTCTCTCTCTACACACACACACACACACACACGTGCACACTATCTCTCTCTGTCTGACTCTATTCTGGATTGAAGTGATACTAGCGGCTTGCTATTGATCAAGAGCTTGTTTTTTGATTGACTGTGTGGTCTGAGAATTGGTCGTTTGAATTGTCTGCTGACTGGCGTGCTAATTCCTCATATGTTATTTGAAAAGGATAACAGATGTAAGAATGACCATCTTGTTGCACTGTGTGCTGCTTACTGCTATGAATTTATCCATTGTCATTATTATTTCACATCAATCTAACAATGTAGACGTTACATAAATGTAAAGAGCCATTGAGGTGTGCCAGCATTGTGCTTTAGGGGGAGCAAAAGCTCCAACATGTCAAAATCTGGGTGCTCTTTTCTATTTTTTCTATTTGGTGTTAGTGTAAGTATGACAAACACTGCTCTCTGGGAAAGTATTTATTTTTAGACATGCTCAGGATTTTGGAGTAGATATCTTTATCATTCAGTTTCAGCACAGAATGTACTTTTTTAGTACATTCTGATTGTGCTAAAATGTTCTTTTTTAGCATTCTGACTACAACGTAATGATTTTATTCATTGTATGCTTTGGCAGAAGTTGATTACAAATATTAGATGAATAAGCATGACACTTCAAATTTATTTTTGTCTTCTTTTCACTGCGTAAAAAAAAAGGTTATTCACAACGTGAATATGTGTCATTTTAGGTGGGCTTTTCCAGCAGTCTTGGTTTCTCAAGGTTCTTCCTCATCAACTTAAATGTCTTAAAGGGGTCATATAATGCCATTTTTGTACAAGTTAATATGAATGTTTAGGGTCTAAATGAAAACTTTGTAATATACTTTTATTAAATCTTTTCATTAGTATAGAAAATACTAATTTTACCTGGTCAAAAACAGCTCTGTTTTCAGCACCTTTAAATGCCTTTATGATGATATTTGCCTATGCCTTTAAAATGATAATGAGCTTCGCTCACTCCACCCCTCTGTTCTGCAGGCGTTTTGACACAACGCATGTGGAGTGTTGCCTTGACAACAGTTGAGAGTATATATTGGAGGAAGAATGGCAGTGGGAGTCTGTATATATAAATATATGACTTACCTCAACCCCGTCCCTAAACCTAACCGTCACTGGGGTTAATGGCATTTATGACTGGACATTTGATGGCGTGTACAGACACGCGGAATCACTCGGACGTTAATGGCGTAGACATACACGCATACACGCGGATACACGCGGATAGCTCAAAATGCGTAGAGATAACACGCCACTTGACTCGAAAGTGATGTGTATGTTTACGCAAAAGTCATGATGTCATGTTGATATTTTGGATAAAACTTCGACGGTAATAGCCTGCCGAGACCAATAACATGAGACGCCTGTGTCGAAAGTCAATGAAGCGCTGTGAAAAAGTGTCCGACCTCTGTGGAAGCTGGTTTTTGGCTGGGCTGTGATTGGTCAATCTACATTCTAGGGCGTGGCTTAGCCAAAGGTGAATTAAGGCTTGAACAGGACGTTTCTGAATGGTTGGTTAATAATGTCACGTTGATCTATTTTTTTATGCAATGGCTGGGTAGAATAGTGAGATACGAACGCTATGTGTTTACTGATGTATAGGTTAGTTTGTTGACAGATTGATATTACAGTTAATGTTCATGAACAACTTTTTTTTCGCGATTTGCAAAGATTAATATAAAGGTTAATAAAACTACACTTCTTCTGGAGGTGCAGAGGGAACATAAATAGTTGCTACCAATTCTTTTCTCACGAGCAGCTTCTTAAGAAAACCAGCTTTATGCTGACCCTCGTTTATAAAGCAGTCTGGTGAGAAATGATTCACGCAAACATGAAAGCATAGACGTTGATCGTGGGGAATATTTCCTTCGAAAACAGAACTCAGCCATTGCGTCTTCAGCGGTTCGGATTTAGATACATCAAAATGACTGCTGTGTTCATTATTACACCCAAGAACAGAGTATCCAGTGTATCAACAATGATGGACCATGATGACAGCTCGTTCAGGGCAGGGACGTGTTGAAACACTGCTGTCAATCAACAACCGTGGGAGGGGCGTCCGACTTGTGTGACGTCACACGATCGAACGGCTTGATTTGAGACAGGGGAAAACATGTAAGGAGATTAATACAAAAACGCTGGATGGATGGGCACTGCTAACACACATTTCAGTACAATCAACTTCTAAAAGTGCATGTACCATTATATGCAACATATTCTCACCCCAAGGCCTCACCTTTGACCATGCTTCAATATTTGACGCTTTAGGCGCGATCCTACGGCGTCATCTAACTGACGCTAAAGGAAAGCGTCAGTTTGATGACGCGGTTAGGTTTAGGTCTGGGGTGGGGGTACGGTTACACGTGATCCTAGGGCATCATTTAACTGACGCTAAAGGGCGCCTAAAGTGTCAGATATTGAAGCATGGTCAAATGCTTCCCAAGGCGTCAGGTAGATGACGCCTTGGGGGTGAGAATGGGCTGTTATATGACCCCTTTTAAGGAGTTTTTCCTTGCTACTGTCACATGAAAGGAAACAGGAGGGTTGTAAAGCTCTATTCTTGAAAGCTGCATGCATTGAAACAATATGAATCGAAAAGTCCCGTGAAAAACTGATATGAATTGCTCATTTAGTTCAAGTAAAATAATCTAAACGTTTTAAACAGGTTATTGCACAAATCAGTTTACATTGTAAAAAAAACCCGGTTATTTTTAAATGTATTGCTTTATAAATCTAATGTATTTATTTAGATATAGGGTTGCCGGGATTTTAAGCTGAATTATTGAACTTGTGTGCAAGAGTGAAAGCGCATTGTTATTTTCTTTAAGGAAGATAGAAAGAGAGATGTTCAGTACAAAGCACCCATGCTCTAACCTGCCAACACTAATATTTCATCTTTCACTCCTCTTTCTGTACCTGTCAGCACACATCTTTCAGATGTATCTTTAATTTTACACACACACACACACGCACACACACACACACACACTGAATTCTATCAGTTAAATGTTTAATTTACGTGTAGAATAGCCAGCTGAGCCAACAACCAGGTTTTATTCTGTTTCCCCCTGTGGAGACATGCACAGAATTTAGGACTAGATTTCTTTATCATTTGGTTGCAGCACAGAACTGTTTGATTTTAGTCATTGTATGCTTTAGCAGAAGTTGATTACAAATATTGAAATACTGGACGGATAAGCATGACACTTCAAAATGATAGTTTTATCTGTGTTCTTTTCACTTTATAAAAACAGTATATTTCCTTATTGAACATTTTTATGAAAGAGGATACATTTATTTGGCAAGGATGCATTAAATTGCTCAAAAGACTTTTATTATGTTACAAAAGATTTATATTTCAAATATAAATGCTTCTGTCTTTTAATAGTTATTTTAAACTTCATTTTCATCAAAGAATCCTGAAATTTGTTTTATCATGGATTCCACCAAAAAATATTTAGCACTGATAATAATAAGACATGTTTCTTGAGCAGCAAATCAGCATTTATGACACTGAAGACTGGAGTAATTCAGCTTTGCCATCACATGAATAATTTGCAAACATAAAATTATGAGAAAATAGTCATTTGAATGTATTATAATATGAAACCGTATACTGTAAACTTTTTGAGTATACGTGTGGTGTGAATATAGATTTTGTCTATGCATACTTATTTTGGTGGTTTTGGTCAAACAGTCATTTCCAGCCTAGCAAAACAACTACTTTCAATTGTAACCATTTCTCTTCTTTATGCGTTTTTGTCTTTAAAAAAAAAAGACTTTCCTGTGTTTATTCTGGTTGTAAAAAAGGGCTACAGCTTGTGATTCCAAGACAAATGTTGCTTGAAGAACTTAATGGATGATGTTGCACAAGCTACAAACCTTTTATATTTTTACTTTTATATAAAAAATACTGTTGAGTTTTCCCCACTAATTTTAAGGGATTTATGGAATTTGATAAGTAAACTGAAAGAAATGTAGAACTGCACAGTCAGACAAGGGATTATGTTCAGTGATGTAAACTGGTGTGGATGAGTGTGTGGTCTTGTCTGGGAAGTGTTTATCAAGTGTGAGTAGAAAGGGTTCAGTGGAACACTAAACCGTAGCATATGGATGGATTGTACTAGAGAGGCTAGTGATGTAACAGGAGAAACAAGTCAGAGCAGAGTAACAGAGAAACATTTTTTTTCTTTTCTTGAGTTCAGAATGATGAAATAGGATCCGTTATTCTCCTTATTGTTATTCTCCCTCCGAAGTGATGACATATAAACAGAACACCCTCATGCACCCCAAATATCTGCCAACCTTCTACATCAATTCATGCTCTTTCCATTCTTAACCAGTCTAACAGGTCAAAGTTAAAATGCACCCATGCATGCAGACAGACACTCCTCCTGTGACGAATCAGACATTTGAGGCAGATCCATTTGCAACAATTTAATAAGCAGTCTCAAGCAAACATAAAGTGTTTCAGTAGAAGGATAACAACGCTGACATGCTTGTAAGGTCCGGACAGGAGTCCAGGGCAGTGGCCAAAACTCAGGGTCAGAGGCGGACTTGGTTCAGGACGGGCAGCAGACAACAGGAAAAATCGGAGATGGGCTAGGTTCAGGGCTGGCGGCAAGAATCAGAGTTGAGGATCAGGCAACGGTCACAAGGCAGGCTGCGGACAGTCAGGTTCCGTAACATAGACATTCGGGGAAACTAGAGAGCGTTCGGACATGAAAAACGGGGTGAGACAATACTTTGCACAGGGCACTGAGTTAACGAGGCACAGTTTGGGGACCAGAGTTCATACAGAACAATTGTAGTGCAATCAGAGCATAACGATCCCCACTAAACTGAAGTATGAGACACTTCAAACGCATTCAAGAGAGAGAGTGTCAGTGACGGATCCAGTATGTCATTGGCCTTGACCCAGGAACGTTCCTCTGGACCAAAGCCCTCCCAATCTACCAGATACTGAAGTTGCCCACCGCGACATCTAGAGTCCAGTAGATGATGTACTCGGTAAACCTCCTCACCCTCTAACAGGATATGCTGGGTAGCAGCATTCTCACATTCCTCTCTCCACTCTATAGAACGGACAGAGGCTTGTTTGAGCAGGGAGACGCGAAACATTGGCGCAATGCATACATTTCGGACTGAGTTTCTTGCAGGGTTGTCTGAGGCGTAGATCTCGTGTAGATAGCCATACCCATTGGCTGGTTGTGTACTCTGGGCCTGGCCTGTGATGACGGTCAGCCTGTTCCTTGCCATGTCTTACATCACGCTGGAGATGAGTATGGGCCAGGTGCATCATCCACAGCAGGGACACTGGTGGAAAAGGAGTCATCCCTGTGCAGTGCTTGAGTATGGAATTTTGTGCATATTCAGCCGACACGAGGTAGTGGTACCAATCGCCCTGTGGCAGTATGAACAAAGGAAGCAGAAGGAAATCTCCTGGTTGAGATGTTCAACTTGCCCATTGGTCTGGGGATGATACCCAGAAGTGAGACTCACATTGACCTGAAGTTTCTCAAAGAAGGTAGTCCAGACACAAGAAGTAAATTGAGGACCTCTGTCAGACACAATATCTTCTGGTAATCCATAAAACCAGAATACAAAGTTTCATAGATGTTCAGCCGACTGCAGAGCTGTGGGCAGCTTGGTGAGCGGAATGAGCCGGCATGCTTTAGAGAAGCGGTCGATGACAGTGAGAATTGTGCCCTGGTGAATGTAACCCTCTGAGGGAGGCAGATCCATGATAAAATCAACAGCAATATTGGACCAAGGCCGTTGAGGAATAGGCAGAGGTTGAAGAAGGCAAGCTGGAAGCAGACGAGCGGATTTATGGGTGTTACAGATATGACAGCATTGAATGAATTTGCTTGTGTCTCGAGAGAGCGTGGGCTGAATGGTGGCAGTGATTCTGGGATTCCCGGAGCTAGTAAGGGCATGCACATGTTTTTCTATCTTGTCTCGAAATGTTTCTGGCACAAAGATTCTCCCAGGAGGACAGTCCGTAGGTATCTCCGTAGGTCAGAGAACGGGATCAGCGTAGATAACAGGTTCAGGAGCCAGAACAGCTGCTTGTGGTTCTTGTGGTCTGTGAACGGGTGAGTAGCTCCCTCGAGCCAGTGGCGCACCTCCTCAAATGCTGATTTCAAGGCTAATAGTTTGCAGCCTCCGACATCATAATTTCTCTCCGCTGAGCTCAACTTCCTGGAGTACAAGGCGCAGGGATACAGCTTAGGAGGATGGCCCTGATGCTGAGAGAGCACCGCTCCTAGTCCGGTGTTTGAGGGATCCACCTTCACCACAAAGGGCAACTCTGGGTTAGGATGGTGCAAGATGGGAGCTGAAGTGAAACTGACTTTGAGTTGCTTAAAAGCCCGGGAAGCATTTTCACTGTAAAGAAGTCGATTCGTGCCCTTCCGAACCAGGGCTGTTCAAGGGCTTGCCACTGAGCTGAATCCCCTGATGAAAAGATGGTAGAAATTAGCAGCTCCTTCAAAGTGGAGGGTTGGCGCCAGTCTACCACTGCTTTAACCTTATTCTCATTCATGGCCACGCCCTTTGGGCTGATGACGTATCCCAGGAAGGTTGTGGAGGTTTGATGGAAGTCACATTTCTCTATCTTGGCATAGAGTTGGAACTGGATGAGTCTTTCAAGTAGATCTCGGACATGCTGGATGTAGGCTTCGTGGGTGTCTGAATAGATGAGAATATCATCTATGTAGACGATTACACTTCGGTGGAACAGATCACGGAAAACATCATTGACAAAGGATTGAAAGACAGTTGGACTGTTTGAAAGCTCGAAAGGCATAACGAGATATTCATAATGCCCAGTGCTCATAATGCCCAGAGATAGTGGAGAATGCAGTCTTCCATTCGTCCCCTCTCGTTTTCGAACCAGGTTTTAGGCAGAGTGTATGTCTAGCTTTTTATAATATTTGGCCGTGCCAAGGAGCTCTAGAGCGGCAGGTACCAGATGCAATGAGTAACGGAACTTAACTGTGCATTCATGTAATGATCTGTAGTCAATAAAAGGTCGCAGTTCTCCATCATTCTTATTAACAAAGAAGAAACCAGATGACTTTGGGGAAGTAGAATGACGAATGAACCCCTTTGCGAGCTCCTCTTCGATGTACTTTTGCATGGCTTCAGTCTCAGGTTGGGACAGTGGGAAGATGCTGCCTCTGGGTGGTGTGGTACCAGGTAAGAGATCAATGGCACGATCATATTCACAATGAGGTGGTAACCTGGTAGCTTTGACTTCACTGAAGGCTTCGGCTAGATCGTGGTATTCGGCTGGCAGAAGGGATAGCAAGGATTCATCTCAGGGCTCGGAGATACTTCGGGACAGAAAGGGTTTAACGGTAGACAGACACCTCAAAAAACAGCTATCTCCCCAGCTGTCCATTCGTCCACTTCAAATGAGGGTTCTGGTTCCTTAGCCAGAGTAGACCCAGAATTACCAGCATGCGAGGAACTTGGAGAATGTAGAAATTGATTTTGAAGCAGACCAGTACTTATGTGAAGTTCTTGTGTCATGTGTGTGTGATGCAGCCTGTGCCAAGTGGGCGTCTGTCAGCTTCAACTGAAAGCGGGGATGTGCAGTTAATTAGAGCCATCTCGTGGACCTGGGCAAAATCTTTAGACATAAAATTCCAGACTGTCCCAGAGTCAACTAAGGCTAAAGTATTAACAGGTGTAGGTCGTCGAGGGCAGTGGAGACAAAAGTGACCAGCTCCTTCGCAGTACATGCTTTATTTCAGGGTCCCTCTCCTCCTTGGATATGTTTGAGGCGTTGATTTGCATGGGTTCGTAGGCATCATTGGAGGTATGTGAAGCAGGTGGTGCAGAGATGACGCACAAAGCGCTCATTGAGCGGAGGCTGGAGTGACGTGAGTGATGTTGTCAATCTGGATGGTGAGATGGACAAACTGATCAAAGTCCTTTCCCTCGTAACGACAGGATTGATTCGAGCTGCCGTAGTTCAGAATGTGAGCGCGTACTCCAAGGTGGGTGTCTTTCCGTGCGTGAGCTCCAGGAGAAGATCCTCAGCTCTTTTACTCTCCTTGGCATGTTCAAAAACCGCTTGGAAACATTCCAGGAATTCTCTGTAAGATGAAAAGGTGGATCCATTCAATCTCCAGACCGCAGTGATCCACTCCAAGTGAGTAATGAACATACAAATGCCATTTTGCTCGCATCTGTGGCGGTAGGGAGGTCTGCTGGGCGAGATACAGAGAACATTGCAATATATAGTGCTCACAGCATTAAGTGAGTCAGGAAAAAAAAATAAATTGTAAACCTTAACTTCCTCAAGGGGAGCTGCCTATGATAGCAAACCCATGGCTTTTATCATTCCATACCTTCTTGTTCCAGCCATTCTGTTGCCATACTTTGTCCAAATGTGCACCTCAGCTCTGATGAGACTAGCCTGATATTCATATAGTATTTAGTATACAGAATCTATGTGGTGTGGACATTTGACACATTTAGTTTGTAAATCCTAAATAAAGATACGCCGTCTCCAAAGACAGCTAAATACAGTATATACACTCTAACACACCATTGATTCCAATATAACACTGAACTCACTCAATAACTCTTCTGAAAGAGTCCAGGGAGAAAAGAATGAACTTTTTGCACTATACATCATTGACAGCTGTGAAATCTCTTAATGGATTGCACTAATTTGATTGCTACCAGCACATTCCCCAGAGATGCTGGGGGAACAGAATAGTCCCTGAGTGATTTGTTTCTTTTCTGCATTCTGGAGCTCAGATAATAATTCTGTCCAAAAAACATAACTCAAACTATAAGTGGGGTGCATGGGGGCAGAAAGAGGTAAAGAAAAAGATGGAGGAAAAAGATATAAACAGAGTGAAAAATATGTACTTAGAGAGAAACAGAAGTGGGGAAGTGGAGGAGTATGTTAGCCAAAGGGAGTTTTCTTTCAACACGGTTTCTTAATGTTGAGTTTTGGGCCTTGAGAGAGTCAATAAACAATAAACCTCATTCTGCCCCTCACTCTATTAACACTTTTTTTTTCTTTTCTTGTCCTGTTGTCTTCTTGAAAGCGCAACAAATTAATTAATCATAATTAGGAGGTAAAAAGGTACAGTCTATAAACGGTTTGAATTATCAAGGAGGATATGGCATCCCAGACATGTTCATTGTCACAAAGGTACAGTAGACATCAATCTAATCCTTTAACAATGTTTTATCACTTGTTATAGAAATTACTCCATTAAACTGACCTCCTTTTTTAAACTGACTTCCATGAGTTTTAAAAGTGCATATTTGTAAAAAGGTTTTAGAATTATTTAGTTAAAGCCACTTTGTCATGTTGATTTGCCATATTGTAATTTTCTTTGTGAAGACTTAATTTGACCGATGATTTAAACAGTAAATGCAGAAATAATGCATAGCTTGATGAAATGGAATGGAAGTTTTCAGTGCAATTTCACAATCTTCAGTGCATACTATCATGGAGGGATTTCAATCAGAATTGATTTTTTGTGTTTACAATTTTTATTGCAACAGTAGATTCTGCAGTAACTCTTTATGCACTTTTATTTTCTTCTTTTACAAACAATTTGTCAATAGCAGCACCTGTGAATTGGCATTCAGCAATCAACACTATGGCTGCAGGTTCAGTGTATTGCTACATGAATAATGTTTTTGGAACGACAGCATAGTTTAATCATGCAAATGATTGGGTATGGCACAAAGTGAGCACATTTGACTTGGGGGATTCAGTTTTCATCCGGTGTTCCAGTATGTTTATTTGAATAGGCTAAACTGTTATTATTTGCACTGAAACAAAGAGTTTCATTTCATGAAACTGTACTTGCAACACAATTTCAATTTTTGTTTTATTGAGAAACAGGTTTGGCACCTGTGAATCCCTCATGGTTTTTAGTCTCAGAATTGCCAAACTGAGTTTAAAGATTTATAGATTTCTGACCATACATCAGACCTGTGTCCTAATTTCATTTTATGACGGTCTCTCAAAAGGATAACTTTAACAAACCAATGTCATGGTGCAGAACAGTATGATTCAAGCAAATGTTTCTAGAGAAACAGTGAAGTTTGCATGTAGCGCTGGAGAGTTTTAAAGATTCTTTATTTAACACATTTTATCAAACACACATCAACTTCAGTCAAAAAGACACCAATACTAAAGCACACTTCACTTGTTACGTATTCACACAAAAGCAATTCAACCAAGCAAGGCCATTTTCTTTAAGGAAGCAGTGCCTTGTTAAAAAAAAAATTAGGATGAATAAACATTTACATTATAAAAAAAAACACTGTAAAACAAATATTAATTATTAATATTGTGAAGTTACACTGTCCAGCTGTAGACAGAGGTTCAGAAGGACACAGTATATTGTTATGTTTTGAGCTTGTAAAGTTTAGAGGAAATGTAAGGAAAAACTTTGAGAACTTCGATTGGCTGATTATCCTGTCAGTGATGTCGTGGACATGAATTACAGAGTTAAAGCTCACCAACTCAGACATCACACCTGAATTGAAAAAATAATATATAAAATAATATCTATATATACACATAGAAGATATCTTAATTAGTGCTGGGCAGCGATTAATCGCGATTAATCGCATCCAAAATAAAGATTTGTGTTTACATAATGTATATATGTGTGTACTGTGTATCATTATTTTGTATATATAAATACACACACATATATATATATATATATATATATATATATATATTTAAGAAAAATGTGTTATTTATATATAAAATGTTAATATTTATATATAATATAAATTATGTATAAATATACATACAATATATACATGCACATATTTCTTAAATATATACGTGCATGTGTGTGTATTTACAGAATAATTATACGCAGTATACACATATATATTATGTTAACACAAACTTTTATTTTGGATGCAATTAATCACGATTAAGCCCAGCACTAGTCTTTATATATTATTGTGAAAATTATTCTAATTGATATTGTAAGAAAATAGAAACCGTGTTAACATTTACACTTGACTGAAAAAGAAACAGAGAGGGGACTACACTTCCTCATTTCAGAACACTTACACACCACTGTTTCATCTGCAGACTGAAAACCAGCCCCAACTTCTCATGAAGACCATTTACTGTCCACAGTCACGGCTCATCAAGTGCAGTCATGTTATGGAGTACAGGAGCTTCCAGTCCAGAGTCCTCTGATACCCAAGTGAGAGCATGCTGTGTCACAATGGAAACAAACACACTCAGGCTTCATGCCGTGTGGGTATGACCAAACACCATATACGTGTGATATGAAGTCATCTGATACCAAAATATCCTCTGACACAGATACTCATGTGGTCATCACACCCTGTCTTCTTTACAGTGTTTGCCGGGAATTCACAAAAGTATGTCAGTAAATATGCAGATTCAAAATTATTGATAGCTGGAATCATTTTATAGCATCTGTATGATTTCATTAACTTTTCAAATATACAGACACAAGCACCCTGTGGACGTTTGGAAAAAAATCCCTTTTCACACGCTCACTTGTTCAATTCCTCCACTAACAATGTCCAACAGTGCAACGTACATCCACCACTGTTGAATGTTTGTCAGTTTCACCACACCACCAATTGCAGAATGCATTGTGTTCGAATTTTTAGATAATCATAGTTCTGAAAACTAAAAGCATTTCAAATCTGTATTTAAAAAAAAAAAACTTTCTCACACTTTTTAAAAATAATAATAAAAATAAACCTGGGACATAAAAGTGTGCACAGTTGAAAGAACACCCCGAATTATCATATCAAACTAATCAAACTATTTCCCTCCTTCTTCACAGTTTTCATTCTTTATTTCTTTTTCTTGCAGTCCTACCACCAGCACCCAACCGTATAGGGCTTCAGGTAAGTGTTTTATTTGTTTTTGAATTCTTGTAGCATTAAAATTAAGAACATGAGCTCATAACTGATATGATGACCCGCATCAGACACTGAACTTCAGTAAACAGTGGAATTGTGGAGGGGGTGACCTGCTGATGTCATCAGGACAGAATGTGTCATGATCATGAGGCTGTCATCAACAGCAATGTGAAGACCTTCAAAATAACTGTAACTCTTCCTAATAATCACTTATCACATTCAGAGTAAACAAACCAGTGGCGATTTTGAATTGTGGCCTACCCCATCAAAAGTTGGCTATTTTCCAAATAGAAGTATAGGGTTAGGGTTAGGTGCATAGACGCTGATTTTGAAAATGGTGAGTTGATAAAAAAACTCTAAATTGGATATCCCAATTGTACTGCAAGAAACCGAAGCTATATGAATCCAGGCAATATAACTCTGTTTTAACCAGAAGTATTCTGTCATCTCAGACTAATATTGCATGGAGGACATGAAAAGGTACGAATATTTTCTCTGTTTATAGTTAAAAAAATTATACCTAAGCCTGTTTACTGACATACTTGACAGAAAAAGGTAGAGCCATTTTATTGTGTTTTTCATGAAATCAACAAAAAATTATATGATCAATAAGTCATGGCAAGTTGACGTAAGTGGACATTTGTAAGGAAGGACTACACGCTGACGGTGCTCTGGGAGTACAGGCTAGCTATCTCTCATGAGTTGAAGAAGGCTATCAATATCTGATTTACCTCTATTAAAAGATATAATGCAGCCTTGTTTCCTATCGAAGAAGTTCCTGAAGCTTGGGACAGAACCTAAATGACAGAGGAAGGTTATTAGGGGGATAGCAGCAAAGACTAATGGTTTTGGTTAAAGAGAAATCGCAGTTGGAATCCGTGTTCAGGTGAAGGCTGAATTGGTCTTCGCTGCCCCGCTCAGGAGGGGGGAGATGCTCATGACCCTGAGAAACCTACAAAAAATGCAGAGGGATTTCCATATACCAACGCTCTGACCACGCAGTCAGCTACTTTGAAGCTACAGTACGTTATTTTTTTATTGGTAGTTTGGCGTGCAATTTTCATACTCATCCACCCATCCTGTTTAATGAAAGCCCACCCACTTAAACATTTCTGGCCTCGTCCCTGGAACAAACCTAATCCCCATCCTTCTGTTTTCTAACTTATACATCTTATCTTTCTCTGATGAATGCTGATGGTTAAGATATAGAACTCCTCCCTTATGGTTCTGGACTTCATCTTCGACGAAAACATTAATACAAAAAGAGAGACATTTAGAATTACTATTAGATAAGGCAGAGAAGAACGCTAAAATATTTATGTGTATTTACTTGTAATATTGTGTATTAATCTATATAAATGTACTGTACAATGTTAAAGTATCTTCTTTTGTGTTCCACAGAAGAAAAAAAGTCATACGCCTATGGAACAACATGAGTGAACAATGACTTTAAGGAATGTGAACTAGTTTATTGACCCCTCTGGGATCTGCACTGCAGTGTTTATCCAGTGTGTGGTTGTGTATTTACTGTATGTGTCTGTGTTTTTGTGTGTCAGCATTTCTGATGCACTCCTCTATAATCTTTGAGCTTGTCTGCACAGATGCCGCTGCTTTCTAATAATGAAAAATTCCTGTTTTCTATAGGTACGCTGGTTTAATGTGTTTCTTAGTGCTATGAAATATGGGATTCCTTTGATTTGATTTGAAGAGTTAATTCAATCTGTCTTAATCACATATAGTTCGAATTACAGGGGGTAGCCTACTATACCCCCCCCCCCCCCAAAGGGACAGAAATATCAGGGTTTTTGAGGCTTGCGCAGTTATTTATTACATATTCATTTATAGTTAAGAAATAACAGGCTACACACAACAAGAGTACTATTTTCCTGAATACCATCATGATTGAAACCGATATATTATTTTTCATAACAGTTCATCATTAAACAAATAGTTAATAGTTCTGTTTCAGCAGCGAAAATAGTTCCAAACAACAGAACCACAGCGCATCTCAGAGCAACACTCACCCATGATTCATTACTGAATAATTCTTTGTTTTGAACTAATCGCTCGAGTCAAAGATTCAATTATAAACCGCCTCATTCTTAATAAATCAGCCGTTTGAACGAATCGTTTAAATTAATGATTCAATGACTCGGGTTAATTCACACTCTGACTACACACACACACACACTCTTAGTTGATATATGACTTTTATAAAATTAATGGCATCCTCTCGCTGCCAAGTTTGCCATTGTATCAGCCTGTCAGAACACATTCTCTCTTTCTCATGTCATTTGTCCTCAAGGAAAGCTTGTGAACTTTATTCCATGACAGCGGCTTTTGATCACTGCAAACAATCTGATTTGGATTTGACTGGATTTTTCCATCTGTTGGCGAGAAGGGCAAAGTTCTTTCTTTGACTGGTCCTCGGCCTGCTTACAGTATGCTGCTGACACAATCCGGTGCCAGGCATTCTTGAGCTTGCACATGGTACAAAGTAGGGGTTGTATAGGTACGCAAAGATGCTAAGAGTCTTATGGACTTGGTTTATTTATTTGGGACAGTGCACATTAATGAACAATCTAACATTCCTGTACAGACTGTAAATGAGCCAGGTTATAGCATAAACGCTAATTTTCACCTGTAGCCCCAAGGGAGGAAGACAACAACATATAAAACAATACAACAGTAGAATATGACAATATACAATATCAAGTAAGAAACACATTAGCACATATTCAGGCAGAATACATTGTATCATAAAATTAGTCAAAATGAGGACATAACAGGGAACTTGCTTTTTAAGGTGCTTTTTAAATGTGCAGTAAGTGGGACATTTGCTAATGTTTGTTCGATGCTGTTCCAAAAATGACCTCAGATAGACAGAACGGTTTTTCCAAAGGTAGTTTATGCGGGATGTCTATATCTCCTCTGAATGAAACTCTTATACAACAACCTCTGTCAGACTTTGGTTTAATGTATGTAGAAAGTGAAGGTGGGGCCAGGTGATACTTTGATGAAGATTTGAAGGGCGTCTCAGTGCACTATAACATAGGGACGTTACGTATAGAAGCCCTAGTTTACCAGACTTTCTAACTTTGTCCAACTCTAATCACAATTTTCCATTTGTTTAGGATTTTTAGAGTGCTGGTGTTAGCAGAGACTTTCTTCTGCTAACTTTTCTTTCTTCTGCTGAAATATTTTGTTGAACAATTGAAACATGGAAGACAAAATTCAGGTGTTTCAAAAGAATATTTTAGAAAAATAAGAGCCAGGGTTAGTCTAATATTCCTGTTTATGTTCCTGTCTGTTTATGATTCCTGTAAATTTTAAGTTGCCAAAGTATTGATAATTCAGTGAAAGTTTCTACACTGAAAAGCTTTCAAAATCACCTTACACAGGCTCAGTGACAACATGCCAATGTTTCAAAACCCAAGACAGTTGTATATGTTCCTGGGCTGAATGTTGCAATGAAAATTGCTTAGGTTTGGCAGTTGACCAAGACAATAACTAGGATATATAATATTTCCATTTATCATATAGTTTAACTCAGAGAGTAAACAGAGTTTAACGTGAGGCCAAATAAATGTACAGTAGGGAAAACTCTAAAATGCAGTTCAAATAAAGGAACTGTTTCTATTACATTCTATAACCGTCAGAACTCATTAATATAATTAATAATTCATTTTAATTGGAATGCATGTTGTCTGTGTTTTGTTCATTCAGGCCTGTCCATAAAAACATAAGCATCTTCAAGACAACATGAAGATGGTATAAGAAAGAAAGAAAGAAAGAAAGAAAGAAAGAAAGAAAGAAAGAAAGAAAGAAAGAAAGAAAGAAAGAAAGAAAGAAAGAAAGAAAGAAAGAAAGAAAGAAAGAAAGAAAGAAAGAAAGAAAGAAAGAACATGCCTGTAGTGACACCACAAGTTCTGTGGCTGGGTTTGCTTTCGTGTGAATGCTGCATAAACTTTGATACCTCAGTTTGAGTGCTCAGACCAAGCTTTTAATTAATATAGCAAAGCATCACCCATTATCATTCATCTTTATATCTTGACAGCATAATAAGAGTATTGGTGTCTAACATCAATGTGCTTCTGGTTTCTTTATAAGTGTGGTGGAATGCTCCGTCTTTCTTAATTATGTCACTCTAGGAGATATTAAACAATTTGATTTGAGCACTGAGGTTTGCTGGGGTTATTTGTTTTCAAACAGACTCAAATGGATAATTATGGTTGAACCGAAGTATTTTTGTTATGCACATCATGTAAACCAAGATAATATTACAAACCAAACCATAGATCATTGGTTCATTTAGTAAAACATGTAGCAGTACTGTACGAAAACATGTTTGACATTAAATGAACAGTGGTGGTTTAGTGACAGCCTTCAGATATCATATTATATTTCAAAGCTAAGCCTTTAAAATATGTGGGTATCTGAAATTTTTGTCAAAAAGTTGCAGCAACAGCTCTGGACACATACATGCTTTAGGTTGTGAGCGCTTTGGGAATTTTACTGTATTTCATGTCAGTCTCTTAGCAGCAATGAAGAGAAGTAAAACTCTGGACTCCATCAGGGCCAAGTTGGTGAAATGGTGCTATCAGCTTTTAAACTTGTGGGAATACAAAAAAACCCCACACGGCCATCCATTAAACTTCTTATCAGAGATTGAAAACCAAAGGCTAGTCACGATAGCTTACATAGGATTTCACACTGGTTTTGCAACGTTGTAAATATCGTCATTAGCTCTTTCCATTGATGAAAAGTAATAAAATAATTTGTTTTAGATGTATAAATACAACACTTGAAGCATGAGCTGCACTGTATTAAACATGGTTATTAGCAACACCAACAGTTTTCAAATAAGTTTCCTGAAGATTCTCTGTGATAGTCCCACCACCAAACTCAAACCATTGGTTGAGCCAATGCAGCTAGTCAGGATGATCAGTAAAACTAATGACTTGTTGTCAAAAGTCAGAATGCTTGATAAGATGGTGTATAATTTCCATAGCAATGACTCTTTACTTAAAGCCAATATGAAATTAAAATTCACATTATTTTTTTGTAAATGCATGTTATAAATCTTCTTGTAAACTAGCCTGTTTTTAAATAACCTACATTTTCACTTTCAGGGAAAAAAATATTTTTTTTTTCCTCTGGTGAAATATGCAGGACCTTTACAATCATTTAGTCTGCTTATAAACTCCTCCCCTGCAAGCTCACGTTCACCCAAATCTTAACAGCCAAATAAAACCAGGTCTCCATCATATATATATATATATATATATATATATATATATATATATATATATATATATATGAAGAGTTCAGATGCAAAAGCCTCTAAATGCCATTTTAAATTTTCTTCTAAAATGACCATTTTTATCAAGCTTGTATATTTAAGTTCAGTAATTTCACTTAAATGACAATTAATAGGTAATATTCATTGCCATTAAAGTGAAATTACTGAACTTAAATATACAGGCTTGATAAAACTGGTCATTTTAGAAGAACATTTAAAATGGCATTTAGAGGCTTTTGCATCTGAACTCTTCATATATATATATATATATATATATATATATATATATATATATATATATATATATATATACATGGTCTTTTTTTTTGTGGCTTCCTGGGAAATGAATGATAATGATACTATCCAGTCAAATCCAATCATTATTACAATCATTATTATTATTCAGGGAAGACAATATTTTTTATTTTATTTGGGAGCGATAAGGGAAGTGCAAAATGGAAAATTTTGCCCCCAAAATGTTAAGAACCACTGTCCTAATAAACCGCATGGTAACAGTAGTGATTTGTAATAAATTATTTGTAAATTGTTATAATTAACACAGTCTCATCCCAAATCGTCATATAACTGACGTTTTGGGACGTATTTTGACCATACGTCAATATCCGCCTTTTTAGGGCCCCCTTAAACGTCGGTAGATGGCGATCCCGGGCCGTCATACAACTGACGCTTTACCTTTAACGTCAGTTAGGTGACGGGTTAGGTTTAGGGTTAAGTTTAGGTATGGGGTAGAGTTAGGATCCCATAACCTCATCTACCGACGTTTAAGGGGGCCCTAAAAAGGCGAATATTGACGTATGGTCAAAAGACGTCCCAAAACGTCAGTTATATGACGATTTGGGATGAGACCGGGTTGTTATAATACATTGTTTTAGTTGCATATTTTGGATATGCCATCAGAGTCAGGGGATGGAAAGTTTTTTGGGTTGTTCAGTGGACTTGTGAATCAGCACAACCCTGCCTGCTACACTGGGAAGTGGTCTGCACTTCCTCTTTCAGTCAGAGGAAGACAGGAGAAAAAGAGACAGACAGCATGGCTAGTCTTATGATTCAGGGGTGGAGGAGTTGTTTGTAGTGGGGACTACTCCGTTCTTGCACACACTCACACACACACACACGTAACAAAAGACTTATTCCACACACGCTGCTGGACATTGTGTGCATGCATTTTTTTGTTGTTACAGGAAGTAGATCCTCTTACGAAGCATGTGCTCCAGCATCATCACAGCGTTATATGTACCATTTGGTGCTGATCTGATTACAGTCACAGTTATATAAACCTTCAGAGAACAGCCCCATATAATCACTCCTTCAGTCTCAGTGTGGCATTTCTGCTGATTCTGTCTGGCGCACATGGGCCAGCTGCTCATCAGGGTGAAAGGTGACATGAGAAACATTAAGAATGCTGTGCAAAGGTTAGCTTACTTGTACTTATAACTAGCCTTTTTTAACTGCTTTGTATGTCTTTCATTTCTCAGACAAAAAAATCCTTATTGTTACAGCTGGTACATATTGATTGAAACACTGAAACAGTTCATGTGTTTTAGTATTTAAATGTGCAAATAATAACTCAATAAGCCTGGTTTACATCTATGTTTTATGCAACACAGTCTCTTGAAATTGCGTGTCTATACCACGAATGTCATTTCTCGGGGCATTCATACGCCAAAAATTGTTTTTGCGTGCTACGCACTAAAAAACCCTGGGATAGGTTTAGGGATGAGAACGGGCTGGTTTAGGGGGGAGGGGGTGTGGGGAGTTTGTGCGTATTATACGCCATAAAGTGCATATCATATGCACGCGAAAAATGCGTACCATATCCACGCAAAAACTGTTTTTTGCTTATAAATGGCACGAGAAATGACATTTGTGCTATAGATATGAACTTTCATAAGATCGGGCTGTTTTATGTGAATTTTACATTAAAAATGCTCTATGGAAGATGCAAATAAATTGCCCAAAATACACATAAAAACCTACATGTTGTTCTGAGTTGCTGGCGCCGGCTGCTGTAAATCGCATTGCAAAGGAAATTCAATAACTTGAATAAATTCAAGTTGTTACTTGGAAAATACATTAATAAAACCACATTCCAACATAAACAAGACTGAACAATAATCAGAAGAAACGTAGGGCTTAAATACACAGTGATAACAAGGTAATAAATGGACAACAGGTGAACACAATCCAATCAGTAACCATAGAAACAAACTAACAAACAAAACTCAGAAAAAGCAGCAAAGGGAAGAGAAGGAAATCAAAACCATGAGATTGGTACAATTCAAAGATACAACCTACGTCACTACCAAATAGAACACCCCCATATTTGCAGCTGATCTTGCCCAAACTGCCCATTTGAATGAGTGAGAGAGAGAGAGAGAGACAGAGAATTTTTTTTTAATTTTAGGCTCCAATCCTTATTTGTAACCCCCAGTTTTCTTTCTTTTGCATAACCCCTCCCCATACAGTGGGGATCACTTGAAGGCTTTCAAGAGCACCAATGCAAATCAATGTGCAGTGGCTGTAGCCTGTGTGAAAAAGGTGTAAAAGTGCGGCACCTGGCCACCAAGGATTTATATTTAATCATGGAAAATGTAGGTATTATAAAAAATTAAAATGGGAATTTTGGTGGTAGTTTACTCTGATTAGGTAGCGAGTTGTTAGCTAGTACATAAACGACATATTTTACATGAATACTCTCCAAAGCGGACATTTAAACATAATGTCAATTTGTCCATTCAGACACAAAACAGAGCTCAATGTATTACTTGCGCTGTATAGCAGGGCTGGACTGGGACAAAAAATCAGCCCTGGACACTTCATCCAGACCGGCCCACTATGCACACACACACACACACACACACACACACACAAACACACACACATCTATACGTGCATTAATCTGCATGTAAAATTACTGATTAGATTTTATTTACTATCAGAACCAAGAAAAAAATATTAAAATAATAAACAAATAAAATGGAAATGATTTTATAAGGCTTTATTGTAAATAACTGGTCTTAATTTATGTGCCGCTTATTATTCTAATATATTCTTAGGCTATACTATATAAACTATATTTCATGATGTTTCACCTCATGAAATATAGTTTATATAGTATACCTATATTTCATTTATACTATATCATTTATATAGTGTATATAGTATATATATATATATATATATATATATATATATATATATATATATATATATATATATAAATCATTGTTAAAGCTATTAGTCAAGAGCAGTGAGTTATTTATCTTTGTCTTTTGTTCACATTTAGCCTATGACACATAAGGCTTCTGCCAGGCACTTTCAGGGATACAAATTGAAAAAATATATATATATATATATATGTGCATATTTATATGCAAAATACTCCTTTCTATAGCTATTTGAAAGGTATGCAAGTATGCAAAATACTCCTTTCTATAGCTATTTTTCAAGTCAACTATGTGCTATTGTCATTAAATGGCTTTCCTGAGGTAACTGTAACGTTCTGTGACATAGGCTAATTGTTCTCCTGCTGTTTTATTAATCTCTTTCCGTTGTTGAAAAGCACTGATTGATATTATTTATGAGGCATATACCGTTTGATAAGTTGTAGGCTATCTATTGTATCTTATCTTTAAATAAAAAGTAACAGATGATCGGTTTACTTGAACTGAGGCGCTAAAGCGACCTGTCACGTTATTTTCTAGCGGCAAAACGGTATTGTCTGAATTTCGTAATAAAATGGACAGAACCAGAGAGCTGAGAATTTTAAATGTCATTTATATCGATCAGTGAGTGGAGGCCTATTACAGCTGGAATATCGTAACATGCTTAAACAAAACAATGCAGAAGGCTACGTGTAGCCTATCATTCTAAATGTCTCACCTCAGCAGTCAGGCGCGCCCTGCTGACATCTTCACTAAAGTCCAGCAAATAATTCATTTATTTTAACACATTTGGTGGCATCTGCCTCAAGTTATTGTCGTTGTCTTGTCGTTTTTTCTCTCTCGACTTCTCGGTCCCCCTTTACGTTTAGAGATGTTACTCTTTTGACATGAATTTCGTTGCACATCATCACATCGCATCACTGCAGTTGTTGTAAAGCGGCCGCTTTTCAAGTCTAGATTTGAACTTGATTCCGATTGGCCATCAGACCTGTTAGTCTCGCAGCTCGCGTCAGCTTCATGCGGCTTCATGAGAGAGACAGAAGAGAGGAGAAGAGAGCAGGAGGATCCAGGTGAAAACCCAAAGTACAGCCAGGACAAACGCCCCTGGCATAGTGGAAAGAGGGAAAAGACATGGTGACGACTTGGCCGTGGACGACAAATGAAGATGGAGACCGAGGAAGAGCTGAAGGGGTGGAGGGAGAAAGCACAGCTGAAAGCCCAGAAGTCTGTGACACAGAGCAGTGACACACCAATTCGTATTTCCATTTTTGGCGTGCTATCAACACGCATAATCGCTTTTTAGTGTGTTTATGAATGCCGTTGACTTAACGTTACATTACTGTATATATGAGTATATGACCTACCCCAACCCCGTCCCTAAACTACTGTAATACCATTTAAGAGTCTTCCCCTACCATCCTAGGAAAAAAAAACATCGCTCCCCAGATGTAGATTTACATTTTGCTTCGTTTCGCTCAGACATTTAGCGGCGTGTACATACATGCGGAATCACTCAGACATTTAACGGCGTAGACATACACGCATACTAACGGATAGCTGAAAATGCGTCTAGATAACACACCACTTGACTTGAAAGTGGCGTGTATGTTTACGCAAAAGTCATGATGTCATGTTGGGCAGAGTGATGTCTTATCAAGGTGGAGCCAGAGGGACAAGGGAGCTCTCGTCGGGCTTAGGCGATGGTGGGCTAAGTCATTCTGCTGACATCGCGACAGGTTTGGGCTCCATGTCTGAGGTGGGCTTTGGCATAGGCTCTGTGCAGGGTATGGGAGGCGGCTGCAGGAGAATACAGGAATCTAACACATCGAACAAAACCACTTTCAACATGAATGAGACAGAACATTGAACAGGACAGGACATTGAACAGGGCTTACACAGAGATAAAAAAAAAAGTTAAGTAAATGAACAATCAGAAACTATAGAAAATACCTAGCAAACAGAACTCAGGAAAAGCAGCACAGGGAACAGAAGGAAAACAAAACCAAAACAGAATGAGACAGTTACACATGTTGAATGGAAACTTTATTTACCAATGTTTTGTTTTGATATTTCAAAATTTGCCATCTATTAATTAATATTTAAATGAAACTTTAATTATATACCAAAAATCAATAAACCTATATGAGTTGCTATTAGATGCTGCTAGCATTGAATTTTGATTAACACCGGGACTCTGCTGCTATGACTCTGCTGGGGCTTATACAGGCACCTGGGTGAGCTCTGGGGCTCGAGCAAGCTCATGTGATGGAGCCAACACTGGAGCGGACTCAGGGGCTGGAGCCGACCTGTGTGTGTCCCAGAGCCATTATGGATAGTGCATCTTTCTGGTTTGAGCTCTGGAATTTCCCTCACTGGGACGGACTCATGAATTGTACACTCAGGAATGGACTCTGGGATTTCACTCACTGGAACTGATTTCTCAAAACTGCTTGGCTGGACTGTCCAGATAAGATGGTAGTCCTAATTCTGTTTCAGGTTCTGATGGTGGTGACTGGTTTGATGTTGGACAATGAGAATTGATACTATAGGGAATAGCTGCTTAGCAGTTGTTCTTTACTTCACAGACCTCTTCTACTGCAAAAGAGCATCGACTCAGCCACAGAAAATAATCAATATACTTTTTTTAATGAACATTTTCCAGCCACTGTAATTTGCTGGAAAAGACAATTGTCCAATCCAGTCCAAAAAAATTGGTCTTTAGCATGTCATTGGTCCAGGGTACCTGACGTGAGAGCTCAACATATTCAACATATTTCTCGAACTGGCAGCCATTTTGAGATGGGTGATAAGTAGATCAGCGGGATCAATAGGGCCGAGGAGAATGCTCATGTTTAGGGTCTTCTGCAGAGTAGTAGACTCAAAAAAAATGAATAGGAAAAATATGGAGAGAGTTTATCAAGTAATGCAAAAATATAGCTGTTCATTTTGGAGCTTGCAGTGAAGCTTGTGGATGTGCAGATGGAGGACCAGTGAGGCAAACAACCTACAAGTCCTTGAAAGGCAGAAAAGAGTATTCACTCAAAAAACGACCAAAAATCCATGAAGAGTATTGTGCTGGCTTGGAAGGTGTGGAACTGATTAGGGTGATTGAATACAAATGCAGGATGGTGGAGTGTGTGCAGGTGGGAGCCAGGAACTATTGTGGGAAATGAAGTTCTGAGGTGATCACAACAATGACTTTGTATCAGGTGTATATGTAGAGTTTATTCATTCATCCCACATCCACTGTATCCCATTCCTCAAATAACCACAACAAGCAGCTGTAATATCTGTTACTATGACAGCAATAAAGGGAGGATTCCATATCCCTAACCCCCTTTCCCATCCCACATCGAAGAAGAGATAAGATACATTAGGAACTTATGATGGAATCCTCCTACAATAGCGAGCTCAGTGCGGAATGGCCTTATGAACCAGAGCATGTGAGAACCAGGCTCTACTTTTGGCAGAGGACATTAACACACAGAGCTGATTCAGCAAACATGACATACACTCAAGCTCTTTATATACAGATGCACTCATTCATTAATAGTACATTCTGGACAGGATCTTTATTGTTCTACAGGAAGTCCTGTTCTATATGATTTCTTTGAGTATATTTGATGGTCAGTTCTGTGAAGTTGTTAAAAAAAAAGACTGATAATGTTTTGTATCTGTTCAGTGTTAAGTTTAAGGTTTTTTTTACTTAAACAAGAAGAAAATAATGAATGAGGAAACTAACATTCTCTGATCATCGTGCTGGTTTATCTCCTCACCACATATCCAAAATAGCCGTTGGTGCCAGCAAGGGTCATCAGCACGGCTCATGCTAATCCTTTGAAGTTCATTGAAGGATCAATCCAGAGAACATTAGTAATTATTGTGATGAATTCCAAACATACAAACTTTGAAGAACAAAAAGACAAATGGAAAAAATCTGTATGCCATTCAGCAAATAACATGAGTTCATTCTTCAAAATAATAATTTTTGACAAATATGTTCAATAACATTGTGAATTTTCCATTAAATGTTAAAAGAGCACTAATGTCAGTCACCTGATTTTGCCCTTTCGATTTTTGCCTTAATTCAACAGAGGTCAGTGAACTCATGTGTTTCTTCGCTGCAGTAAGAGGAAATAAATCAGTGTCATCTGCAGAGTGATTTTGGAAAGCAGCATTTGGAATATTCCTCTAACAACCCAAACTAGCTTTCAGAAAACAAAGGACCCTGTAAAAATGTCTCCCTCTGAATTACTAGATGATTGAGTTGTTGTAGAGAATGAAGCATTGAGGAATCAGGAATCCAAATAAAAATCATTGAGACTATAATATGTATATATGCAGACTTTTATAAGTGACAATATTTACAGAATGATGCTTTGAATCTCTTATGCTGTAAAAAAAACTAATTGGGGTCAGAGAGAGGTTTTTTTTTTCAGATCTGGCTCCAATAACAGCTCAGATACATATGGTCGAAAGTACTGTTTTGTGGAGGCAAAATTGAGCAAAAATGTGCTTCATGTGGAAACATTTAAATGAATTGATTTTTATTAAATCAAAATGTATCCTATTGACATAACTGAATCAATGTAAATTCATAATGTTACACATTTAAGCGTCAGAACAGGTAGAATCAGGGCCAGCACAAACCCTCTTTTGGCGCTTAAAAACTATTATCAGGATTTACTAAAGACACGCAGTGAAAAATTAGCGCTGAAAAGGTGTGGACAGTTCTATTTTAAATTTTTTTTGGCTGATCTTATTGCATATGCATTTGAAAGAGTTTCCCTTTCGGATGCAAAACTAATGGGAAGAGAGTATTTAAATAAATCATGCAAGGTGATTCACTAAGGTTTGCACTAGTCAATATACTGGTATTTGCACCATTATAAAAAAAAGCTTAAACCACAAGGCGTCAACTTTGACCATGCTTCAATATTTGACGTTTTAGGCGATCCTAACTGGCGTCATCTAACTGACGCTAAAGGAAAGCGTCAGTTAGAGGACGCGGTTAGGTTTAGGTCTGGGGAGGGGGTAGGGTACACGCGATCCTAGGGCGTCATCTAACTGACGCTAAAGGGCGCCTAAAGCGTCAGATATTGAAGCATGGTCAAATGCTTCCCAAGGCGTCAGATGGGTGACGCCTTGGGGTGAGAATGCGTTGCAAACCAGATGCTTATTTGCACTGCTCTTGGTAGATTGCTGGTCATTACAGAAATGATCCAGCTGTGTCTGTGTTCTTTAATTTGCACATTTTCAATAGTTCATGCACATAACTTTGTACTCCCATCTGTGTGTTTTTTTTTTATTCTCTTTACTCTCTCATGCTAATTTGCCGTTTAGTAAATCCGACCATTAGTATCTAAAGTTAAAAACTGTAAGTTATAGTGTGCCCACCTAAAATTTACATTATAAGGACAGATACAATGCTGTGCTCATGTCTAAAGAAGCTTTGTGCACCAACTCTGAGTGTTTAAAGTCCAGCTGAGCTTCTGCCAGAGAATGTCAAGCCCACGCCCTCCGAGCCAAACACTGGAAAACCGCCCAGAGAGCTCACACGATAGGCCAGCTGACTGCAGCCATTTCAGCCAATGATTACACTTGTGAGGCTAACACCCCACCCTCTCTTAACCCCCCACTCACTGGGCACCCGGGAAGAGATCAGAAGGTCTCTGGGTTGCAAGGTCTAGCAAAGTCTTTTGCTGTGGCATTGACGCACACTCTGATACATAATTTATACTGTACCCTTCACATTGTCAGATTTTAGATGCAGTATAAACTCATAAAAATGCCCATTTTAGTCCATATTGTAAATTCCAGCTATCCAGTAATATCCAAACATGCAAAACCAAGTATCTGATACTATAAGAAAATATGTATATATGTAAATATGTAAATGTAAATATGTATATTGGAATATCTGTGAATACTAATGAGCTGTGCTTTGAATTTGTAATAGTGTGGGCACAGTAGTGAAGATGTTGAGAACTTTCTGTTTAAAGTTTTGGATGTTCAGGTATAATATGTAAAACTATTGGTGCATAAAATCAGTTGAACTAGTTTTAACTGGCCAACGTGTGAACTTCACTCAGAAGAGATATCAGTATTGGCAAACCAGGAATGGAGTTCCGTGTTCACTTGATTCAATGACTTTCTCAAGCTTTTCAGTGACGCATACAAACATAAAATTACTACAGCCACCAAACTTCCTTTTCTCTTTTTTAAACAGACACACACTGCATTGCATGCTCTTGTACACATTTATGTCATTAATTATTGTTTATTCACCCTCTAAATGACTTCAGAGTGAGTCAATTTTTTTAAGCTTTTTTTTTTTTTTTTTTTTTTTTTACAGATTTCAAAACGCTAAGACATACTACAATTACACATACAAATCCACCATGAAACATAATACCATTCCTTGGGGGCTTATCATGCTCTCCACTTGTAAAATGACTCTGGATGTATAGTAGCTGCCTATAACGTATAGGTCTTGACCTTAGTGCTACAGCCAACACTTTCGCACATTTAGGACTTTAGGCTTTTAAAATCGCCTTTCCAAGAAAAACCCAGCTAATGCTAATCTAGTTAAATGTGTTGCTATCATGTGGCCAGAGTCAGAAATCCCCTCAATCTTGCACTGAATTCGAAATGTTCACTGTTAGACAAGGAGACAACGCCATCCTGAAGAAAACTGTTCTTTGCTACAACAGTAATGCGACTATGGTATTTTGATGTATTATGCACTTAATTTATGTGAATAACTGAGAACAGTTTTTTTATGTCAAAGCAAATGAATTGAGGGAACTAACAATTCATTGCACTAACAATTCAATATTGATTCATATGACTGGAAAGCCAGTCATATGAATCAATACAGTCATTTTCCGTAAGCCAAGAGTTAAACCTGTCTGATCAGGTTGTTGTTGCATGAGTGATCCACATTTTTAGCATGACATCACAGTTCCCTCAGAGTGGGGTCCCAATTCAGAGTGAAGAGAGGTAAAAAAGAATTTGGACCTACTCACTACGTCAAGATCTGTACTGAAGTTATTCTTCTCTCATTGTTTCTGCAGCTGGATTGTGTGAGTTTTGTTGCTTTGCTTAAGAGGTCAGATTGAAGCCTTCAGGGCAACAGCTGATGGATCAAGATCACACGAAAAATCATAACAATTATACCTCATCTGCTCTATTGGCCTCCTTTTCTCCTCTTTATTCCACGAAAATAAAAAATACGTATATACGGAAAATATACTGATTCTCTTTTATGCATTTAGTGAATAAGTTTGTCTGTAATAAGAAAATGGTCAGTGTTCCTCCATGGATGTTGTTCCTCAGTGTCACCCAGCGGAGGAGGGCTGCGGGGGGCAGATCATGTCTATATACTGTAATTAAATTTCATTATGTGGTTTTCCTGAAATCAGCGACAAACATCATCATCACCCATTTATTTTGACCTAAAGAGCCGTCTTTCCCCATTTTACATAACACCACCCTTCCTTCTGCTTCTCTCATTCTCTCTCTTGTATGCGTTTTAAGGCAACATGGGGCCGATTCTGTGTTTCTGACTTTTGTTATAGTGCTTATGTGGGTGAAGATGGCTAGTCTAGAGGTCATTGTCTCATAAGGCAGAAAGCTGATGAGCTTGTCATGAGGTACAAACTCGCAGCTGTGTCCTTTATAAAAATCCACGACTTCTCAGTTCTCTCTTGCCCAAAACCTCAGAACGGAAACCTTGAGGATAAATAAAAATGTAGATAAAACATAAATAAATAATTAATAATAATAAAAAACAAAACTTGGTCTAAAGAAAATTATTTTTTTTCTTTTTGGTTTTATTTATTTATTTTTAATTGAACTACATTTAGAAGTCTGAAACCAGTTGAAAGGACTCCTGGACCAGAACTAGTAGACGAGACATCACATCACACGTCAAGAGCTTTATTTATTTATTTATTTATTTATTTATTTTGCAGGATTCCTTTCTTAATTTTGCTCTGTGGGATTCTGAACATCCGTTACAAAAAGCAGAAATAATCTCCTGCTGTCTTGTGCTTGGGTTACTCACATGGTGGGGACTTGTAGATATCATCTAACACGCAACAAACAAACCTCTGCAAAATGTAATAATGTCTAGGCATTGATATTCTGAAATTAAAGAAGATTAGATACGTCTTAGAACATTCTGTAACATCATGTAAATCTACATTGAAGTGTGAGTTTTACTTCATGTCGAAATGGCTAATGTTTTAAAGCTGAGTGAACAATGGTAAAGCATAACTGAGCGTGCTTGGTACTTGGAGGAACGTTTGGCCTATTTGCTTTACTCAAAAGAAAAGCTCATAGATCATTCACCTCACAAATGACACCTTACATCCGACAGCCTCTCAGTGCGGTTCAGCTCTCCTCTGGCCCAGGCGCTGATGGATATTTCCCCAAACAGATGTATTTCGTCATCATACTGCACTGTTTATTCACACAAACATTGAAAAAGTGTGAAATTGCTGTGGAGAGATTTGGGACGTTGCTGGCGTAGTAACATAGAACAATACTTCCATCTAGTGGTGAGTTTGTGTTCACCCTTGTGTAGGCCTACTTAGGGGGGATTTGTGAAGTCAAGACGTGTGTGTGTGTGTGTGTGTGTGTGTGTTCATGTTTTTCTATCCTGGTGGGGACGTAAACCTAATTGCAATGCACACAGACTCATGGGGACTCGTTTTACTGTGGGGACCTAAAGTGAGATCACCATGGGTAAACATGCTTATAAATCATACAGAATTAGTCCCCTTGGAATTATAAGGTTCTATCTGCGTTCTGAACAGTTTTGAGATATTGAGCTTCAAAGTTTTTGCATTCCATATAGGAAAATGTGTATGGGGAACAAGTTTCTTTCAAACATAAAAATAACAGGGACCCTAAATGTACAAAACACATCACATAATGTAAATAAATTGTCACAGAATAAGAATATGTGAACAACTAAATTTTGACAAAAATGTCAGATAGAACCTTATAATTCCAAGGGGACGAATTATTCTTTTTTAAAATATAAAAATGCAGAATGTTTCATGTGATGGGTATAGGGTAGGGTTAGTGTGAGGGGACAGAATATATATATATATATATATATATATATATATATATATATATATATATATATATATATATATTAAAAACACTACGTCTATGGAGAGTCCTCACAAAGATATTAAACCAGACGTGTGTGTGTGTGTGTGTGTGTGTGTGTGTGTGTATGATCATTGATGGTGCTTTAATGTTTGTACTGTGCAAAAAGTTTGACTTGCATTTTAGAACATAAAGCAGGGTCTGTATGAACGATAGATATATGAGTTCATGAGTTCCTCAGTCGTTATCATTGGGAGCCGTTATCAGTGAAATGATACAAGGACAGCTGACGCTGTGCTAGAGGAAACCTGCTGGGTCAGAAATCAACCTTTACACACTCAAATTATTCAGTTCATTCAATATATTGAGAACAAAGACAAGGAGAAATGTGTGTGCAATGACGTTTTTTTTTTATTTTTTCATTAAGTGTTTCAGACCCATAATGTTGAAATCCTCTCTGATTTCGATTTTGAAACATGCTGATTTGCAATGAATTATGGGTCCTCTCAGGACAGTTTTTGGGGAGGTTTGCCACGTGCTGACTTGCAGAAGGCCTATGGGATTTGGAAAGGAAGACCCAGGGTCTCTAGCTCTCATTCGACACACTGCACGGGTTAGGAGAGGTCAAACCTGTGCTTTTGCCAAAACTAACTCTTAAATTTTAAGAAAGAAAGAAAGAAAGAAAGAAAGAAAGAAAGAAAGAAAGAAAGAAAGAAAGAAAGAAAGAAAGAAAGAAAGAAAGAAAGAAAGAAAGAAGAGGAATTAAAATGAATTAAAATGTCAACTTTTTATTCATTAAAGATTCCTGCGGAAACTGTATTACAGTTTCCTCAAAAATAAGCAGCACAACGTTTTCAACATATTAAGAAATGTTTCTTGAGCAGCAAATCAGCATATTGATGATTTCTGAATGATCATGTGACACTGAAGACTGCTGATTCAATTTTGCCATCACAAGATTAAATTAGCCTAGATTTGAGAACATATTAAAATTGGAAACAGTCGTTTTAAATTGTAATAATTTTACATACTGTATTATTTAATAATACCAATAATACTAATAATAATATAATATTAATAATAATGTCAACCTGAATGAATGAAGATATAGAAGGTAATATATTACCCCCCACCCCCCGCCTCCTACTCAGATTCCCAGGTTCCAGAGAGAGAAGATGCAGAGGTAGAGTACAGACATCTCTCAAAAACCATATGGTAGTCTAATATTTACTAACTGTTAAAGATTAGACATGGGCTCTCCTGGAGGAGTTTATCTGTAAGAAGATCAAATGCACTTGGTTTTATTGATTTATGTATTATTCCGTGGTGGAACTTCAGATAGAGAAAACAGATGACTGGATGCTGACTATTTGACATCCAATATCTCCCTTGCCAAGTAATAAGATTTCTTTCAGACCCGCTTTCAACTGCAGTGTGTTTTTGACCCACAGGGTGGCGCGCCAAGTCTTTTCGACGACACGTTACTTTACGACTATCTCCTGCGCTTTACGGCAGCTTCTAATGTCCACATGGTCGCTCGTGTTGTGGGGTTTTACTGTCTATGGCTGTGAGCTTGCCCAAGTTTAAAACAGTTTGAAATTGATTTTACACTTCAAGTGTATTCCAAACACATTAAAAGCATGGGGAAGACTAAGAACACCAAATTCAAACGACCACCGTTTTCTCCTGATGGTCTTGCAGCGACTCCCGTTAAACAGGTTGTTGAAGAATCAGAAGATGAAGACTCTCCGGCAGCCGAGCTACTCGATAAAGTAAGCTTTCAGTACTGTGACAACTCTACAGAGTTGTAGTAAATTAGGTCTTGGAATCCAAATACCCCAAAACACTGAAAAAAAAGTGTGTAACGTTGTGAGTGTGTAACGTTAATGACAGTGTCAGCTGTTTTTCTGATGGAATGTTCATTGAATAGATAAATCGTGTCAGCCTTCTTTACGGCTGAACTAACTGTTTCAGCTGTCTGTCAAGCAAGTGAAGTGTTCAAATATATCTTTGAACTTATAATTCTCTCTTGTAACTCTCTCTCTCTGTATGTGTGTAACATACAGTTACAGAGTCCATCAGCAGATGTGCGGGAGTACGCCTGTGCCAGTATCTCTCGTGTTGTACAGCAGAGTCAGGCGATCCCAGGATTCCTCCAGAGAGATGCTGTCAGGAAAATCGGACCTTTACTGATGGATCGCAGCCTGTTGGTCAGAGAGACTGCTGCTGGTGCTCTCAGGTACACACACACGCACACAATCTCTAGTCTATTGCTCAGGTGAGACTGGCAATCTACTTTTGAGCTGTAGTACTATTCAGCCGCCATGGAACGGAACTACACATTTTCACAAGCGTACAGTGAAAAACGCATAAGTGCTTTTTACACGTGAAATATTAATTATGTTTCATTCTGAATCCTGGGTTATCTTGCTTCACATTTCACATTGCTAATAATTTTCTGGGGTAAACAATTTAATCCTGAGTTTTCATAAGCGGACGTTTCATACTGTACTTTCCTGAAACCCACGTTAGTGGTCTTATTTGCATAATTGTGGTCAGGGCTGGACTCAGACAAAAAAAATCGACCCTGGCATTTTTGCCCAGACTGGACCACACTGCATATGATTATAAACACCACCCATCTTTTCACGCCCTTGAATATGTTTCTATGCCTTAATGGGTTAGGCTAGTTCACCCAATAATGAAAATTATGTAATTAATGACTCGCCCTCATGTTGTTCCAAGCCCGTAAGACCACCGTTCATCATTGGAACACAGTTTAAGATATTTTAGATTTAGTCTGAGAACTCTCTGTTCCTCCATTGAAAATATAAGTACGGTATTCTGTCCTTGTCCAGAAATGAAATAAAGACATCATCAAAGTAGTCCATGTGACATCAGTGTAAGAATGTTTTGAAGCATCAAAAATACATTTTGGTTCAAAAATAACAAAACCTACGACTTTATTCAGCATTGTATTGTCTTCGGTTCTGTTGTCGAGCCGCGCTCAGTGACCCTGATGATGTGTTATCCACATTTATAACCACTAATGAACGAGAAGGAACGAGTGAGATTTAACAGATTAAACAAGTACAAAATTGTCATTTATTAATACAATCGAACTATACTCCACAGTGATGAATCCTAAAACAAGCTATAAGCTGTAAATTAAAAGCTCCAACCCATATTCAGTGAGCAAAATAAACAAAGAAAAATTCAAACCTCTTTTAGTTACAGTGTCTGTCTACATCACACTACTACATAATAATAGTTATAATATTATTCCCATGACAGTAATAGCCATATTTTGTAAAAACAAATGCACTGAAAAATAAAGGAAACTTTCTAGTAAATTGCGGTAATCGTTTATATAAAATATATGAATAGTTTTTCTAATGAACATCTTAGTGAATGATATGCTTTATCACTTTTACACAGCTCTTTGATACAAAACTCCTCTGCTTTGGGGATTATTCTGTAAAAATTACCCTCTGTTTTACAGGAATCTTAGTGCCTGTGGAGGCCCTGGAGTATGTGAGGACATGGTGAGACAGGATGTGCTGACATCTCTGTCTGCTCTCCTGAGGGAGGTATGAGTCCTGGATAAATTCACAAGTGAATTTATACTTAATTTTATATCAGTAGTGTCTAAAATTAAAATTGTTTGATCTAAAATTAAAAGGAAATTAAAAGGTCTAAAATTGCTTGCAAATTCCTACAAAAACCATCATGACAGGTCTAAAATATAAACGCTTATAATAGGCATCGTGAATGAGGGTAAGGCAAAACACATTTTGGAAGAAGGATTCAGAGCCGGCTGCAGAAACAAACCAATGGACAGGCATTTAATATTGTAGGGGGGGCCTAATTATGACATCCAATAAATTGTTCTATAGGACAAAAACCAACTATTACGCCGATTTCAAGTACCAGGTGTAATTTGCGGGTGGGATATGTCCCCATATGTCCCGTCGATATTGTACCCACCACTTTTGAAACATATCCCGGCACGAATGTACCAATACAAATAAACAAAACATCTTCAGTTAACTAGCAGAGCATTCGTTTCGTTCGTTTTTTAAATAAGAGACGATCTAGCGCTGAAATGTGTTTTTTAAATCAACTGTTCAAATGCTCGTTGCCGCTGGCGCGGATAGGCTAATGTGTTTTTTTTTCTGGCTTGCGCACAGTCTTCACTCGGACGCGCAATCCGTTGTGGAGAGACTCTATTCATTACGGTGAAATTAAAACACAAAATGTTCTGAAGATGTTTTGTCTCTGCCTGATATACAACCACTGATAAACGTAATCAGTTTTGATGAAAAAAAATGTTATTAGAACGGATTAGAACCCAGAACCTCTGGCACGCTTGGCAAAAGTTCTACCCCTGGACCATTATTTATTACATTCACGTTCAATACAAATATAAAGGCGTAATTGAACGACCACATAAACCTAAATCAATAACTATTTAAATCGATTAAAGGATATCGTAATGTTATGCTACATATCTGTTTTATGAATTAGCAGGGCTGGTGCAACTTAAGAAGAGTAATAAAAATAACTGGCCCATTCATGTTCTTAATACAGCTGAAGTCGACGTTTTTGGGAGTGGAATCTCCGCATGAGTTATTCAGTACATTATTTTTAAAATAAATTTCTTTTTAAAATTTATTAAATGCAAATTGCATGGAGAGGGGGGCACAGGCGCTCGGTAGGCGGGCCCGGCCCCCTAAGGCCCGCCCATAGCGCCGGGTATGGAAGGATTGATGATATGTTGACATTAAATAAAAATGTAGTTAATATTAAAAACAAAAAAAGTTACGTAGTGTACCTTTAAACGATAAATGAGTTAGGTGTACTGTACTGGCCAATGACTTCCAAAATAGTCTTAAACCAACATAAAAAAGAACTGAGAAGATCGTGGGTGATTATCCTGCCTGATTTTAAAATATTTACACCGCCCACCCCTTGTGAGGAGACATTTATTCATGAGACTGTTTGTGTGTTTGTGGAGAACAGTGCTGTGCTGGCTTTGACGTGACGACTTCTCCTGTTATGAAAGGACAGAAACACACGGTGGAAGACGTCACCAATGAGGCAGTAAATTTACTTTGGAACCTCTGGTAAGACTGAGCTTAAACTAACTCTTTTTGTGATCATGACAGATTGCCGTTTATACCTAACAAGAGTATTAACAAATGTCTTAGAAATGCCCTTGAGTGTTTTTTTGTGACCACTTGACAGTGCATCAACATCTTTATATTGTCCCTAGGGCACTGTTTACATCTGGTTAGGGTTGGGAATCGTGAGAAATTTTCCGGTTCCGATTCCGGTTCCGCCAAACGATTCCGGTTCCGGTTCCGGTTCCCATTCAATTAAAAATATTAGTAAGAGAAAAATCCACAATCCTTTTTGTGTTTATTTCTTATAGTACATGACAAATTAGTGTAACAGACTGGTAATGTAAACAAACTCAAAATATTATTAAGCAATCTTTGCAAAAAAAAAAAAAAATATATATAAAGGAAATTAAAAAATTCTGCATTCTCTATAATAATTTAGACCTCTCCTTTATTGTATCTCCAACAGTGAAGAATACCCTCTCACAAGGAATAGTATATGCTTTAACACACATGTGTGTAGAACAGATTTTTTTTTAAACGGTTTGAATGATTGATTCATAAAGACTTTACTTATTTCATTACTGGATAAATCGGCGCTCTAGCAGTTAATAAACAGAACTGCATGCGTCTTGCGGAAGAACATTGTTGCCGGAGCTACTTCTCTCTGTTTATGTCTATGACGAGTCACGCAGGCATTGGGCTACTCCGCAGCAGCTGCGATCCGCCGCCCAGTCTAAAGAAGTCCGAGTATTAACGCTTATTACAGGCTTTACGTAGTGATTAAAGATAAGACAAAAACACGGTTTGAAAAAAAAAAACCATTATGATGCACTCGCTCATTGTATATATTTTGTAAATTCTGAACACAAAAAATATACGGACTGCATCTGTTTTGACCACTACCGTCAATGTTTACTCAAACTATAATCTCACTAATTCTGTAACGGAAATCATTTGAATATGTGAAACAAATAAATATTGAGACTGTGTGATTGTAAAGCAGTTTCATATCGACAACTGCTCTCTCTTTCTCTCTCAGCGCAAACAGGCGCGCGCAGCGTGCATGTGTCTGTGTGTGACAAATGCAGCGCGTGTGAGAGCAAATCGCAACTTCAGTGGTGAAGTTTTTGTCATTTAGGAATAAGACGGCGTCTTCTACTCCCAGCACTTCGCCCACATGATGATATCGCATCGGCATCAGAACCGTTTTCGGAACCGAAACTTAGGAATTTTGCACGGTTCCGGTATTTTTTCAAAAACACAACCGGTTCTGGAAAAGAACCGGTTCTCGGTTCCCAACCCTACATCTGGTAGACACATAGACAAGGGAGACACATTCCCGGTTATTCCTGGTGTCTCTTTTGTCCACTTTCAACCGCTTCTGTCTTGATTTCTTTGAGGGGAGGTTCTTTGTGCGTTTAAATTTTTTTTTTTTTTTTTCGATCTAATAGACAATAAATTTGCTTGCACGATTTGCACATGAACGTGACCGGAGACGACGGAAAAACGTACAGAGACCAGTTGCTAGCGCTCTTCACATAATGTTTATGCGTTAGGTCAGTTGAAGAATAGGCCATCTTTGGTGGCTGTTCGAATGCATTCGTTTTCAATTACCTCTGGAAGTGGTTGAAATTGGATATGCTCAAAATGTTTTAGACCCTGTTTACATCTGTATTTACCGCCGTCCACTTGTAAACCGATCGACCAAAACCCTTCATAATACTAGGTGTAAACAGGGCCTAGATTGATTAGTTATAATATTTAAAAAAAATTTAATTTAGCAAAACATTAAGTGATGGCATTTAGAGCATTTACTTAGCTTGTATTTTAATTAAAACAATGCATGAAGAGTTGTGCTGTTCTGTTCAAAATATGTTCAAAAAGTTGACAGGGTTGCAGTCTTGTATGATCTGTGTGCTTCTGTCTGTTTTCTTTGTGGTTGTGTAGTGAGAGCAGTAGCACAGCAGTGTCAGTGTTCAACAAGTCTGGACTTCTAGATATTCTTCTACACTGTCTAAAGAGGCACCCTCAGAATATGGAGTTGGCAATATCAGCAGGTATGTGTATATAAAACTCTTCAAAAGTTTCTTTTTTTTAATATGTTTATTCAACAAGGATGCCTTAAATTGATCAAAAGTGACAGTAAAGACATTTATAATGATATAAAAGATTTGTTTTAAAAAAAGGCTGTTAAAATGTAAAATATATATATATATATTTCAAGTTGTAATAATTAAAAATAGTATTGTTTTTGCTTCCCCTCAGATTGTTACATTTCATTCTCACACTCCTTTAATTGGAACTATTAGGAGTAATTGTGGTTGTTTTTCCCCCTGTGTAGCTCACTGCTTGCACACAGTAACAGAAGATAACTCAGAACTGGTGTGCAATGTGAATTCAGGGGTATTTGGCATCTTGGACAACATTCTGTCCACCACACACACCAGTATGGAATACACTCTCCTGCGCACACTGGCTGCAGGTAAAACAACACAATACTGGACGTGTAATAAATATTTTTACTAATTATTTACTACATTCAATCTTTTTTACAACGTACAGATCGGTACTCAACCAGAATGCTTTTTTTGCAGCAGGAAAAGTATTTCTGCTCTTGACCACTAAGTGGTGCAATAATCATAGATGTTATAAATGTTAGATTATGTCTGTTAAAGGTAGGGTATGGGATTTGCAAAACGGCCGGCAGATTTTGAAAATATACGATTCAAAAGGCCCTACCTTCTTTCCTCCAACGCAGAACATGGACATGCAATAATTTTTTCTCCAAAACTCAGATGCGCAAGATTGCACTTACTCTCTATCTCTCTGTACCGGGGTGACTTGCACTTACTGTGACTGGGTCACAAGCTTTGAGTATGTGCACTAAGGGGACAAGTGCGCAAGGGGCATGGTACGTCTGTTTGATTGACGCACTTTCAGTCCAATCATTCTAGATGGTCTTGGAAATGATTGGCTGGAGTTTTTCGAGTCCTGCCCATTCCACAGATGATTACATTTCTTAATTTTCATTTCAGTGCTTCTAACTTAGTGGCTGGAAGTGGGTTAGGATTTCAAGTGATTTTTGAAAAGAAATGGTCAAAAAAGAAAATCACATACCCCACCTTTAATATGGAGTGGATTTATCACAGCTCGTTTTCGCGCCATGTGGAGATTTAGCAAAAAATACTATCAATAAGATTTTAAAAAATCACATTCACATAACCAAATGTAGTAATCTGAAGCCAATGTAAGTGTTTGCTTTTTATGAATTCAGACATAGCAGGATATGTAAAAATTGTCTTTACTTTTTCATGGAGTGCACTTTAAAATCTTAATAAGCTTAAGTATTATATATCATAATCTCCTTCTAATCATATATATATATATATATATATATATATATATATAAAATATAGAAATATGAACTATTAGGCTACACATTTGCATGGGAGTATTAAGAGTGATTGCGTAGTTTTCTAATAGGCTTCATGAATTAGTAGGCTTTGCAAGGGAGTATTAAGAGTGATAAGTCAATAGCCTTGTGAGCAGGCTACAACACAAGCTGCAACTGTGCTTCAGGCTGTTCGAGATCAAGGTTCAGGCTTTTCAAGCCAACATAGCTTGTTCACAGGCTTTAGCCTCTGGTTTAATATTTGCCACAAAGAAAAGAATTTGTATTTTTAGAATCGATTTTTATTTTAACAAAATACTATAGTATTAGGCTCTTTATTTTTAATTGATACTTATGATAACAACAATATTAGCGGTGTGCCGGTTTCAGAATTGGTAATGAAGTTTATGAAGTGAGTCAAATGTGACCGTTCTTAACATAACCGTCGTCAGGGAAGGAGAAGGAGGGGGCTACCTTATATGCTGAGTTTCGGTTCTTTTATGAGACGAGCTCCAGTTCACGCGCCGGCACCTCTGTTTCGTGATTGTCGTCTGCTATATTTACTTCTTATTTATTAAATCCAGGCAATTGTTTGATGAAACATTGATTAAAATTAAGATACAATTAATACAAAATGAAATTCATTTTAAAGAAAGGTTTTCTGCTTTCTGTTTGATCTCTCTGTGAAAAGTTTTAATGCTTATCAGAGCTTATTTTATCAGAGCTCATGAATGCGAAAAATAAAATAAAATAAATATTTCATGTTCTGTAGAGACTACAGTTAGGCTACTCATAATTTGTATTCTGAATACATAACAACAGTAACGTTACATGTATTCCGTTACCCCCCCCCCCCCCCCCCCAACACTGATATTAGTAGCTAGTGTTGTCAAAAAACTCGGTACTTCGGTACCAAGTCGGTACTAAAAAAAAAAAATGTTACGGTACCAGCTTTTCTAGGTACCGAATACCAGGTTAATCCAGTTCTAGACGCGCTGTCTGAAAGGTGCACAGTTGCGTCCTCTTCATAACGCTGATATGTCTCTCTCTCTCTGAATCCACTTGTTGACACGAAAGGAGGAAAGAGCCACATATGGAAATATTTTATATAAGAGGTATAAGAGAAATATAAGAGGCCGATTACATGCAAATTCGCAATTTGAAATATAGGCGCGAGGCAAGCGCGCTCATAATAAAAACTCGTTGCATAGCAACGACAGACGCCGCGTGAGAGCAAGCGCTTTGGAAAGAATAAGCACGCGCAAAAATATAATAAAAAAAACACGTGCGATATGTGAACGGCCTCTAAAGTGGTTTCGGGGTAGTTTTACTAATACATGAGCACAGTAGTATCCACCCGACACCAGAGTACTGGTATTAGTATCGACGCATCCCTATTTATGTCATTTAATGTCAGTGCCAGATCTAGGCGTATTCTTGCCTTTATAACTCAGCAGGTTTAAAAAGCCTTTTCAAAATTAAATATGAATGCAGTTTTAGATTAAATAAAAGTACAGTCAAATCAAATAAAACATGTTTTTTCTCCTGTAGCCTATAGTTTGGTAATGCTACAATAAGATACCATTTATCAACATTAGCTACTTCACATCAACACATTGAGTGAACAACATATTTTTACAACATTAATTAATGTTTGTAAATGTTATTTAATAGAAACACTTGATTGTTCATGTTTGTTCACTTCATTCATTGTGCATTAAATAAATGTTAACGGATTAGAACTTTACAAACAACTTTAAAAATGTGTTAGTGTGTACTATTGTTTATTTTAGGTCATTTTATCTAATTTTTTTCTAAAGTGTTTGTAATACAAATGTACAGTTTCCATACTTGTAACCGTGATAAACACTTAAATATATGTAAATTTAAACTAAGCTTTGGTACCGAAATTGGTACCGAGAACCGTGAATTTTTACTGGTATTGGTACCGAATACTGAAATTTTGGTACCGTGACAACACTATTAGTAGCCTATGTAACCTTATCTGCTAGATATTTTAATAACACTGTTTTGGCGGTTATAGAGTTTTAATGACAGTGTTCAACTATAGCCATCTGTCTTACGGTTATATAATAATCGTCCCACCCCTAAACATTGGAAATATTTGCTCTTAACCTATGTTGGCTGACAGCTTTTGTTTTACTCTTCTTAGTGACGCTTAGAAATAAGAAATAGCAGATTATTATAACCTCATCGTAAAAATAAAATTCTAAAAAAGAAGACCACTAATTTCCGTGAACCAAACGATCCTGAACAAAGACTGGCAGTATGTCTAAGGTATGGGGACACACGCGCAGCCTGGCGGAAGCTTTGGGCAGACAGCTGTATAGGCTACAGGTTATATATTGTACCCAAATAATACATTAGTTATAGAATTGGCTGCTCAATCACACCTTTATCGATCCAAAATTTCAATCTGATTGAAAAGGGAGGTTTATTCCTTTTCTAATCCGATCGAGAGAACATATAAACACTTGATCGATTTGAAAACCAAAACTGAAAGGACTGCGCATGTGCAATGATGTGTGGATCGAGCTCCCCCCGGCACTGAATTGTCAAAAAACTCTCAAAATGCTGGCTGTGAATGCGGAAAACGCAGAAAAACGAACCCGATCCGATTTTTTTATTTATTTATTTTTTAATGACGGGCGAAAGTTTCGGAGGCGGTGTGCAAGTGTGATGGACTAACGTGAGGTCGAATTTTTTTTCTTTTTACATGCGAAAAATTTTGGATGCGAATTTCGGACTCAGTGTGCAATGGCCTTTACACTTAAATACTCACCTATTTAAATACAGCAACTTTTTGGGGGGTCGTGTGCGTTATGTAATGTAATGTTATAAATTAACATTATTCGCTCATGTATTTTGAATTAAAATGAAAATGAAAGCTGACTAGATATATTTAAAATAATGTAGGCCACTTTTTACTGGTAACATAAGACATCTGTCATTATCAAGACCCACAAATATTCCCCCATTGCATAATTATTCTCCATTAAAGCTGCAGTCCATAGCTTTTTTGCGTTAACAATTATCCAAATAAAATTGAGAAAATACATAACCAGCCAGTGTTCAAAACTATCTGCTTGCCTTAGCTCGATTCAAAGCAGTAAGCTTGTAATCATGTTTTTAATTCCAGTGGTACTGGTGGATTCGAGCATGTCTTTGCATCATTATGTCACATCTGTCCACATAAAGAAGAGTCTCGGCTAGTATAAGCTATGTTGCGAGTGAGGATGTTGGAGATTTATAGCCTTTTCTCACAGCACTTGATATAATTAAACTTATCAATTTGATGGCAGATCCAGAAATGTTCAAACGACAGTCACCAGTGCTGGAGATTCACCCGTTCTAAAATGTAAAAGACTTCGGGGTGGCTACAGGATAAAATAGACTGCAACCGGACACATGCGAAACAAGGATAAATATCTGAAGGGCTTTAAGTAAGCAATAAGGTACGAGAGGCTGTGCGAGAGGGGTTGCACGCCCTTCAGCTGTTACTTATTCACGATACAGCACTTGCCTCGAGTACCTTATTGCTTTTATAAAACGGTTGCCACACAATATTAAAGTAAAAAACAATATATTAGTGCAAATTTCTTGAAGTAAAATCACTAAAAGCCTTCCTTCCGCTAGAAAAAATAGTCCCTGACCGTGAACAACAACAACGTTCCAATGTGTAAAATGCATAAAAGCTCAAATAAAAACAACATAGAACCGCAGTGTTGCGCAGCGATCAATAGAACCGTTGGGTGAAGAGGTTATAGCCGTGTTTTATCATGAATAAAGCACAGCTCTTGACCAATCAGAATCAAGGATTCGAACTAACCGTTTTATAAATGCAGTCACTAAATGCTGATGTAGTATAATTTGTTAGATTTAATCAGCACGATTAACTGCAATGTCAGAACCAGAACAAAAGTGGATGTTTCTTACTAGTTCAGATGACATTATTGTCATTATTATTAGTTAATTATACCTAATGCGCATTAACTAATATTAACTAATTGATCCTTGTCTTCCAAAGCGTTATATTAGTGCTATATAGTGCTAATAATTGGTGAGGAAATTTAAGACTGAAATACTGCTTTCTGCATGGATAGTGGAGACTTAATGTATAGTTGAAATAAAGCAAATTTTTATAAAGCTAGTTTTGTATGGTTAAAAGTTGTTTGTCTTTCATCTGTTCTTCAGGTTCTTTATGGAATCTAAAAAGCAGCCTGTCTTCTGCTCAGCAGTCTCAGACACTGACGGCACTGGCCGCCACTCTCTCACACTGTCTCATGTTGGACGCTGGAGTGCTCATCCCAGAGCTGTGGCATGCTGAATCTGCCCGTCTGTCTAAAGAGGCAACATCTGCCACAGAGTCAGATCATACGGATGAACGGTCTGAAGGGCACAAACCCGAAGAGATGGAGGAGGATGGGAGAGATGAGAAGATAAATGGAAGAAAGCCCAAGGGACAAATGTCAAAAACAAAAAGTGACATTTCAGATCTGTTGCCTGTAAGTTTGAATCTGCTCTGTCTTGTTGTTAAAAAAAAGAAGAAAAAAAGGATAAGGTTAGATACAGATTTAATTTTTTTGGGGCGAATTTTCTAAGAAAAATTATGATAGGTTAGAGTGCGCATGGAGGTCACATGCGCTTCTTCACTATATTCCTCAACAGGAGGACTATGTCTTATTGACTGGCTGAATGTGTCACATGACTCAAATAAGGTCATCGTGAGGGCAGGAATACCTTCTGTACTCTCCCTTTCCTCTTCAAGCCATGTAAACGCAAGTGATGGCATATCTGTCCCTCAGAGCAAAATGGTCTCGCTCTCTCTAAACACAGAGTGACTGTCCTCATTTATATATGAGTGTGCTGGGCTACAGTAACCTCTCTGTACTCCCGTTGGCAAGTGTAACCTGCCCATAGGGTGTCCTGAACATTGTCCTGTTTGAAAGGTCATGGTGAGATTTGATCCAGATCCTCATTTGTGGCCTATTTTTCATCTGGAACCAAAGCAAAGCATGTTTAGTCAATCTGTTCTTTCCATGTTGCCATGAATGGCCTTAATTCTTTAATTTTCTATTTCAGCTTCATCAAGGCAATTATTAGTAATCAGTTAAACTATCTTAAATCAGTTTAACCATCAGGATATGTGTACAGACGACCCCAACAATTACTTTTGTGGTTTTGTTGTGTGTGTATGTTGTGGTTTTAAGAGAGACAGACTGGAGTTGCGAGAGGCCAAAGCACTGATGTCAGCACAGCAGACATCCCTGGAAATCATCGTCAACATGTGCTGCTCCGATGGTGAGATTGTGTTATTTATAGGCGAGCAGGTGCTTGGGGGAAGACATGAATATTCTAAACCCTGCACAGGATTAGAGGAATAATTTCTGTAGTTGTATCAAAGAAGATGAGACAGAGGATAATGTGATGTAGTATTGACTCTCTCTTGCTGTGTGTGTGTGTGTGTGTGTGTTTGTAGAGCCCTCAGATGATGAGTGGGAGGAGATGTCCAGCAGTGATGAGAGTGAGATGTGTGCTGATGGGATGGCAGACACTAATTCCAGCCTGTTCTCCCCTCTCTGTCTGTCTGCTGAACTTCACACAATCCTGCTCAACCACAGCATACCTCAACAGGTAATTATTATATTATTATATAGTCTGCAAAACAAACAGTGACATGGTCTTTTTTTTGTAACTCTGGTTAGGGATGTCACGGTACCAAAATTCCAGTAGTCAGTACAGAGACCTTTAAAATGTCACGGTTCTTGGTACCAATTTCGGTACAAATCAGTTTTTTTATTTTATTTTTAACTACTTGAAAAAAATATATATATTAAATTCAATTCAATCACTTTATTATTTATGATGGTAAATTTATGAAAGCATTGAAGGCTACATGCTGTTTAAACAAAAATATTGATGATACTGAGAAAAAAAATCAAGTAAAAAATACATTCAGCATTCAGTGGATTTACAGTAATATTTTTAATTAATGGAGACGTAGTTAAATCTATTGTACAGTAGCCTAATATAATTATTTCTGTCAATTTCTTTAAGTTAAACCAAACTTTTATTTTGACGGGTTGCCGCAAAGACCTTTGAGTTTTCGTGCGTGTATGATGTATGATATGATGATAGTTTTTCTCAAATGAAACGTTAAAATGCTCATGAAGTGACTCGGAGATGAATGGAATCATGAATCATGTCATCATATCGTGAGGCAGCAGAGACTGAAAACAGCGCGAGCGTCACTCATGCGCCAGTGTGTGTGAGAGAGAGGTCACGTTAAATGAAACTGTGCGTCTGCGCCGTTCATTCACACAGAGACAAGCACAACATGCAGGGTTCATATTTAAATAGTTTAATATACACAGAAACCACTTCAGCAGCGCCACCGGTCGCCATGTCTCAGCGCTTTCATGAAGAGAATGCAACTTCACGACCTTTGTGCATGCATGCGCATCCAGAACCGGATTTGACCGGGTATTCGGTCCCATCGGGACTTGGTAGGGTGACGTTTAACATTTTTTAGTACCGACTTGGTACCGAAGTACCAAACATTTTGACAACACTAGCTGTGTGTACTGTATTCACTTAACTGTCCGATTGTTTTCAGGTCTTAAAGAAGGCAGAGTTCCCCAGTGCTGAGGTCCTTGAGCTCTGTAGCAAACATCCTTCCTGGAAATGCCTCTTGAAAAAGTAAAAAAAACATATGCATGATGGTTTTAGTATCATGCAAAGCAGTGCGAACCATAATCTTATTCTCTCAAGCTTTGTTCCTTCTAGGATGCACCTGGTGCAGTGTCGGGCACTGACGTGTCTCCATAATATCCTTTCCTCTATGGATACAGAGTCTCTTGGTGGTGCTTCAGGGCTACAGGCAGTGGCTCTGCACCTCTCCACATTGGTCTTCAGCTCAGCAGGTGATTAATTGCTGGGAGATTAATCAAATTTTATTTTCAATTACAAATTTGGATAATCTAAAATAAGTTATAAGGCTTATTTGTGCCACATTCCTTTTTGCATTGATTCTTCAAGGGGGAGTTGACTGCTTTTTTTCTTTGCATGATTGTGTTTATGGGGTGCAATATAACATGTATTTGTGTTTTTTCTTTTTTAAAAAGTCTTATTTTTCATAAACTTCACCTTTTTTGTCAGCCGCACTCTCCTCTGTCCTCGAATGAGCGGTTGACTTCCTGAGTCTTTAAAACCACTCCCTCAGAAACAGGCAGTGGGGCTCAGATTGTTTTTTTTGGCTGGTACGTTGTGATTGGCTAAACTGTCGCTCACGTTGTCCGGAAGGTTAACGCCCATTACCTTTACGTGCGAAACGTGCCTGTCATGAGCTCCGGTCCAGATGTAAATAATGGCGTCGAACTGCAGTATCAGTTTGAGGCACAATCAGACCGAGAAAGCCGCAATGAAGAGGGTCAAACAGCACCTCACCACACACGGCTCTTAAACCAAACTTTTATTTTGACGGGTTGCCGTAAAGACCTTTGAGTTTCTGTTGGTGTATGATATATGATATGATATGATGATAGTTTTTCTCAAATGAAATGGTAAATATATATTTAGACGCTTCTGAATGATAATTTGCTACATTTTTTAACTTTATACACATTTGTTGTACACAATAGCATCTGACTGGCAACAATAGCAACTGACTGGCTACTAATGTTAAACACAAACAGTGTTGGCAATTTTACGTTCTTGATCAAATCGAAAATAAAGTCATAAAGCATATATACATGAAAATACATTTACAACGTTAGTACTAATACAAAATTCATGTTTGTACGCGTTTGTCGTAGACACAAAATAGCATAACTAGTAGCCTAGTGGCTATAAAGCCAGCGCTGGCATTTGAAAAAAATAAAACACAAGGCTACGTCTGGAATTATACATGCAAATAAAATACATTTAAAATGATTAAGTCTTAGCCTACTTGCAGGTTATGGCCCAACAACTGCTGCCTCTGGTTTTAAAGTTGGAACTGCTTCATGTTTTAGTAACAGTTTCTTGTTGAATCCGGTGTTGTATTCGTGGAGATTCTGGAAGCTGTCCTCCGTAAAATGGGCAGCACAAGAGAGCTAGATTACGATCGTCATTTTCAGGAACATAATCAAACATAAATTGTATCCATTGTTGACTAAGTACAGCGTCCGTGGGAAGCCTGAAGACAGAAGACCTGACAGCTGGGTGAACACAACACAGTCGACGTGCCGCAGAAATATGCGAATGCCCTTTTCTGCATATTCCGGAGGGAGGGTTGATGCAAATGTGTGGGTTAGTGACGTCTAAAACCCAGCTGTAGTCCCAATCGAGTCGTTTTTGTAGGCAATTATACTTCCTGATTTTTAAAAGACAATATCTCTGCTTACACTGAACTTTCAGCGCTGCAACTTTGCAGATACTGTTCATGCACCATCAGCAACAAAAAAAGTGAAATCGCAATCACCCCCCCCCCCCCCTTTCAAAATTTTCTTATAAATTAAGCATACTTTTTTTCCTTTAGGAAAAAAAATATGATAAACAAGCGAAAAAGAAAGAATTAGACCGAGCCCTTTGAATCGGTGTCAAAACTCTAGCCACGCACTGCAAAGCAGTTGTGCGTGTTGTCATATCTGGCCATAACACGACATGACATGTAGGCCAAGCCTGTAACACATTCTCATTTTTAGCATTTTTGAGAGGAGTAAAGAGATGCATTGTCACTTGTCCAGTTTGGTCTGGAATGCGGCCCTGACCTCCTGAAGTGGTTTGAGGGATCTGAAATAAACCTTATGGCATAAGAACTTGTTTTATTTATTCATCTTTTTTGATGCTTTTTCCCATACGTTTAAAAATATCAAAATTAATATCGATATCGCAATATTCATTATCGATATCGCAATATCACCTGTTTGTCAATATCGTGCTCCCCTAGTTGGTAGATGTAGATGCTCCAGGCAGGGACCCGATTATAGCACTTCAACACGGAAAAAGTCAGATGTTCATGATATGTCCCCTTTAAGTAATGGTATAAAATAATTGTGATTTCAGTATTGACCAAAATTTTTGTGATTGTTGAATCATGATTTCTTCCATTCCAGAGGTATTAAAGGATGAGGAGTTTCTGGAGGCTGTGACCAGTGCTCTTCGGTCTCTTCTACAGATCATGGCTACCAAAAACATCCCTCAGGTCAAAACATTCATCATTTTTATGCTTTAGTGAAACATCATTTCAAGCTTTACCCTATATTTGTGTGTAACTGTGTTTGTTTTATGTGCTGTATCCTGCAGTGTATGACTCCACACCAGCTAATGAGTTTTTGTGAGGCTGCTACCAGCTGTGAGCTGGTCAGTGTGAGAGTTAACGCTCTGGCCATTCTTGGTATCACAGGAAGTTCTCTTGCCAAAGAGAAAAACACAGAAGACACTCTACGGGTAAAACTGATTGTGGTAGAATTATTAGAATAACATTAGTCTTGTTTATATTGTTTTTTCTTTGTGCCCACAATAAATATAACATTCAGAAATTATTACCTTATTTTAGGTTAATATTTTAATTAAGATTTTATTATGTTTTGTTTAATTATGATTTATTTTGTTATTAGAAATGGAGTAAATTATATGGAATGCAGTCTCATTTTACTAAATTACTGATGACTACATTTACCACATTCTACAGTATCTTAGGACATAAATATATTTTGATTTACAAATGAATTGTATGATCAAATATGCCTGCTTTCCTAGGTTTTTGCAGTTTATTCTGCGTTATCTTTGGTCAGTTGTACACCTAACCTTACCTTTTTTTTTTGCAGCTGATTGGAAATGCATTACTGAATGTTGCAACAAAGGACACAAACCTGGTGGTGTGCGGGGAAGCGCTGGACGCCCTCTTCGATGTATTTGCTGATGGCGATGAAGCAGAGGCTGCTGGAAAAAATATTAACCTGCTTTCATCGCTCAAAGCTCTTCAGCCAGGGTTTAGGGCCAAGGTTTGTTTAAAGCCAACAAGAAATATTAGCTCAAATACATGCATTCATGTTCGCACACTTGAGCTGTGATATTAAATCAGACAAATCTCACACCTCTAAATACAGGCTCGAGTTTAATGTTCAAGAGGAACGTTTTTGTCTGTTCTCTGAGATTGAGATCGCTTGCATAAGCACTGTCATAAGACTGTCCACAGAAAGTAGCACTGAAATCCAACTGAAAGGATCTGCCTTGGTTGGCTTATCTTAAAAGTTCCACTTTTAAACTGTAAAGTACTTTTTTTTCCAGCTGCTTTTATCCATTCACAGTCTGGCCATTCACAACATAGCCATTGCTGGATCTCTGTATTCTAGTATGTTCTTAGGCCTTTAGATGGCAGGCTTTTCAAAGTTTGGCCTTTTGTTCCCTCACAGCTGCGAAAAGAAGGCAGAGGAAAATACAGCCCTGATCAGCTTTGTGTTCTGGACAACATAAGGATCAACCTTAAGAGATTCATCGGCTACTTGGAGAACCTGCAGAGAAAATGAGGCTTCAGAGATCTGGAGTACAAATTCTCTGTAAACGGCTCGCCTAATTTTATTTAGCATTTTCTATCTGTACTCTATGGTTTTCTTTTTATGAGAGAGTGTTTATGTGAGGAAATTAAGATACAAAATTATGTTTGTAAAACCAAACATATAAGTGCTTTAATTAAAGAGTCACATATCATAATTTTTTCTTGTTGTGTTGACAATTAAGAAGAATAAGTATTAATCTGTGATGTCTGTGTGTTTTTTACTTATATTGTACACTCCCTTGACCATCAAATCTCAGCAGTTATACTGAAGTGAACTGAAAAGTGTGAGTGAAGCAATGTCATCCTGTTATATATCAGATGCCCCTTTAACCCCTTGTTTATTTTCTGGCTTCTGGTAAGACCTGTCCACAGCGAGAGCATCTGTAAATGATAATGGATCAGTGCCCTAGGGTTACTTTATTAACACTGCAATGTTGCTCGGCTTCCCCTCTCACCCAGTCCGTCATCATGCGAGAACAACAAAACCCTTTTTATGTATTGTTTTATGGCCTACAGCAACAGTAGATTATCAGATGTTTATGGGTTGTATTAGATCCCTCATAAACCTGTATACATGAAAAGAAACATTGTTTTAGATGTTTGGTTATTTTGATAACTTATATTGCTATTAGCATGCTTATTTAATTAGTTTTGCATACACTTAAATTGTAGCAGTTCAGGTGGATGTAAAAACCGAATATATTAGCTACAATATTTCTCAAAAATTAGGATACTGTATGATTGTCTCAGTCACCTTTCACTTTATTGAAAATGATGAAATGAAAGTGAATCGTGAATATGGCTGTCTTATAATGTTATGCCTAACATCTTTTGTCGTTCACTGTAGAACAAAAGGTCACATTTGGAACAACAGAAATTATGACAATTGTATTTTTTTTTTATAAACAGTGGTCGGATCTATTCCACAGTAATAATACTGTATTCTATTTGTGGACTCTGTTCCTAACTAGTAATCTAATTTCTGTTAATGCATTTCAAAATAATCCAATTATAGAGATGTCAGTGAGACCCCGTGCACTATAGGGCTCAATGGATTAGACAGAGCCACGCCGCCACTCTACGAGGTACGTTTGAAACATGACAAGTGAGTGGTTCGTGTTACTACAATGTATCAAAGCTACTGCTGTTACGTAACAGAATTGTAACGTGCGCTCTTGCGTAACACTCGGAGTCGGCGCGTCCCCGCTGCGCGCTCGCTCACGCCTGGCTGAGCATGCGCAGTCGCGAATTGGTCTGTCCGCCATTGAGAGACACACGATCTCAGATAGAAACGGGTCAGAGGCAGTGACACAGACGACACTCACGTTTTTCCATTCCTCGTGCTGAAGTTTGACGGTTGTCTTTTTTTTTTTTAAAAACAGAACCTATTTTACAGTTCGTTTACACTGGTGTTTTCCTTTTCATAGAGACGTTGATGGACCCGCACTTGATATTTTAGTTGCTGTCCAGGGCGAGTGTATTCCCGTTAACTAGTGGGTGAAGCGAATCGAGCCTGGCTCTGCTCCGGGGGCAAGTGTGCTTGCAGCAGCTCAGCGTTTGATGGATCCTAGAATCGCCTGGTTTCAGCCAGAACAGCGCGGACCCGCCAACAACCTGTGGATGCACATCTGGGAAACGACACAGACGCTGGGAAACCTTTACTTTAACAACAACTGCAACACAGCTAGCGCCAAACTGACGAGCAGCGGGGACGGGGCGTCGAGCAACGCGGTGGACAGCAGCGGAAAGACCAAGGATCATCAGGGGATGTCTGGATCCAAACCCGACAGCGAGGTGTCCCAACAACGAGACTTTATCCCGCTGGAAACCAATAACAATAATAACAGCAGCAGTAGGGAGGGCAGGGGTTTCGGCGGAGGGGGGCAAGTGTGTGGCAGTGGGGTCGCAGGAGTGGGAACGGAGTTGCCAAGCAAAAGGAAGAGAGACAACAAGGCGAGCACCTTTGGCTTTAACAAGAGTCTGCTGCTGACGGATGGGGCGCAGGACAGCTACACGGGCACACCGTGGAAGAGCAGAAACTACACGGACGGCATCGTGGGGTGAGTGCAGACATGAACTTTATATGTGTGGGTGTAGTGGGATAACCTCCTCGATGCAGGGCCCGTTTGTTTGCTCGGATTCAGGAGCTGGCCTACGCGTTTGACACTAAACTAAGGGGTGTTCAGTACACGTTAAACATGTCATGACCTGATTTAAAAGGTTATAACAGCTCGATGTTGGACCTGTGGCCGTTCATTTACAAAAATAACTGTCAGGTTCTCGCAGGTTTACCAGTGGTTTGACATCCGAGCCCTTTCTTCTCCATATTTGGCATGTCTAGAGTATCCTTACAACCCTTCCATTTAAATGACCTGCGCTGTCTTGTCAGCTCAGCTGCTCCCTTGACTGTCCTCAAGTTCCTGAATACTTCACGAGTAAATACATTTTTACAAACTCTCTCAAAGTCAGCTTAAGACTTGAAGAGAGAGTTCACCCAAAAAAAGAAACTTCTGTCATCATTTAAACATCTGTAGGTTATTTCTTCTGTGGAACAAACACTGAAACAATTCTCAAAATATCTAGGCTACTCTTATGTTTCACAGAAAAGTGACATGTACATGAGGATGATTAAATTATGCCAGATTTTACATTTTTAGATGAATCCTTATATGCTGCTTGACGTTTTGTCACAAGCCTAGATAAATGCATGGTTTCTGTCATAATGCCATCGTTACTACAGTTGTTGAGACAATACAACTCTGGTTACTTTGTGTCAGTTTTACATATTACACAGTTTTAAGGTCATCACATGACTAGATTTGTTTTTCAGTATTACATGTGGTGTTTGGGAAACAACTGTTGCTATGGTAATGTTTGTGGGAATCAAATCAATTATAATGTTATGGGATTATAGAAGAATAGAAATGTCTAAACTAGAAGTTAAAGAATTATATATATAATTCTTTAACTTCTAGTATATCTAACTTCTATATATATATATATATATATAATATACATTACATTATATTTAATGGAGAACTCCACTACTCTAGTGTGTACTGTATGTGTAATGAATTAAATAGCGTTGCTGTATGTACCGCCTCTATTAAATCCTCTGTCACTCAGTCGGTCAATAATCTACAACTTGCTTGCTCTTCACACTCTGGTTACTCAACGATCAGAAGTCATCATGATGACAAACTTATTTTCATGTTTCTATTGCTGTCATTACTTAGACTGCTCCAACTGTTTATGATCAAACGGCTTCAAAAGTGTAGTTCATCACTAATGTTGTTTCAAACCTGTTAGTCTTCTGTTCATCTTTGGAACACAAATGGACATATTTTAAATATTCTCTTATTGTTTTTGTCCATCCACAATAATGCATGTTACCACATTTTCACTCTTCAAAAAGCGTGAAAAGACATCATAAAAGTAATATATATGAATTAAACACAACACAATCACTTTGAACATTTAATTTAGGCTTTATTCATATATAAACATTGATCAGCGAACTAGAGCACTAATAAGGTTGTTCTCGTGTATCAGGTAAGCATGGTGGATTGCTTAACATAATTACTTTTACAATTTTTAACTTTGAATGGATGGACAATAATGATTTGAGAATTTTAAAATAATTCATTTATGTTCTGAAGATGGAAAAAAAGAAAATGATGGTGGAACTCTTATTTTGGCGAACTATCCCTGGTCTGAATAAAAGAAAAATCAGCATCATGCTCTCAAACCATATTTTCCCTGGCCTGAACCTAAAAAAAACATTAAATTAGGTATTAATGACAGTACTTAATTTAGTGCATTAAATGTCCATCTTCCAGTGTGCCAGGGTGGTGGAAGTAGTGGTGCTGGATTGTATTTTCTGGTTTGTTTGGTGTTAGACTTAGGTGTGGTGGTGGTTTGGTAGGTTTTTTTTAAAGTGCTGATGATGGCCCTGGTTTGTGATATGTGCAGCAGCTTGTGGAGCCCAGAGCAAAGTACAGCTGACAAGCCTTATCCACATTTATAGTGTTCGCTCACATAAGTGCATTCCTTTGCGATTTAATATATTCTAGAGTTCACTTTATAGACTTTCTCACCGGATTGCCTCTTCACTGTTTTTCCATTTCTCAGATTAATGAACTCCTGTCAGCTCTGTCTTAGTCGTGTGTCAATGTACAAATGTACAATCAAATCCGCTTACAATAGAGTTTTGTATTTGGAGAGCATGTCTGAGATGCCTTAAAGATTTTAATCTTGTTCTGTGGAGGGATCATTTGTTGTGTTGTTTTAGAAAGCCATGATGTGAAAAATGTGCTTCCTACAGCACAGAATATTTCTAACCTACATCATAGAAATAGTTTGTGTATGTCTTAGTTGGAGGCTAATTTTCCACTATAATCCTATCCGCTGTTCTGTCCGGAGGTGTGAGAAGAGAGACAGATGGTTTGAATCTGTGAGTGGAGAGATTTTTCTGTGTTTATATTCTCTGTGTTGAGTAAGTTCCTTCCCTGCTCTACCCAAAACAAATGCTCCCCCTCCCAGCTGACACATGATCCCGTCTCTGTGATGTCACAGTGCTTCTGGCCAATCAGAGTGAGCTGCGATCCCTTCATCTGCCTGACAGCTATGCTGCAGTGAGAGGAGAGGGGAAATCCTTTCCACTCTGAGTTGTGCTGCTGCTGAACTTTTATGTTGGGTCTTCTGAATGTTATGAATACATATAGCGTCTTTGTTAAAAAACAAACAAAAAAAAAACATAATTTGCATTGATTTTATATATATATATATATATGCATATGCGCACTGGTCTCAGAATCAATGCAAATTTTTCTTTTAAACAAAGATGCTGATTTGTATTCAGTAGGTGTTGCTAAACAGATGGTGGTCTGACTTCATGTCTTTGAATAGTCTTGTTGTCGAAACTTTAAAGAATTGGAAATTAGATCATTTCCTCATAAGGATTCTCAGAGGTTTATCACTACATGCAGTTTTTTATAATAGTAGCTTGCTGTTGTTGTTTTTTCCATTACAAAAACTTAAGCTAAGTTCCTTCTGGGTGATGTGTTTCCTATTTTTAGCTTTGTTATGTGCAGTTGAGTTCAGACATATTTATCTATCTCTGTCATTAGTTTAACCCGTTACCATGGGAGGCATTGCAAGTTGGTTGAAGGGGGCTAAATGTAATCGAAAACCATCCTTTAGTGGCAGCACATGGGGTTTCCCTGAGAGGATTTCAGTCTTTTACTGAATCTGTCACTAGCAGCAGGATTTGGAGTTGTGAGAGTATCGTCAAAGTCCCTTTCAAAGAAAGTCTGTTCACTTGGCGGCCTGGCATCTATTTTGGGCTACCAGTTTTATCTTTTTGAATGGGGTTATCCTGAGATCTCAAAAACTGATTGCTGAAATCACGATTAAATAACATTTTAAATCCGCAACAAAATCTGATATTATGAACTGGCCCATAAATGTTGCTTCTGACGCTCAAATAGCTTTACAAAGCTTATTTTTCACGCCAGACCAACCAATGCACATGTGCAGTCCTAAGCAGGAGTCTCTGGTTACTGTGGGAACTGGAGCTTTTAAGAGCAACTGCTATGACGCAATGACTTTATGAATCAGCGATTTGCTCTTTTATTTAGAAGGTGGGATGTATTCCACCAAACTGCGTGTTGCACTTTGTCCCGTTCATAATCATAAGTAATAGGATAGTCAAATGCAGTATCTTTTCTATAGTGTCACATGCTAGAGGAATGACTGTCCCAGACACCCTCACACACACGATTAGACCACTCAGCTAGAATTCACCCTCGTCACAAGGGCACTTTCCCAGGGTGCTCAAAGTGAACGGGATGATGTCAGAATGCGTTGCTTTTGTTTTTAGACCAGTGGCTGAATGTTTGGAATCTACATTGACAATTGAAACCTAAAAGCTTGACTGTTGGTAAACTTTTATTAGTTTTAATTATGCCAGATCAAATGCTTACCTGCTGCAGTCCACTTAAAGGGGTAGCTCACTCAAAAAAAATTAATTCTATCATCATTTACTCACCCTTTCAAATCGCACTGTTTCAAACCTGTAGGCTATGACTTTTTCTTCTGAAGAAGACATTTTAAGAAATGCATCAGTGTTTTTTTTTTTTTTTTCATACAATGGAAGTTGTCTTTTTAATTGGCGAGGAGCTGAGCTGTTAGCACATATCGAATGACTGATAGTGTTTAACATGTGATCAGGTTTAGTTTGAATGTGGTTTGTCATGGTCTGTTGAGCATTGAGGCTGCAAAGCAACAGACTGACTTTACTTGCTCAACTGACAGCAGGCCATGCTCTGCCTAGCAACATGAAATGGACACTTGTTTATGCTTTGCCCCAATAAATGTACCAGGGAGGGTTTGGTCCGACTTGAGTCAGAGTTGGGTGGGTACCCTTTGAGCTTGAATGTTACTGATTCATCACAGAACAGCGTCAAATACACATCTAGATGTCATGGAGCTTCAGTCAAAATAAGGCAATGTTTTGGCACCCTCAAAGAACCCCTTGACCGTCTGTACATTTCACAAGCACTGTTTTTTTGGTTCTCATTTTGGTAAGGTTCTTATCCAGTATAACTTGTGGAGTTATTACAGGGCCATACAAGCGATCTGTGATGAAGAGTGGAGATTATAAATCTTCTCAGCCTCATGACACAGTTTGTAATGCCTCGCTGCCACTGAAACACTTACGATGCACTACTTTCTCATGGCCATTGGCTCAGTTCATTAACTCTGTCATGAGTATTAATTACAATGTAATTTTGGCCCTGACTGATTGACATTTGTTATTAGGTCTAGGAGTGGACCCAAATTTTGGGTGGACCCAATATTACCCAAATCTTATATCACAATATCAATTCAAGTTATTTTATTTCATTGTAACTATAAGCTTATGCTTTTTATGATATCAATTTACAAAATGTAAAAAAATACCATTGCATTTCAGAATTCTTGCCACTATTTTCAATACCACAAAATAACTCATATGCTGAAGTAAAAAAATACAAACTCTCAAGACATTAGTCCAAAATATCTACTGGTTGACAAATTTCTACTGGTATATCACCCACCCCCGTAGTGAGCACTATCCATAAGTGGGATTGCCGCTGCGCTTACTGCTTTAAATTTTGTTTGCCAGGGTGTTCTGCTCGCTACATGACCAAGTAAATTGTTTTTCTTTCATAATGCAAAAAATAAAACTCTTTAAAGGGTTGCAAAGGGTAGGTGAATTTAGTCATTTCTAAAAGTGGGTCAGGTATGTCGCATGATGTGTGCTCTCCTTCCACGTTTGTTGAGCTTCTGTTAAAGATAGACTGCTGAATTAAAAATAAACTTGTTGGTTAAAAATATCCCCTTGGCTCGAAATAATGAGCGGGTCCTTTGGTCTAGTTTGTACAGCATTTGTATAGCACTGTGTATTTAACAATTACGGGTTCAAAACAGCAACAACTAACTTTTTGCAAAGTGAAAAGTGAACAATTCTTTATTCCAGTTTTGATACCACAGCTAAAACTAACAGCCTAATATAAATTTAAACATTATTAAAGGCAAGTTAACAGTCAGTAATAAGCTAAGAACAAATAGCCTAATCAAATTACAAGCAAAAGCACAAATAAACGCAATAGAACAAAGATAGAAAAAAGAATAAACAGTGCTTTTCAGGGTAGGTCTAACAGTAGTTTTCAGGTACAGTAATTTAATAAAGCAAGCAAATGTAAAATAACATTGCACACTATTCACTCTATGAATTAAACATGCTTATTATTAAAGGGTTAGTTCACCCAAAAATAAAAAATTCTGTCAGTATTTACGCACCCTCATGTTGTTCCAACCCCGTAAGACCTTCGTTCATCTTCGGAACACAAATTAAGATATTTAGGATATTAAAATCGCTCCTGCATACAGTCCATAGGCTTCTTGAGGGACTGGCTCTTGCTGTCCTCGAAAAGTAATTGAAGACATCGTTAAAATAGTCCAAGTGACTACAGGGGCTCAATCTTAAGTTTATCAAATGACGAGCACACTTTTGTGCGCAAAAAAACAACAAAAATAACGACTTTATTTCAACTATTCACTTCCTTCTCCATAAGCCTATAGTCCGTTAACGTAGTGTAATTGCGTAGAGCTACGTCACACGTAGGCTCACTATTGGCCGACGCTGGTCATGTGTGTGTGATGCGTGTGACGTACAATAACAGAAGCTTACGCTATTAAACTAGTAACCTGACTCGCGCAGGGGGAGAAATAAACGAATAGTTGAAATAAAGTCGTTATTTTTGTTGTTTTTTTGCGCACAAAAGTGTTCTCGTCGTTTGATAAACTTAAGATTGAGCCCCTGTAGTCACTTGGACTATTTTAACGATGTCTTTTATGACTTTTCGGGGACGGCAAGAGCCAGTCCCTCAAGAAGCCTATGGACTGTATGCAGGAGCGATCTTAATATCTTAAATATCTTAATTTGTGTTCCGAAGATGAACGAAGGTCTTACGGGGTTGGAACAACATGAGGGTGAGTAAATCCTGACAGAATTTTCATTTTTGGGTGAACTAACCCTTTAATTAATCCTTAATAAAGTTACAAAAGTTATCTAAGCACAGAGTTATTTGTTTTATGTCCTTTGTTTGATTATTAACATTAAAAACACAAACAGCAGCCTTTTTTATTGTTGTATAAATAATTTTTAGTTTGTGTTAAAAAGGGGGAACATATTTAGCTTTTTTCAGCTTTTGAATATAATTAGCATTGGTCTATCTCTAGTTTGATTTCATTCATTAGGATGAATACCTTACAGTGCATTCTGACAGTTTTAAGCTACTCATTTTTATACACTATTGTTCAAAAGTTGTCTGTAGGCTGTAAGGCTGTAGTTCCTGAATAAAAGAGGTAGTCCTAATTGCTTTCCACAGACTTTTGAATGATATTTGAAACTATAATTATAGTCTGTACCCTTAACTACCCGTTTAAATAATTGTCAAAGGTCAGTTTTGTAATAAATCATTTGCCAATAGAATTGCATCTGATTGTGTCATGCGTTTGTTCCACGTGTGCTATCCCCACCCTAATCGCAGAATTCCCCCATTTTTAGATGTGAATTAAGAACTGAGAACTTCTGGATGTGACATCTATAGAGGAACGACTAATAACAGCAGTCTTGATCTAAGCCCACATATGACCAAAAAAGTGATTATAATCATCATCGTCACCAACATGACACTGACAAGTCTTATTTTACCCCAGAGAGTCATTGTCACTCCAAAAACATATGGGTACAACTTCCTTTCCTGGTAAAATTTGTACAAATGAACTGTTCATTCATTATTTGTTGAAGTCTCAATAAAACAGAACTAGAGACAGATCTTTTGTTCCTTATTGCAACCTACATCAGAGTGTAATGGATTAATGGAAAACAATGTAGTCCCATGGATTTGGTTCTTTGCACAGGTTTTGGATTGAATGTGAGCTTTGGACTAAAAATAAGGAGATGAATGTGAGCTGGGCTGAGTTAAGCAGACTAAATAATTGAATTCCGGCATACGTTAGTGGACAGAAGTCTGTCATTTTCATTGGAAGGTCCAGTTATGGGGTGCACACAAAACATTTTTTATTTTATTTTAAAGAAATGAAACGTCTGCACAGAATTGTTCAAATTTAAGTCAATAAAAATGCATTTAGAAAATGATGTCATGCCAACTTTGCAAACATTTCGATCAGTTACTTTTTAAATGAACCCATTTAAGGTTTTTGCTGTCAGCAAAGAGATTTTATTGGAGCTTTTAAAATATATTTCCTCTTAAAAGTAAATGAGGATGATTGTGTGAATGTTTGTCGTGTCATTCAGTCAGCCCACAACAGCATCTGTGAAAATTGTGTTTTGTGTTGCATTGGCTCATGTTGAAGGGTTTCCTATAGCGACAGAGTGTGCTCTCTGATTGGCTGACAGTACCAAGAGTAAACTACACGCTGCTTGTGCTCTATTGGAGGACACAACAGGCTGCACTGGAGAATTGAAACTGATCCGAACAGCTTATTCTGTGAAACGAAACTCAGACTCTGTGTAATCTGCTTCCCACAACCAGGGTGGATGACTCTGTGTGGTCAAATGTGCTTTTCAAACTGAAACAGCCCACTTACAATTGTTTTACTGCAGTTGGATTGAGTGTTTTAAAAATGTTCAGCTCTTCCTTTTGTTTTAGATTTGATCAGTCTTGGTTTGTCAGCTTTTAACACTTGCCCATTTGTGTTTTGTAACTGTTTTAAAAGCTGATATGGTGAGTCCGAGATCAAGAGGTCATTCAAACACTGTGTTTCCATTCTTGCTCTCAGTTCAGTTGTTAGACTGTACTTTTTGTTTCACAGAAGTGAAACTCACACTTCTATCTAGCCATAATGAAACAACACATGCTTCAAGCACACACCCATATGCAAATATATACTCAGATAAACTTTGAATAAGCCTGAAATGCATGAAAAATCTGTCACAATTACACACACAACCACTCATTACTTGTATTCTAAATCTACTACTACTACTTCTACTACTAATTTGCTATAAATGGAAATGTGTGTTCTTGTTTTATGAGTCTATGAAAGTTTGTATGTGTTTATTGGGATAATTTTGTAATATTGTCTGATCTTTGTCTTTTCACCACTACATCGTCACTTAAGCTGCAGATGAGGGTTTCCGTTGTCCGGTAATTACCGGATATTGGACGGCAAAAAAAATAAATGAAATGTCCAACAAAAGTAAATCTCTTCGTTCAAATTGTCCGACTAAAATGGCCTAATAATCCTGCCCCCCTAACAAAATCTGAATTTGAGAATTATCCTAAAATGTATATAAAATAAAATTGAGTCTTTTATCGATGCCGTAAGCCTGCGACGTGACACCCTCGCTGTCATGACAGCGTTCCTATGGAGGATTGCTTTTCTCCACAGCCTGCAAAGTCCTTATGTGATTTTAACAAAATATATCCAGTAGGGATGCTCATTTCGGTTAATTTTCCCGACCGACAACTGCCGCTCGTTAATCGATATTAACCATTAATTGATAAGATTATAATATTGAATTGGCATTAAATAAAAATAAAATGTATGCTTATCTGTGACCTGTTAAAAAAGTACATTTAAAAAAAAAATTAATTTCCAAAGAGTGGAATTTTTATGTGCAAACAGCTGCACACAGAAGAGATCAACAATAGAACCTGGATTCAGATAAAATTTGCATGCACCTGACAGTGACAACAGAGAAAAACAGAATAAAATAATACAAAAAAACACAAATTGGCAAACACTAAATATATTTTAACTTAAATAATTAACATATTAAGATGACAAAAAGAAAACACTGAATCCTTTTGAACAAAGCTTTCAAAAACCGGCAAAAAAAATTTAGTTACGATTTTTAGTTAAAAATAGAACCCTACCTAAATCCACACTGAGATGTTTTTATCTTGATGCGGCGCGGACGCGCTTGGAAAAAACGAGCGCTGGGCACCGCGACCACATAACTTCCATTATGGACTTTAAGCAACAGCCTCTGGTGGAACGGCAACGGCATTCTGTCATTCTATTGCACATGCGCGACATTAACTGCTACTTGGCGACGTTCTACTGTAACCGAATACTACGTGAGAACAGCTGATTTTCCGTAGTCATTACTATGTGACAGAATAGGAAAGTTAATGTTATGTTTTAGGTTATGTGGCATTGTAATCATTTCTGTATATCATTAAATGCCAAAATCAACCCTTCTCTTACCCTTCTCAAAATCAACCTTTCTCTGTTGATTGACGCCAATCGGACAATCATTTTTTTTCGTCTATTTGAAAGTTAGGCTAATAAACATGTTGCGTTCTACACGGTTTTATTAGGTCATTTTCTAAATTTACGTAGCCTGCCTCCAGTTTTCCTCAACTTGACTAATTTAGGGGCAATATTTGACCAGCACATCATCAAAATGTCCGTAACACGAAAACTTTGCTGATCAATTTGAAACTCAAAGGAAACTCTGCTGCAGACGCACACAAGTATGCAGTGCTTTGTACAGCGTCACAGCAGCAGCAAGATGCTTCATGTCTGTGCATAATAAATAAAATAAACTTTATATATCATAATTTCATGATATAATCATCATATTTTGATACTTTACTTTTTTTAAAATATACCATACTTTCACCCAAACTGAATAATAAAAAAAAACAAGTTTAAACGTGGGAAAATCTCCTATAAATATTTTGGTTTTCATTTATACTTTTGCGTCGTTGTCCACACGCAATTACACTTGCAGAGGGCGCACGTGAAACCCGGGGAGTGGTTCTAGCAGACCAATTCTACGCGTACGCTTTATCACGTTAAGTTGATAATTCGGCGAATGACTGCAACTGCAGATTTCGAACAGATGGCGACAAAGAGGAAAAACTGTGGACTTCAGCTTAATAATAAATAAAAAGTAAAGTTACGTTAACAACCCCAACCCACCCCCCATTTTTTGTTTTGCTGATCTTAACTATTGTGGAAAATAATGGTAAAACTTTACTCAAGACAACAATCTTTACTCAAGACAAACACGATTCTGTTTAAAAGGATATTTTGACAATTATGTGTGCGTTTGTCCAAGTGCAAGAAGACACGAAAGAGAACTCGATTCAGTTTTTACGCACTATATGAGAGGTGGTTGTGTCTGTGGAGTCTGCAGTGGGTGTTTTCGTGTTGCAGTGGTGGCCAGATCTGATGAATGCTGTCAGACTGCCTCTGCAGAGCGTCATGCCAAGGGCAGAAATTTCTCATGCAGTTTTGTTTCACCATCACTGTCAGACAAATGCGTTTAGACACTGATCGGACCCCGAGAGACTTGTGTGTGTCTGTGTTGGTGTTTATTCTCAAAGCTTTGCATGACTTGTTTTTGCAACTCGGGTGACTGGTGGTACTAAGACCTTCCTTGACATAAAAACTGTATGCTCTCATTCAGTGTTGCCACTCAGATAAGCAAATGCCATTGAGTGCACCTTTACTTTCATGAAACCGAATCTTTCATTTGAAATGGAAATCAGTGCATAGTTTTTGAACAATTCCCAGCATTTTTGATGAGTGAGTCATTCTTAAGTAAGATACCTAGCCTAGGATTCCCAAAGTGCAAGTTGTTCTTCAGAGCATGATGGTTTCTCACCTGTCCTTTCCATTTCTAAAATGTCTGGGCTGATGACTTGGGTAAGCCTTTTAATTCTCGTACTCTTTAGAGGAAGAACTTTAGTTTGGCAGCTCTGGTCGAACATAAGGGATGCTGGGATTAAAAGACTGAACACCTTGTTCTGCACTAAAGATGTAACAAATTAAATGGGCCCCACTAACATTCCCTTGGTGTCAAATGTGGAAGTGGAAGAGAGACTGGATTGTGGGCCTGGTCGTTTTTTTTTTCTTCGATTAATTCGAATTGAATGTTTCGCCACGATTTGAATAGAAATGTTAGCAAACGTTACAATTAGTCATGTTGACAATACTGAAATGATAACAGTTGAGAGAAGAAAATGATCTGACCACAAGATGGCGCATTTGATTAACCGCTTTCGTGTGACATTCTCTATGAACATAGAACACATCACATCATACAGCAACAGCGGCTGTTCACACTGAATGCGTTGAGTTAAATTAAGAGTTGAAAACCATTAATACTTTGTTTAAAATAATACCTTTTTAGCTAACTGTGATTTTGTATATGCACATTTCTGAAATACATAACTTAGACCGTTACCTCTGATAACAGATCATTCTATATTGTAATGTGGACTCATGCATTTTAAGTTGACTAGTTAAACATAAAAAAAAATAAATAAATACAAATCTTGAATCAGTCACTTGTTCTGAAAAATATTGAGAATGAATTTTTTGCCATATCGCCCAGCCCTACACTCTAAAAAAATGCTGGGTTGTTTCAACCCAAATATGGACAAACCCAAATGTTGGGTTAAAAATGCAATTAACAAATTTAAAGTTGAAAGTGAATGTTGAAGTTGGGTTAAAATTTTAAATTACATTTTAAACCAACATTTGGGTTTGGCCATATTTGACCCAAATTTGGGTTCAAACAACCCAGCATTGTTTAGAGTGTACTTGACTGTGAAAGAACAGTATATTTAATGTTAGGCCACTCTAGCTGTTAGCAAAAATAGAATGCAGAACGTTAATTTAGTGTAGGTGTAAATGTAGTGTCCACACAGATTCTGTGTTCAACCTCAGGAGGAAAGACTTCAGTTCTTAGCCGGAGAAGCCACTCTGCCATCTAGGTAACATACCAGGGTAGTTTCTGTGTCAGAATACTACATTTAAGCATTCAGGTTGAAATGAACTTGGTTCAGATTATTAAAGATGTGTAATAAAGAGGCGTCAGCTAGATAGTTGTTTCACTCTCCCTCTTCCTGACTCAGAAGCCTCACTAGCTGTCCCTGCTGTAATAACCTGCCTTTGGATATTTACTTGCCTGTAACTAGGGTGTGTGAATTTGTTTCTTTGTTCTTCTGTCACCCTGAGTTATGTCAACCAATATTCTCATCATTTACCTGACAGCATACACACAGTACAGTGTTATTAGATTTTTAAATTTTTTTTTAAAGACAAACAGACATTTTGTCTTGAGCAAAAGACAACATTGATTGAGCACCAAATCAGCATGTTCAGACTGCAGGCAATATTTTTTTTTTTCCTCAAATCAGATTTTTCAGGCAGACCGACTATTAATTGCAAGTGATCAAATCTGCATGTGTTTCTTTGGTAATAATGGAGGTGGACCCACATATGTAATGAGGCTTTCAAAACAGATGCAGGAAAAATGGAGGCACATCATCTAGCTCTTCAAATAAGCACTCTGTTGAGACTTGGTGCAGAACTCCTCTGGCACACAAGAAAATGCCAACATTTTTGGACATGCCGCTTGAACATCGTATTAATACTTCTGCCATTTCCTTCGTTGTGTGTTGCATTAAGAGTGAAGCAAAATACAATTTGAAATATTATTTGAGCAGCCAAATCTTTTTTTTTTTTTTGCTCTCCAGACTTTTAAAACCCCAATCTGGATAAAATCTGGATATGCAAAAAAATCTGTCTGGTCTTAGAATGATTTTTTTGCAGGGTCATGTGACAATAGCTACTAAAAATTCAGCGTTGCTGTTTTTAAAATATATTAAAATAGAAAACTTATATCTTAAATTGTACATTTATTTCACAATGAGCGCATAAGGCAGTAGTTTAGGTGTATTTAACCTGGTGAAACATAAAACCTTTGTATGCATAGTTTTGGTTGTGTTTATTCTTCCTTTTATTGTTATTGAATGACACTCACAACAGCCCAGGTCATCAGAAACTAGGTTTATTATCAAACATCAGGTTTATCATTTATCATCACCTGGTACTGTGCTGCTAAATTACTTTTAATGTATTTCTGTTACACATTAAATAACTTTATTGCTAATAATGCAATCACTCTAACTAGATTATGTAACACTTTATTTCTTTTTCTCTCCAGGCTGCATGAAGAGATAAAGGACTTTTATGATTACATTTCTCCTCGTCCAGAGGAGGAGCACATGAGGCTGGAGGTGGTGGCCAGGATCCAGAGGGTCATCAAAGACTTGTGGCCAAATGCAGAGGTTCGGGAATCGTGTTACTCACACACCTTTTAGTTAAACTGATTGTTTTCTTGAGGTTTATGTTATTCGTATTCTGGATATTTGGACAATGAGGCACAATCAATATGATATCTGCCATGGATGCATTAATATGAAAATAAATATAAACACTTCCCTACTTTCAAGTTTCGCTTTAACGTTACATGTTTCGCGCTATTGTCTTCCGGTTCTGTCCGCAGTGACGCTGGTGGCATAAGACGCTGCTCCATTTGTTAATTTCTGTTCAAAATATAATGCACCGTCCTTGCAAAATAGTTCCCCCTGTGCTCAACTTACAATTACTCACTCAAGATTTTGGCACATATATAAGACCATACTGATTGGTTGTTTCAGACTGGGATAGGTGTATTTCTGTAAATGGCAATAAGACCACTGGGAGGAGCCAGAGAAGCTTGCTTTTTTTCCCCCAAATTACATCAAATATTTCAAAAAATGTTTTGAATATGTTTTACTTAAGTCCAGACGATATAAAAAGTTTGAATTTTTTGATGATCATTTTCTACACTTGTCTGTTTTAGGGTTAATTATTTATGCTCATATATATATATATATATATATATATATATAATTTAATAATTTAGGGATAATTTAATAATTATTTATTAAAGGCACTGCATATATTTTTTTTGACTGAACTAAAGCATAAATTGCCATATGTTTCCTGATATTTAGGAAACATGCCAAAATACAATTGTGCAGCAAGTTATTCCACTTTTAAAAGTGTATTCTTTGTTGGAATGTGTATTTTTGTTTTTGTTTTCCCGCCCACTGCCCATTTACCTAATAGTATTTTGATACCCCTGGTGGAACTCACCAAACAAACTGGGTCAGTGATCTAAATCTAAAAAGCTCTATGACCAGAGGCATATTAAAATGAACTTTTCAGTTTAGTGTAAGGCTTTTTGCCTTCCATTGACAATTGCGCTTGTTCCTGTTGCTTCTTCGATCTGGCAACCCGCGTGAGCATCGAATCTGAGGAGAAGGGGGTGAGGGAAACAACTCTCCAATATTTTGAATTTGGACTGCAGTACCCATTTCAACCGCTAGCTGTCAATCTTACATACTGCACCTTTTAAGGTGTGGAGTACATTGCACCATAGGCTTGCAGATGTAATGTGCAGTTCTGTCAACATACATTCGTGCATCTGAACTCACAGCTTTTCATTGTTTTTCTTTTTTTCAGTTTTAAATATGAACACAGGATGTTTGTTGGGTTCTTTTGGGGGAAGACTGAGTTGAACCTCTTTTCCTATTTTCTGATTGCAGGTTGAAGTGTTTGGAAGCTTCAGCACAGGCTTGTATTTACCTACAAGGTAATGTTATGATGATTTTTTTTTTTATCTTGCTACATTTTTTTTTCACTGAGCACAATTTTCTTATGGTATCTAACTGTTTTGTGGTTTGAGCTAAACAAAGGTTTAAGAATTGTTGTAATTGTGTATTATACAAGTATTATGACGTGTAGATGTATGTGTATTTGAACGTTTTTTGTGTTTGCATGGATGGATTAAGATTTGTAATTTTAGCTCTGCTTATTCAGTTGCACTCAGTTATGTGATGTCAGTAAATTCTTAACATTCTTAGGAGCACTTAGATAATCTTTTTTAATTTATTAAAAGCCATCAAGCTTTTCCCAAAACATCAATACATGGACTCATCATTTACTGGATTATTTATTTATTTCTTAAGAGGAGAATGATTTCTGTTTGCTGCTTTATTTAAGCCTTTCTCTCATCTGTATCCTCTCTCTTTATATCAGTGATATAGACTTGGTGGTTTTTGGTCACTGGGAGACTTTACCTCTTTGGACTCTGGAAGAGGCGCTTCGCAAGAGACAAGTGGCAGATGAAAACTCTGTTAAAGTCTTGGATAAAGCAACGGTACGAGCACTGCCGTGTGTCGTACATGTGTGTTGGGCGTTTTTTGGCATCTATCAGTCAGAAATCCCTGCTTGTCTTTTAATGCTCTGTGTGTCTATAGGTCCCCATCATTAAATTGACAGATGCACACACAGAGGTAAAAGTGGACATCAGCTTTAATGTACAGAGTGGTGTAAAAGCTGCAAACCTCATCAAGGACTTCAAACGGGTGGGTGTGGAGGTTTTCTAACTTCTTTCAACTCAAGTGATTAATTTATAAGGAATGCTGATTTTGAATGGAGCTGTTTAGGTTTTAGAAACTAATTTGAACCAACTACACTGGATTGTCACCAGAGGTCGTATCTCCTTAATGTACACTGTGCCACTGCCAGTGAATTTATATCAATTATTCCCACAAATTCTACATCACCACCACAAAGTGGAGTAATATTGATGTATTTTATGTCGTAGAATAAAATGTGAAGGTGTCTTGAGCTTGCGTTCACCGCAGACCTTATTTCAGCCATTTAACCGAAACCCCATTCAAAAAACCCATTGACTTTCGGATAATGGAACCGGGCCTAGAAAGTGATGTCATACCTGCTATTGGCTCTCCCCTATTCTTGACGTTAAACAGTTTCATGTTCTGACCTGTTTGTATTTGTGTGTGTGTGTGTCTGTGTGTTTCAGCGATATCCTGTGTTGCCGTACCTGGTTCTGGTTTTGAAGCAGTTTTTACTGCAAAGAGAGTTAAATGAGGTTTTCACAGGAGGAATCGGCTCATACAGTCTGTTCCTCATGGCTGTCAGCTTCTTACAGGTAACATTCTTCTACATTCTTATTTTAGGGTACTATTGAGAGTGTGTATTTTAGAGTGTGTGTTTGTATTTAACATCAATGACTGTTTTGAAAAGTTAGTAATAAAATTAACAGCAAAGTAACACATTACATAGAAAAAGTGCCAGGTTCATTGTTTTGCATTTATACTCAAAGACTTTATATACAAATCATTTGGCAAACAGTATCGGATTTAGTTCTGTCCATTGCTATGGTTCAGTTGTGCATTTAAATATTGTTAATCCAAACGCTTTGCATTGCAATTAAAATATATATGTTATTTACAGAAAGCAAGCAAAGATCTTTGCTGATATTAACTGTCTATGCTGTGCAATAAATCTTTTATTTACATATTTCTTACACTTTGTCGTTTATAATGAAAGGATTCACCAGCATGCAGAGCTCTCGATGAATAAAAACTCAGCCTTTTTTAATGGTGTAGAGGTTTTCTGACTAACTTGAACACATCTGATTGGCCATTGTGTCGTTCACGTGCTCAACAGATATGTCTGTGATTGGCTCCTTAGCTCAACAGTTGTAAATAGAAAGCTTTGGCGCTCTTCACAAAGCGCTTACACAAACACTCACAGGAACGTTTTGAAGCAGCCGGCTAGCAGCGGGTATCATCATCACATTAAATAAACCAAATAACCCTTTGGCGGGTCAAAGATTCATATTGGCGGCCAAATTTTCTTTTTTTTTAACGAAGGAAAACCTTGAAAATAGAAAATGGTTATTTTAAACTTGAATGATGTAATGCTTCTCTTTGTGAATATCAGCTTGTTAAAGCTTGCTTTTGCTATCAGAGGTATATGCCTTGGCAGATTTACCTTCGAAGTGATAATCACCCATTTAATGGAAATTGTTTATAGGCTTTTTTGCTAAAATAGCAATTTCATCACAATTCTAATTGCTGTTTTATTTCCCAGCTGCACTGTAGAGAGGACGTGTGTAGTTCAAACGCAAACCTTGGTGTGCTGCTGATTGAGTTTTTTGAGCTGTACGGACGGCATTTTAACTACCTGAAGACGGGGATCAGGATCAAAGACGGGGGCTCATACGTGGCCAAAGATGAAGTGCAGAAAGGCATGCTGGATGGGTACAGACCCTCTATGCTTTACATTGAAGATCCATTGCAGCCAGGTACACATACAAACACTTATGCACACACTGAACAGTTTTAAACCGTTCAATTGATATGAAAATAGCATCAAAGATTGTTTGGAATATGTTCTAATTCTTATAATTTGTTTCTGTGTGTTTGTGTGTACCACAGGAAATGATGTAGGGCGAAGTTCATATGGGGCGATGCAGGTGAAAGAGGCTTTTGACTACGCTTATGTTGTCTTAACTCACGCTGTATCTCCAATTGCCAAGTACTACCCCAACAACAAGTCAGAGAGGTGAGCGTTTCATTTTCTCAGCTGTTAGGGCTGGACAATATATCAAATAAATTTTGTATTAAGTTGTGAATTTGATAGACACTTTATTGAGCCATGATGTAATATGTAGTGTAAACTCTAGGACCTCTGTATTCAAGCTCTTGATTGGGGAATATGTTCTCCTTATTATAGATAATGGGTCTCAGTCACTATTAATTGCAAGGAATATTTTTATCTATACATTGAAGAACTTCTCAACAAACATTTTTACCTATTTTACTACAATAAACACATGCATGTTTTCAGACCTCTCGTTGGCAACATGTATACGCACATTTGTGCACTTGTTGTTGTTTGCATACGTGTGGTTTCAGTTGTTCCTAATTTTTTTGTAAAGTCCTTGAAAAATTATGATTTTTTTTTTTTTTTTTTTTTTTTTAGTGAGTGAAAACCCTGCAAAAAGCTTGTTGCTTCTAATACATTTCTGAGCATTGGTCAGCTCATGCCATACAATGCTTAAAAAAAAAAAATAGGGCTGTCAAACAATTAATCGTAATTAATCGCATCCAAAATAAAAGTTTGTGTTTACATAATATATGTGGGTGCACTGTGTATAATTATTTTATATATATATATAAATACACACACATGCTTGTATATATTTAAGAAATATCTTATGTATATACTGTATACAGATTTATAATTAATTTATATTTATTATATAATTATTTTTTTTCTTAAATATACATGCATGTGTGTGCATTTTTATATGTATATATATATACACACACACACACACACACACACACACACAAATAATCATACACATTGCAACCACATATATTTTGTAAACACAAACTTTTATTTTGGATGCAATTAATCACGATTAATTGTTTGACGGCCCTAAAAAATCAACAAATACAAACTAACAGACAATATTGTAAAATCTAATATTAACAATTAGAGGTGAAAAAAAAAATTCTGTGTTTAATATTCTGATTCTTGGTTTTATCTTTTCCCCACAGTATTCTAGGTAGAATAATCCGTGTCACACAGGAAGTAGCAGAATACCGTGACTGGATCAGTGCGCAGTGGGGTCAGAAGAGCAACAAAGAGCCGGTCCTCAACTGTAATGGTAAGGCATTATTTCTGAGCTTATTTTCATCCGTCTCTCACTCTAGAAAGCTGAATATAATTTTTTTGTTTCTCTATAGCAAATGATGTCACACTGCTAGTTAAGCCTGAGGAACTTGATGAGTGTAATAATAACCTTTCAGAGGATGGTGTTGGGCTTCCTCCTGCCCCCCGGAGCAAAGTGTCATCCAACTCCTCGTCTCCTTCCCCCTCTTCTCCTTCATCACCATCATCATCTTCATCTTCAACGGCCTCTAGCTCAAGTGATGCGGTAAGTCCTTCATACTTTTGGCATAAAAAATCAAACAAATAAATGATTTTACTTTGTCTGTATTGGTGAAGTACAAAGAAAAAAAAATACAGTTTTTTTACTGGCTTTCTGCAGGATTCTGATGGAACACCCTATAAGACAGCGAAAGCTTTGGGTGGGCGGGGCTCTTACAGTGAGAATACAGAAAGGAATCTGTCCAATCACAGATCTCAAAATCATTCAGCAACAATACCCACCCCCACTAATAAGGGAAATAAGGTAAGAACCTGTTAAAAAGTGACTGACTATCTATCTCTCTTAGGGATCTGCGGTATACCAGTACTGCAAAATTACCGGTATATAATATACTTCAAACGGTACAGTATCATAATTTTGTTCAATTCGGTATTTGATGCGCTACTGTTTGGAAGTTCTCCGCTAGGCGGCAGTGCGCTACCTAAACCGACGCGGTTCACGCGAAACCGGCAAACGGTGACGACGGAGGAACACGATGGATCGAACGAAGCTCATTCGAATCTCTACACGCCCGAAATCAATAAATAGAGAGAGCAGTATGCTCATCCTGACTCGTTGAAAGAGTTCAGAGATTGATGTGAGTTCATCATTCAACTGATTTAATTTAGACTTTTATTGAACACTGAACAGTGCAATAAAAAAATGTAATATAGTAATACATGTTCAGCATGTTAACATTACTATGCAATGCATTATATGCTTTATATGAACCCAAAACGCAAACCAAACAGTATCCAAACCAAGATGAATAAATGTTGATAATGATGCATCTGTTGATGCATGACAGCTTATTCTATTATTTTTAATATTATATTTTCATATATTATTATAGATATTAACCTATTTTAAATGTATAAAATCAGGTTGTTGTTTTTTTTGTTTTTTTTTCTCAAAATCAAAATTTTACCTACTGTTTGTTCCTTGACTAATTTTATTTATTTTTACAGTTTGATACTGTTTCTTTACACATTTGGTAGTGGAGAGTTTCAAGCAGTGTTTTTTAATAAAATTGTTTCAATTCACTTACATTGATACTTTTTTTTCAACTGTGTTATCGATTTAGTATCGATACCGAGGTATTAGTTTCTGGTATCGTACCGAAGCCACAATTGTGGTATCGAGCCATCCCTAGAGGTAGGGGAAAAAATCGATTCTTAGATGCATCGCAATGCGGACGTGGACGATTCTAAATCGATTCTTAAATGTCAAAAAATGTTTATATATATATATATATATATATTTATAATAACGGAATATTGACGGACTGCAAAAGACAGAACTCTGAAGCGCAGAAGTGCAGTGGCCAGACCGTCTGTGGTGTGCACATAACAGATACGCGATGGCTGAGTGTGAAATCCAAACACCTTCCTCGTTAACAGTGATGTGTGGAAATATTTTGGCTTCTGAAGTTGAAGGGGGAAAGGAGCTGGACAAGAGCCACACTAGATGTAAGCTTTGTAGAATAAAACTAATATTTCAGAAACGCAACAAATATGAGAAGCCATATGACGCGTTTCCAGCCAGAGGAGGAAAAAAAACTCGTCTGTACCGGTCGCTGTTATATTATTTATTTACTACAGGTATGCTGCTAGTTCAGGCACACATTTATTTTTCTGTTGGTTCTTTGCAATGTTAATAAAATCTATTGTACTTTAATTCTTTATGGGTCATTACTTTGTACTTTTAAAGCAAAGTATGTTTAGTCACACACACACACACAACAAAAAGATTCAGATGATCGATAAATCGCTTTAGCATCAAATCGCAGCCCTCTGAATCGTGATATGCCTATTATATATACTGTATATATATATATATATATATATATATATATATATATATATGAAGAGTTCAGATGCAAAAGCCTCTAAGTGCCATCTGAAATTTTATTCTAAAATTATCATTTTTATCAAGCTTGTATATTTAAGTTCAGTGATTTCACTTAAATGGCAATGATAATTACCTATTAATTGTTATTTAAGTGAAATTACTGAACTTAAATATACAAGTTTCATAAAAATCATCATTAAAGAAGAAAATTTCAAATGGCATTTAGAGGCTTTTGCATCTGAACTCTTCATATATATATCTATATGCTACCTATTTTCCCAAAAATACTTGATAAAATTGAGACCTTGACCTTTTCTTTCACCTTCTTCTCTTCTTCTCCTCTTCCTTCACTTTATCCTTCTTCTCCTTCACCTTCTTCTCCTCCTTCACCCTCTTCTTCTTCTTATCCTTCTCCTCCTTCACCTTCTTCTCCTGCTTCTCCTTCTTCACCTTCTTTTTCTTCTCCTTCTCCTCCTTCTCTTTCACCTTCTTCTCTTCTTCTCCTTCACCTTATCCTTCTTATTCTCCTTCTTCGCCTTCACCTTTTTCTTCTCCTCCTCCTCATTCTTCTTCTTCTTTTCCTTCTTCTTCTCTTTCTTCTCCTTCTCTTTCTTCTTCTCCTTCTTCGCCTTTCTCATCCTTATCCTTTTTCTTCTCTTTCTTCTCATTCTCTTTCTTCTTCTCATTCTTCGCCTTTCTCATCCTTATCCTTTTTCTTCTCTTTCTTCTTCTCATTCTCTTTCTTCTTCACCTTCACCTTCTTCACTAATATATTATGAACAAACCTTGACAGAAAATGAACAAACTAGTCTAGGTTAATAAATGCTTTTAAATTTTCACTTTTATTTGATGATACCTAATGCATTAACTGATATTAAATCTGTAAATTACTTTAACATTAGTGTCATATTTGTGTATTTTTTCTTGTTTTATTCAGAGCCGACAGCTTGCTAACAAAAGTGCTCAAGGGTCACACAGCAACCCCAACAAGATGCAGCAAAACAACAAGTCTCAAAAACTCCTCTTAAAGAAGAGGAAACCTCAGCGTGAGGTAGCGCATGGGGACCTGTGTAGATAGGGGGAGCTGTTACTGCAGACTCACACCTGCTCTTAATTTTTCTGACCACTGAAGGGTGCTGGTGGTATCATTTTTCTCTCCTGTCCCACTGTTCAAGGGATGCGTGTGACTTTGTAGCTGGAAAAGGAAAATAACAAAACACACACAAAAAAAGAATAAGTCAAGTGGGCATATGCCATGGGACTGAAATCATGTGGGAGTGTTTAAAACTCCTCTGGCTTCTGCGCAGCTTCTGCTCACTGCCCATAGGGGAGCTGCACTGCTTTAATGGAGATGTGGAAGACCAGAGAATGTACTGTAGGAGAGAGAGAATTCACCTTGAGCAATACCTGAAGCCCTGGACTTTTGCCTCACTGAGGAAAACTGAAATTAAAAAAAAAAAAGACTTAAATTACATAAAAATGTTATATTGAAAGTGCAAAGATTTTTAAATGTCTATAAGAACATGAAAATGTAATTATTACAAGAGAAATTATGCATGTGTTCTTTTTTGAAGAGTGGTTCTTTTTTTGTCATGTAAACAGATTATACAAATATTTGTACAAGAAAACTGAAAACGATACAAAAAAAGGAAAAAAAAAAACTAAAAATACCCCAAAAACATTATCAAACATGAAAATGGTTTCATAATACTTTTATAGTATTGTTCCAATTTTGCCATGCTATAGATGTACACACGTTAATAGAAAAACAGCTCCTCAGCCTTTTCTTCTGTTATATTGTTTGTGTAATGTTTGGCAATTAAGAGGGGTAGAGAGTTAGCAGTTGACTACATCTGGAAATGAGAGAGTGTGTGTGATACAGTGTGTATGAATGAGTGAGAGAGAGTGTGTGTGTGTGAGAGAGAGAGATATGGCGCTAACAAAACCCTTGCTGTCTGTCTGCTAGAGGAGAAAAGTGTGATGATCTGGAAATGTAACGAACACTACAGCTGTGGTTTTCAATCTGCTTCTCTGAATGATCTGCCCATCACAACATAAGTTTTATTTGTTGATGTAATGTATTTATTTTTATCAATGACAACAGGTTTCTTTATTCTGACCATAGTGGCCAGATATGTTTTGTTTCCTGTCTTAGGGCTGAGTGGCAAAACATGATTGTTGCTTGTAATGTAGTGTGCTATATATATATATTTCTTTTTTTTTTTTTTGTCAAATACCAATTTTCCGATAACAACTGAGTGACCAAGTATATTTTTGAAAGTACATTTTAAGAGAGATATTGAAAAGGTGGTTTAAACATTTTTATTTGTGGCTGGTCTACTTAAAGGGAGGTAAGGTAAAATAATTTGTGTGATTGTTATTTGATTTTTTTTTTTTTGCCATTCCACTGGTTCTTCATGTATGGAGTAAATGCCTGTTCTCTCAAAATTAATATTATTGCAGTTCTTCATATAAACAGTAGGTGGTGGTGTAACCTAAGGTTATTTCATACACTGTAATTCCCCTGTGACTAGATTTTTTTTTATTTATTTTTTTTTTTATTAAGAACGGTTTTCCTAATAGTTTTGAAACACTCGCATATCTTTGGTGTAAGTTAGAGAGATGATGGCTCTTGAAAAGGTAATACTGTATCGAGTGTATGTGATGCTATTATGGATTATCAAAGCCAGTAGTATGTTCTAAAACCAGATGGATGCCACTGTAATAGAGTGAGAGATGCAGACACCGCAATTAGAAGATCATTAGTGCCACAGCCAGTACTCCAGACAGGTTTACTACACATGTATCCACGAACATCCATGCAATAAAAAAATTACAGCACAACTATCAAACATCAAAGTGGTACATTTCCTATTTCTGCTGAACACTTTTTTTGTTGTTGTTTTGAAGTTCCAGTAAAATGTATTACTGTCCTGTTAAGTGTACCAATTCTTTATATTTTTTTTTATATTGTTCTATGCCATGGTTTAGGCTGTTTAGCTTAATGCCAGCAAATGTTTATTGTTCTGTCACTGGGAGCAGCAAAACATAACTTGAAAAAATGCAAACCTAATGCACCTGCATAGTGAACCTAGTGCAGTATGCTTTGATATATTCTCAGATTTTTGCTTGGTTCTTTATTGGTGGGGGAGATTGGAGGATATTTAAAATTTGCTGCTAGCACATTTACTGGACAGACACATTTCCAATAGAAAATTGTTTTATCTTGCTTTCAGAGGAATTGTTTTTTAAAAATGTATCATCAGTTTGAGCTCAAGCAGACCCATTTTATGTACTACAAAACTTCTGGTGTGAAACACATTTTTAAATGCACCAGGTTTAACATGACACTGAAACCATTGATAATCCTAAAATAGTTAAAATCCCAACTCTTAAGTGTGTTCTTTGAATGTTGGAGACTCATCATCCATTGCAGAAGAATTGAGCTACATCATTTGTCCAGGTGGGAAGTTTATATATCTGTCTGTCTGTGTATGTGTATGATTAATATGGCAGTGTTTTGGGAACAATTGTTGCTGCTTGAACAGTCATATCACTTTCCAAAAGCAGATTCACAAAAAATAAATAAATAAATAAATAAATAAAAACGCCAGTTTAATTATACGTTTTGTATATTTCCTACTTGTAGTGCCTCTCTGTGAAGTGTAGGCTATTCCAGCTGGTGCACTGATATACAAAGCACAGAACTGCAGCTTTTGCATTGTTTATTGACTTGTCAATAGCCACGTCTGTTAAAAACTGGTGATCCCAAAAAGGAATGAATACTGAATATGCATAAACAGTTATTTTTTATTATTTTTATATATATTTCATGATTGGTTTTTATTTTGAACTGAAATTGTTTTGAGTCATTGTTTGAAGGCTGTCACTCATGTTATTAGCTCTTATAGCCTATCTACTATTAAGAAGACAAATATGTTTTGTATGTTTTTGTGAGAACGAAAAGGCAATAAAGATCCATTTTGAACTCAATCAAAAGGAAGATCTGTATTCTACAATAAAATTTCACTTTAAAATACCAGTGTTCGCTGTGTTTTATGTGGATTGCAATTTACAATCCAACACAACAACAAACATTCACACACAAGAAGACAGTGTGATCACCGTTACATTCATATAAATGGATTGGACGTGCAGAAGAGAAACAGTTTCTTCTCCTTTTTTCCCTTTTTTATTGTTAATTTGATTGAGGATTTGTTCCAGCATGCAATTACAAAAGTCTCACACAGTTCAGACGCCACAGAAACATTCGTGTTTTTGCTACGCGCGGGGAGGCGCGTGCATTGCAGACATGATACAAGGTAGTTTCGGTAACTTAGCGCGTGCACAGTTTGTGATCGAGCTTCTGGAGCTCGAGCATCTGCGAGAGAGAGACAGGCAAGATTTTACACTGTCAAACACGGAACCGAAGGACAAAATCTAATTTATCTAATCGCTGTGGGATTTGGTAGCAGAAAAACTGAGTTTAGCACTCGACAGTAGCGGCCAGGTGAGTGAAGTTTCTCGCTTTAGCGAATTAAGTTAGATAACGTTACCTGAGGACAGTTACCCATGGACTCCAGAACGGAAATAAGCGAACAAAGATGTTCTTTGTTTTGTTTTTCGTTTTAAAAATGTAATATTTTGTGGTTAATTTACGTTTTCGGTTAAACGAGCCCTTCTGCCAGAGATTATCATCACAGGTCTCTTTTAGTGTCTGCGGGGCATCGTCTGACTGAAAATCTATTATTCCCTTAGTATTGATACACGTGGAAGGAATGTTGTACAGCTTTACAGAAAGAGTTAAAATGCCATGAAATAGTTGGGACCAATGTCTGTCTCCTTTGTTTGAAGTATGTAGAGCGCAAACACATCTTCTTGTCCCGTGAAACAGGGGACATGTGTATGGTAGCATTAGTGAGTGTCTATTGGGACTGGTGTTGATGTCCCAAATCTTTCTGAATACAGATAATATGCCGTTCCTTATAAAAAGTACATTTTCAAATAGAGTCAACACAGCTGAAGCTGCAATCCTCAGGCAATGTCTGCTAGATAGTGGAAGTAACTTGTTTTCTTTTGACATAAATGGTCTCTATACAGGAAATGAATATGTTAGTGTGCATGAATCCAAGTGCATTGGAGGCTTATCGTGTGCAGTGTATTCTGAGCAAACAAAGCAATTGGACCATCTGAAAGTGAATAAGATAAAACAAAAGGAAATTTCATTTCAACAACATTTCATCCCATTTGTTCATTTCAACAACAAAAACATATATATATATATATATATATATATATATATATTGATTTTTAAAAGTTCAGCACTGAATCCTCTAGTCCTGGAAACATAGGCATTTCTGTCTTGAATAAATTGCTTTGCACTTAGACATAGAATTCAAAGTTTCTATGTTATATATATATCTAATCATGCACGACTGGAAAAGTAATGGAAAGTCACTGGTCATAAAGGTTGGAAACCCTTAAAAAGCCATGACTGACGATGAAACCTCACTGAGGAAGCGTCCACCCTAATCTTCTGTAAACTGCTGCAAGTGTGTGACATAATTTAATGGTTTTAAGAATATCAAAGTATAATTGTTTTCAAATATGCACAGTTTCTAATTTGTCATTGGTGAAATTGCTATTGTTAAAAAGGGTTTTGTGTCTGAGCTGCTGTTTAGCTGTCTACTTTATTACAAGTAGAGACTAAATAACATTAACATTATCAATCACTGCTTGATTCATTCAGAAACAGGTCATGTAAACTAAACATTTTGAGTATTTATGACAAAATGTCAAGAATAATGATGACTGACGTTTGATGGATCACACGGCTTACCACAGCAAAGTCATTGTGGTTCTGAATCTGGCACGCCAGCCGCATTCAGCACTGTAGTGTACAGATAAACTCTCCCACTCATAAAAGTTCACGAGTGATGAAAGAATTTAGGAGACAGGAAGTGATTCTGAAGTTTACTGAAAGAAAAATCGTTGCTTTTTGGTGTTATTAACAGTCGGCCACTAAACATAACTTTAAGTTATTAACCTTTTCCCGTATAAAAAATGAAATGGGATTCTTTTGAGTAAATTTGAGTAAAAGTTCTGTCACCACTTCAAATGTCTATTGAATGGAGTTTTAGACTTCTTGACAGCCGACTGATTTAATATGCAAGGAAGTAATAAATTAGCCACTAATATGGGCTAATGGGACATTCATTCTTACTCGATGGCAGACTGGATTGGGGTTTACTGTTGAGAGGGAACAATCTCAGTAAGATGGGTTTCAGTATGACATAAGATGCCTGATGCAGGACACGTTTCCAAGCTAGTCAAGCTAGTCTAGTCTTTCTTTCTAGTTGAGAAATGTCTCTGTTGTGAGACTTTGTGTAGGGCATCTGTTGAACAGAGAGTGGATTGAGTTCTCTGAGAGCCTGACCGTGCCTGAATGTGAGTGACAAGCCAACAGCCGTACAGGCATAAGGTTAATTTTAACCTCACACCAAATGTGCTTAAGCATTGTGGTCAGACTACTGGTAATGTGTACATGCATGAGTAAAAGCATATGTCTAAGCGTTAGTGTGTATTTCCATATTGGACATACAGTGTCTAATTTATTATTATTTTTTTTAAATCTAAAGCTCTGCTTGTTGATTCCTGAGAAGGCCATTCAATTTCAATGATTATTGAAAGTTGATCAAATATAACTTTATTTGTCCTGTCAAGATAATTTTTTGTAGTTTGTCTCTTTGATCTCTGATTGTTTTAATATTATGAAATATTATTATTATTTTAAAATCTCAATATTAGATTCAATATTATTTTGAAAGTTGCAGTGGCCACTGACTGAGGCTAAATGTAAATCCGATTGTGCAAAAAGTTAGTTAGTTTTACTGAACAATGAACATGGATGTGACTGTATGTGTCTGTGTAGTAATAATGGCATCATCAATGTTCCTATTATTGTGACAGCCAATATTTTCTCCTCTCCTACTTTAAAAGAATAGCACAATCGCTCCATAAGACAATGGAGAACTGCTAGATCACTTATGCTTAATTTAAGAAGCACATGGACCCTCTTTGACCCTTGACTTGTTCTCCACCCTTCACTCTCTCACTAATGCTGGATATTTATATATGGTAGAGGCAAGAGCGGTTAAACGTTCAACTTCTGTGTGTTTGTGTTCTTCTCTGATATTCCCTGAGTTTTTCCCACCCCTGTCTCATGTGTTGCACACTCCCTTCCTCCTGTGGAGATTGTCTGGAGTGTACCATCCTAATATCCACACAGGCGATGTCTTTTCCACTGAATGGAATTTGGTGCACTTTCAGGGAGTGACTTCCTGAGCTTACTTTTGTTTTTCGTCTTACACTTACGCACAGTTGTAGGCTGCTGCAAATTTTGAAGTTACTTTATTGCTAAAAAGAATAAAAAAATACTTTATTTCAATTGAAGTTCCACTATCATAACAAGGGCATTTCACTGTTTTCCTTTCATAGCGTGTTCTGTGACTTTTAGTGCTGGTCAGACCGACCTCTACTATAAAGATCCTCTGGGGGCGCATTACAGAAAGATCATAACTTTAGAATACTAGTTAGGACCTTATTTAGGACAAATGCTATTACAAAATGACATTTTTTAACCCTTAATCGCTGTTTGGAGTCAATCTGACCCACTGGACTTTTCCTTGATTTTTTAAAAATGTTCCCTTCATCTCAGGGCCATGAAACTCAGTGACTTTTCCTACATAATCTATCTAAACATGCATAAAAAAAACTGGGTTCGATTCGGTTGTTCTAAAGGTGTGTGTGTGTATATATATATATATATATATATATATATATATATATCAAGTTGTGAGGAGAATTTGAAGCATCAAGAAAAATGAATTGAAAATGAATGAGATGTGGTCATTGCACTTTAATTCCTTAACTATAAGAAAAACTGTTTTTCGACTAATCACCAGATGGTAGTATTCTATCCCTAACACATAGAGCAATCTCCAAAAACTATTTAGATGGAATTATGATCATCATTTTAGTGTTTTTTTTTCTTTAAAAAATAATTTTTCATGTGCCAATTTATGGCCTAGTTATGTAATTGTGCAGTAAATAGGTAGACAACTTTAAAAAATCAAAAAAACAGTGCATAAATGATTAGTTGAGAAGTAAATTTAAAAAATGATATATAGTTTTCCATAAAAAAAATTATATTTCCTTATGCAATTTAAAAGTCTGGGGTCAATCTGACCCCAAACAGCTTAAGTGTTGTCCTTTTTTAACAGCGATTAAGGGTTAAGTGAATAATCTTATCTTAAAGTTCTACGGATAGGAAAAAGGTATTACAGAAGCACCCTAACTCCACAAAAAAATCCTAAAAAACTCTCTTAACTTAGGACAAAACCACTGGTGTCCTAACTTCAAAATTATTTGTGAAATTAATTATTACTGTAAAAATATCACATAATAATAGCCCTTTCGAAGTTTTATGAGATGCTGCACATGTCAACCCGTGTGCCGCTGGGTAGATCAGCACGTTACAGTACAAATGTGCGCATCTACCACAAACGTAGGAAACAAGTTCTTACTGGATCTCTTCCGAAATCGTCAGTATCTAACATTTTTGTCTAGTTTTTATTCGTTGACGAAAATGTCAATAGATTTTTGTCATTCAAAACTAGTTTATGCAAGCAAAATGGTCGCACTGTAGAGCCCTGCTAATGGATTATTAAGAACACCTGTTCAATTTCTCATTAATGCAATTATCAATGCATTTAGGGGTGTGGTCCTGGTCAAGACAATCTCCTGAACTCCAAACTGAATGTCAGAATGGGAAAGAAAGGTCAGTTACTGGGATTTTCACGCACAATTTCTAGGGTTTACAAAAAATTATGTGAAAAGGGAAACATCCAGTATGCGGCAGCCCTGTGTGCGAAAATGCCTTGTTGATGCTAGAGGTCAGAGGAGAATGGACCGACTGATTCAAGCTGATAGAAGAGCAACTTTGACTGAAATAACCACTCGTTACAACCGAGGTATGCAGCAAAGCATTTATGAAGCCACAACGTGCACAACCTTGAGGTGGATGGGCTACAACAGCAGAAGACCCCACCGGGTACCACTTATCTCCACTACAAATAGGAAAAAGAGGCTACAATTTGCTAAAGCTCACCAAAATTGGACAGTTGAAGACTGGAAAATCGTTTAAATGCCACAGCCTACCTGAGTATTGTTTCTGACCATGTCCATCACTTTATGGCCACCATGAACCCATCCTCTGATGGCTACTTCCAGCAGGATAATGCGCCATGTCACAAAGCTCGAATCATTTCAAATTGGTTTCTTGAACATGACAATGAGTTCACTCTACTCACTGTGGCCCCCACAGTCACCAGATCTCAACCCAATAGAGCATCTTTGGGATGTGGTGGAACAGGAGCTTTGTGTCCTGGATGTGCATCCCACATATCTCCATCAACTGCAAGATGCTATCCTATCAATATTGGCCAACATTTCTAAAGAATGCTTTCAGCACCTTCAATGCCATGTAGAATTATGGCAGTGCTGAAGGTGAAAGAGGGTTGAACACAGTATTGGTATGGTGTTCCTAATAATCCTTTAGGTGAGTGCAGAAACACATAAGTCCTAGTCTAAGCTGATGACTTAACCTATCTGTGCGAACTGGGTGCGTGGAGAGATGGAAATACATATGTTGACAAGGAGGTAGAACGACGAACGTTTTTTGGTCCTGGGACAGAAGATAGATGTACATGTTTTAATATTTAGACCACTTCTATTATAGATTGCTATCAGGATGTGAAGAGAGTTTCAACCAGTATAACAAAAAGGTTTATTATTATTATTATTATTGCCTACCCTTCCTTTTAAGGATTGATGACCACTGAATCCCTTCATCTCATTCATGTTTTTATAGGCAATTACACAAAATCAATCTGCCCAGTAATGTAATCACCAAACCAATAACAGACAAAGTGGTGCCACACTGCTCTTTAAAGGCCTTAGTGGGATATTTAATATGGTATGGTAGATTATTATTGTGTTTTGTGTTTTGGTGATGTGATCTTGACAGATAGGCTGGGTCCATCTGCATATATGACAAACACACACTCTTTAGAGAGAGAGAGAGAGAGATCTGGTGATTATAGTACAGAGTGACAGTCACAGCATCACAGACATCTGTTGTATTAAATGTTAAGCAAACAGTCCATGTAGTGTGATCACAGCTATCACAAAAGGTTACTGACTGTCAATCGGAAAGGTCAAAACTGCTTCCCCTCAGTGCAGTCTGTTGCTGTTCTGGCTTTGTGGGCAGTGAAGCATGTGCTGTTTGATCTATTTTAGATTTTGTCTATTTGAGTTGCTTAACAGCTCTGTGTAAAAACAAGATCTCACACTTCTGTGTTCAAGCTGTGTGGAGGAGTTGTAGAGTTAGCAGCCATCTCTTGTAAAGGCGGTCTAGCTAAGCTTGAGACAAATTCTAAACACTACAGGCTTGGTTATACTTGTGAAGGCCAAATGTTCTCATGTAGTGAAATATGACAACTGACTAGTGAGGACATTTAGTCATCACTAGTTTAAAAGGCTTATAAATTGACATTTTTTTATGTATCTTGTGCTTTGCACATTTTTTTGTGATGGTGTGTTACAAATGTATTGAATGTTTAATGTAGGTTCCAATTCAATTATACAAACTGAAAAGTTTATTAGACTGAATTTTATAATTTGAGGTATAAATGATGATTATATCAGAGTTTCCAGCAAGAGATTCTGCCAGTCCTGGATTCTGTATTATAAGTTCAGTGAATCAGATTACTGAGACACTTTGTCTTTTATGGCTTTGGGAGCCCCTGGCTCAGTTTGAAAAGTTATGATGATTGGATTATGATTTGTATCACTCTTAGTCTAGGGCAGATTTCTAAACCTGTATACATCATTTACATCCTTTGTTCAATAGTGTCTCATCACAATATAAATCCCCGCCCCTAAATAGATTGCAAGGGAATGTTCCCTTAGTAAGACTTGATAATTGACTGCAACAGCTCGTGATACCACCAAGTCCCCTGGTTTTCGCTTCTGAGTTTCCCACACTTTAGAAGAAAAAAGTTCACAACCTGATACCAAAAGTCTAGGTTAAGGGGTAGGGGTTCAGTTGAGGCCATAGAAAATATTAACCTGACATAAAATCAAAGGAAGTCTATTTAATGTCCTCACTAACATAGTGAAGCAAGCACACGTGTGTGTGTGTGTGTGTGTGTTTGTGTGTGTTGTTTTGAAGTCTTCTGTGCCTCTTTTGGGATATCCTTCTGCAGTAATGTCTAACCCGATCTCACGGCAATTTGTACGAATCTTACGAGGTGGCTACTTCGGCTAATACGTAACAATTCGAGGTGGCTAATTCGTACGACCTCACTCGTACGAATTTGTACGATTTTTGCTAAAAAAACCTACCCCTGACCCCGCCCCTAAACCTACCCATCACGTGGGTTTAGAGTGAGGTCGTATGAATTAGTATGAATTTAATGTAAACGTAAGATAGCGTTGTAATGTCTGACAAAGAAAGAGAACTGTATTTCGGTGAGATTGGATAGGAGTTCAGCACCAAGGGTTAGATCATGTACTGATCACCCATTTGTTCAGCTGTACTACAAGTGCTGTACTAGATTTAGCAAAACATAGTAGTTTTATTGTGGAATCCATGTTTTGGTAAATCTTCTGATTCTACTGTATTTCCTCTGATGTGATGAACACATGCGACTGCGGTTTCATTTTAGATGCCTGAAATTCTCAGTAATGGTTTACTATGTAAAAGGTCTATGGTGTTTATGTAATGCTATCCTTTTAAAAATACACTATGTAAGAGACTTTAATATGAAGCCGAATACTTCAATGAGTTCATCAGGTTTTGAGATTACACAAGGTCATGGCAAATCTTCTTTGGCCTGTGAGAGATGAAGAGGTTATTTCATTTGCCATGTCTTACCGTCTGAGCCTCTCATATAAAGCACACTTGAGCGGATAAAAAAAAAGTATTTCTGTTGTCTTTGTTATGGTGTCTTTCCTGTAATCCCTTTCTTATTCTCTCATTTTGTTTTTCCTCCCTCCCTCTTTACCCTCATCATCTGCTGTAGTGCACCAGTCTGATTAATTGTTCCATATATCCTCTGCCTAACCCCCTCAAAAAACCTTTTCTCCCACAGGCACAAAAGCTAGCATTTAAACAAACAGTGGTTGATAACAGCAAAAATATAATGATTATAATATAAAGCGGAGGAGCGTCATTCGTGTGTCACATGCATTCTGAACATTCTTTCGCAGTGTGTGATTGCTCGTTGCACTGATGTAATGTTTTGTCTAGCCTTGTCTTCTCGTTTTTTCCACCGTCTCTCCTTCACACGCGCTCTCATCCTGAGATGCAGAGGTGTGGACCTTATCCCTGCGCAGTGTGGACTGTGTGGAAGTTGTCCTGCTCTTGACCCTTTTGACACTCTTGTGTCTTTGTCCTAAAAGATTTGACCCTTGAAGCTCTTTCCGAAGATCATTTGCCGTTGAAAGGTATTTCAGGTGCTTATGTGAAGCATTGTATAGTGTGTGTCGCCGCTGTGTTTTTTGTATGGATTCCGTTCATCTTAATCCCTTATTAAACACAGATTATTGCATGCTTTTGCGATATTTTGCATTTGTTATTATGTATGTGGGATCGAGCATGCCAGATTTGGGTGTGTTTGTAACAGTGTTTGTGAATGGGTTTTGACATGGGATTTCCTAAATGGTGTGTTATGAAAAAAGACAAACTAAACCTGTTGTCCACAATGGATATTTTTCTTTTCTTTTTGTTAAAGGGATGGTTAACTCTAAAAATAAAAAAAATAAATCTGCCATTTTTTTTATTCTTTGTTTTGCACGCCCATTGACTTCCAATTGTAAGGACAAAAACGGTCGAAACAGTCTTCAAACATCTTCTCTTGTGCTCCGCAGAAGAAAGAAAAAACATACATGTGTGAACGACATGTGAGTCAGTAAATGATAATAATAGTCCTTAGTCAGGGTAGCGCCATATTTAATGTTTGACAGGTATGAAATCGAGGCTGAGATGGGTAGAAGTATGTTCATTCAATAGATCGTTCTCTAGTTGTATAGCATTTCAGTTAAGATGACAAAATGTTGAAAACTTTACACCTTAATATAGTAAAGACTATTATCCCTCAGAGACTTGTTTTCATCTGCATAAAATTCAATATGGTGTCTGCCCTGACTAATGTCTGTTGTTGGGTGAATTATCCCTTTAAATCATCCTTTTTGGGGCTAAACTTATCCTGTCTTTGTGAAAGGGATAGTTCACCCAAAATGAAAATTCAGTCATCATCATTTACTAATTTGTTTTGGACCCCATTGACTTCCATAATATGGACAAAAGCGGTTGAAACATTTAGATTTTTTTCTCGTGTTGATTAAATGATGACATAATTAAAATGTTGAGTGAACTATCCCTTTAAATCACCTTTTTTTTGGTGTGTTGATGGTTTTCCACCGTTATAGGCGACTGGAGGCTGCAGAAACAAAGAATTACACTTGAATGATGGGGAGCCTATGTAGGTTTGAAAGCACATGAAGGCCAGAAAGAGTGATAGAGTCTGTGTGTTTGTGCTTTGTAAGAGTCCAGGTGTTCAGGTCTATTGTCACATGACACGTCTGAGACACACTTATCTTAGTGACAAGTGAATTCGCCGAGCTCGAGAAAACGACCGTCCTTCTTCATTGAAATCTCTCAGAAAAGGTTAATTGTAGTTTGAAGCGATGTACGGCACTGCTCTGCCGCCTATACTGCACTGCCTTCAGCCCTGTAGTTAGGGAAATGAGTCACGGTTGCTAAGGAAATGGGTTGGTGTGTGGTTAGATTGAGTAGACATCTAAGGTTGTCTTTGATGAGAGTTTCTCTGCTCAGAAAATGGTGGATTCTGTCTTCTGCTTTTGTGTATGCTGTGTGTTTCTTTGACTTATAAATTTACTGCCCACACACTCACTCTGACTGCCTCTTTCAGCACAAAATCAGCTCTGTCTTTATGCAACATATTTCACTTCATCGTCATTATGACTAAACATGCAGGTGTGTAACTTAAAATGTTGAGGTGTGTTTTCTTTGGAAAAGAGTATGGTCTGAACGTGTTTTTCATAATGTGACTCTGGAGATTTTGTCATGGTGACGTTTCTCAGGTGTTTTACAACAGCTGTCGCTAAAGACCCGTTGCTCTTAATGGGAATTTACGTTTTAATTGACATTTTAAATTGAGATCTCACTGGTAGAGGTCATGTATGTGTGTGGGAATGAGAGAGAGTGACCAGAAAAGGGGTGTTAAAGGGAGGTGATTAATGTACAAGATAGCTATTTTCACTTAGCTAATATTCAACCTTTCAACTTCCCTCTCAGTCATACATTCATAACAGTCACAGATTTCTTACTTAAAGGGTTAGTTCACCCCAAAATGAAAATTCTGTCAGTAATTACTCACCCTCATGTTGTTCGCACCCCGTAAGACCAAAACACAAATTGAGATAGTTTTGATTAAATCTGAGAGCTGGATCACTCCTCCATAGGCTTATTAAGGGATCGAAACTGGCCGGCTCAGAAGTTATGAAAGACATTGTTAAAATAGTCCGAGTGACTACAGTGGCTCAATCTTAAGTTTATCAAGTGACGAGAATACTTTTTGTGTGCAGAAAAAACAAACAAAAATAACGACTTTATTCAACTGTTCATTTCTTTCTCTGTGGGCCGTGAAATTTCATGCAAAGCTTCTTGGTTGTACGTCCTTCCTTAGAAGCCCATGGAGGAGTGATCCAGCTCTCAGATTTAATCAAAGAGATCTTAATTTGTGTTCCAAAGATGAACGAAAGTCTTACGGGGTTGGAACAACATGAGGATGAGTAATAACAAACAGAATTTTCATTTTGGAGTGAACTAATCATTTAAAGGTTGAGCTGATATAGTATGTTTGTGAATGAATTACTTGAGAAGTGCAGAATGTCTGTGTGTGACGTGTCTATATGAATTGTTGAGTAGCATATTCCTGGTTACAATCTGATTTTTGTGTGTGTTCCAGTGTCCTTCCACCATGGAAAAAGGGAGTGAATCACAATATCGTGCAGGGAGCTATACAGACATACAGTACACACTCTGGAAAATGTTCCTGCATAGCTCCGTACAGATATACACACCTAAAAAAACACACACACGTTTGTTTGAAACAGTGTAATAAAACACCGGGGCACCAGTTTCTGATACAACGGCTTTCATTGTCATGAAAGAGAAAAAGGAGAGAATGAAAACGAATGATGCATGTGGTGAGACAGAGAATGAGCTTTATTCTGAACAGCACCGAGTTCATGCTGAAACAGAATATCCTGTCGTTGTTTTTTTTTTCCTACCAAACAGTCAGTATGGATATGTCTAGATGGAAAACAACTAGCCAACTATTTGATTAGCGATGTTTATGAATTTTTTTTTTTTTATAAATGTATACTTTTATTCAGCAAGGATACATTCAATTTTATATTTTAAAATAAATGCTATACAAGAATCCTGAAAAAATGTAGTAGTTTCCAAATAAATATTGAGTAAGACAACTGTTTTCAGCATTGATATGATACATTTTTAGGTGACGTAGTGACATTGTACTTACTCAAATAAATACAAAGTAATATCAATTAACTACATGTACTTACGATAGTTAGGTTACAGTTTAGGCTAGATTTAGGGTCAGTTACTTTAAGTTAACTATGCATAATTTACTGTGTTATTAATATAGTAAAAACATGAAGTAATGAGTGGATACATGTGAATAACATGGATACATGGAAACACTTTATTTGAAGGTGAAATAGTTTTTCACCTTCAAATAAAGTGTTTCCATGTATCCATGTCATATTAGTTGACAAGTATTCAGGCAACCCACAGATAAGTCTATTTTGAAAAAAAAAAAAAAATTGTTTTGCTTATCCCTAGAATCAGGAGCCCTGTTAAACGGACATAGAACAACGTACTTGGTTTTCTAGCGTAATCTCGGTTCTTTCTAGAGCCATAAATTATCCTTAATTGCATTCTTTGTCAACACAGTGCAGCAGCTAGCAGACCTAGCGCAGGCTGTCTAGTGCGCCCATTGGCTACTGCAGCAGCCTACCACTGAGCCTGGTGTGACGTCATGCCCAGTAGGGGCGCATCGCACCCACTACAGTATACATCACAGCCGGCCAAGTGGGTGTGGCTTAGCATATAAAAGCACGGCTCGGAGGCTGCTTCCCTGGTTTCATCATCTGAAGCAAAAATCGCTTGTGACCTTCTGGAAAAAGCCTTCGTAGCCACAGAGTCCAATTCTAAAGGAAATTGACTGGCTGGGCAGTAATGACCTCTTGGTCCAGTTGACCGTGAGACCCAAGCTTTCCAAATGTCTGAGGAGCATAGTTCTGTGAGATATAAGTTCTTTCTCTGACTGTACTAAAATCAGCCAATTGTCCAAATACTTCAGAATTTGCACGCCCTGATTTCTCAAGGGGGCGAGAGCCACCTCCATGCACTTTGTGAACAGCTAGGTACACGCCGAACGGGAGGACAGTGAACTGATATACCTGGCCGTCGAAGGCGAATCTCAAGAGTGCCCTGTGACGAGGTATAATCTGAATCTGAAAATAAGTGTCTTTCAGATCGAGAGATAAACCAGTCCCTCGGGCGAATTTGCATGAGAATTTGTCTGCTGGTAATCATTTTGAACGGTCTTCTCATGAGAGCTTTGTTCAAAAGTCTCAGATCTAAGATAGGTCTCAGACCTCTGTCCCTCTTGGGTACGAGAAAATAACGGCTGTAAAAGCCAGACTTGCTCAGAGAAGACGGTACCGGTTCTATGGCCCCTTTGCACAGCAGTTTGGCTATTTCTGTGCGGGTAGATGTGCTACTTCCGCTTTCACTGTCGACTCAGTCCGTGCTAAGAAACGTGGGGGACGGCGAGCGAACTGTAGTGCATAGCCCTGTCTTATTATGCTCAGCACCCACTCTGAATCCCCCGGAATTGCTTCCCATGCTTTTGCATGTGCCAAGTGGAGAATTGTCTCCGGGTCCCGATCGCCTCACAATGTGGGCTTAGGGAACTGAACTGGAGATGTGGGCATGGCGCACGCGCCTTCGGTGCTTGAACAAATCGGCTCGCTGCCAGCCGCTTTCGGCTGTTTCATATGTAATGGCCCGATTAAACTGAATGGGGAGCGTTTTTTGATAGCTTTTTGAAGCGCGGGTGGCATTTTAGGCAGAGTGATTGACAGGAAGCACGAGTGCTCAAGAGCGAGCTCGTGACATACTGTACATTCGCAGCCTGACCGTAATGAGTGCTCAAATACGGCGGCTGACAGCAATGACACACTGTTTTATATGTGACGCCCCGGTTACCTTGAATGGGGGACATTTTCTGAGAGGTTTGTAGCGAGTGAGTGGCGCCGGAGCCAAAGTTTTCATTAGTAAGTGTAAGCACCCTTGGCAGGCTGTGACGCGTAGTGACCATTGGAGGTGACGTCACGCAGCCGCAGTGGTAGGCTGCTGCAGTTTCCGCAGAGCAGCCAATGAGCCTGCTTTAGGTCTGCTAGCTGCTGCACTGCGTTAACAAAGAATGCAAAATTAAGGATAATTTTTGGCTTCAATATCTTGAGAAAAGATAACTTTACCCGTAGCGTAAGCTAAACTTAGGCAATACGAGAGAAGCTCTCATAAGAGAACATTAAGCTCAGACCTTGAGAATCTATCTGAGGATATTTAGGAAGCAGAAATGAAAATCAACATGTAGAAAGACAGACAGTGAGATGAGTCAGCCATTTAGTCCTGATGGCGGCTCCTAATGAAAGAGAAAGACCAGATCGCCGGTAGTTACATCACATGTAATTACATGCGCAGTAATCAGATATTGGAGGTGTGGAATGGTTGGGTGCACTGACTCTAACCTCAGATGGAGGATAATAATGCCCTCCTGTGCAACATTTACCTGAACTAAACATCACATCGCCCCAGCTAATGATATTCTGCAGAGAGTGAATGTTTATTTGTAATTCACTAGTCTGACCTGCATGGTTGGGTGTGCAGATACTTTCAGCAGTCTCTGTCATCACGCATTCAAGTCATCTGAAAGATAACATGTCAGGGAGGTAGTCTTCACAAAACAAAAGAATTATTGTCTGAATCTGAACAATAAACCCAGATAGCTGAATTAAAAAGGAAAAACAAACTATTTATTATTTCTACAACCTATAAATGGTACCACACAACTAAATGTGAAACAAATCGGGAAAGTTGAGTGATTAACACCAGTAGCTACAGACTTGTTTTTTTTTTTTCTCACTGATTTATATTTATAGATTATATAATATAGGTCAGTGTTTCCACTATGCTTTGCATCGACACACCCATTCCAATGCCACAACTCGATAGTGTGAGTTTGAGTTTTTCACTCGTAAAAATGACTTGAGAGGCGGTTTTGGATACATGTCCAATTTCCAACTATGAAACTTTTATTTTTGGTAAATAAATGGTAAAATAAATAATTAAATAAATAAATAGATTTTTTGGTATGCTAAGTATTACGTTTAACAGTGTTGTTAAATTGTTAGTGTTTGTAAAGATTAAATTTAAGTGAGCATTAGATGATTGCTATCTAAATGTCAAAAATAAGGGAAATGAACATGTAAAATAAAATAAACTTTATTATGGTCATTTGTTACATAGAGCAAATAAATATGGTCTATGTAACAAATGTTTGTGATTTATATGTTTATATATAAGCTATTGTATTCTGCTGAGAGCAGATTTGCTTGAGGTGAAGCCACATTAGGTCATTTTAAACGTTATAGTCAGTTGTTTCCCATTTATGTTAGCATCATATGTTTCTTGTTTATTGCATTTGTGGCTGCTCTACTGTGTCTTTATTCCTAAGCTAATTTAACTCGTGGGATGAAATGTGATGCTGTGAAAAGATTGGCAACACTTAATGTGAGAGTTATAACACTCCATCCTGATAAGGCAATATGCTGAAATCGACTATTTTGCCACCTACTGCAACATCAAACATTTATATGATCCTTGTGTGCTCCCAGGAAATACAGTCTTATCTTTCTGTGACATCAGGCGTAGTCATTGAATATAATAGTTTCATTGAGCCTAGGTCTGTTTTGTAGACTGATCCACAGGAAATGGATTTAAGTACAAATTCAAGTCTAATAGCAAGCTGAGGCTAATTTGCTTTTCTATAAGACAGCTTCTATTTATGGGACATTGATCTTTGAAAAATATGCATTGAATGTAGGGCTGGGAATCAAAAGTGTATCCCAATTAATTGCAAGAAGGGTTGAAAGAGAACACAATTCGGCACTCGCGTGCTTTTTGGGTGTGTGAGACGCCTCTCATTTACGCCTGGTCATTTCATGCGTTTTTACTGATTGGATAGTTATCTGATTTGTTAAAACGGTTCCATTTACACTTGCCCACAAAAATGTGTCTACGTAAAAGGAATATAATTGCGATCTTCAGTTCCCACACTATATGCAAATTTAACGTCAGTTCACGGCAGCTTAAGCAACAGATATATGAGCTGCATTTTATTTATCATCAGGTAATTTTAAAATCGAAGAAGGCATGGTTAAACTGTATTTAGCAAAAACCATGGCCAATTTGTGCTTACCATGGTTTAACTATATTTTATTTGTATTGAAATCATGTTTAATATTTGTAGTGCATCACTCAGCATTGCCACACATCAGACAAACTGTTGGTTAGTTAAATAAAACAGACAGTGTTCCAAATATATCTAGGGGTAGTTGTGTGTGAAAATGTGAAGTAAATTAATATTAATGAGATAAAGTAATATATCACGGGCCACGGCACATAGGTGAACCTATTTATGCACAGAAGAAAGCCAAGGCAGCATAGTCTGTACGCAACCTATCATGATGCTTCTGGATGCAGTCAGAAATAAATTCTCGATGTTAATGTTATTTTAAGGTAGGGTGGAATTAAATGAGTGGCAAAACATTTTGCTTGTGTCAACTTACGTGCCCAATTGGGAGCCGCTGCTATACGTGAATGCAAAGTTGTGGTCGTTCTCAAACTCACACTCACACTACGTTTCCACCCACAGCAACACTACCAGGATTCCTTTGTAGCTTGACCTTGTCGTTTCACGGCAGGGTTGCTATTGTCTGAGTTTCCGAAAGATAACAGTGATGTCTCTTTATGAGAGTGATGATGGAATATCTTTTATTCAAAAAGACCCTTTCACTCTGCAGGGAGCCATTTACCACACCTCATCTGTGAGTCCAGAGAGAGAGAGAGAACACAAAGAGAGATGAGGCAGAGTTGATCTCTTGATTGAAATTAGTATACCGTACAATTCTGTAAAGTCACCATAAAATGACGTAGACCCTATGCCCCTCGTGTGGTTCGTGTGACACACTCTGTTGTGTAAACAGTAATAAAAGGGAACTGCAGTATATTGTTACTTTCCAGAACACACTCTACAAACTCAGTAGAGTTCAGTCAGTTTTGTCAGGACAGTGCATTTATGTAAGTTCTGATTAAGCTGAATATTGCTTGGCATTTGAGATGTTATAGACACAGTCTGCTGAAACAAATAGCACGTCATAAACAATGATACATTTTCATGTTTTTATTGAACACACTGTGTAAACATTCACAGTGCAGGGTGGAAAAAGTGTGTGAATCCTTAGATTTATTAACTAGCTGACCCTGCAGTCCAGTTATAAAACCCACACCAGACGTTCACTTTAAATGCAGATCCGGAAGAACTTTGCTTGTAGTTTTGCAAGTCACAGTCTCTATCCACCTTATTTAGCAACGTGGAAGTAAGCTATTTTCTGTGACTGTGCGAGACTTCCGATTCAAAAGCCACTATAGACAAGTAACTAAGAATAACAAACTGCTGTAAATGTTAAAACTATTTGTGTTACAAACCAATGTGTTAATGATTGAATTAAAATAATATGTGAAATCAGGCAGCATAACGGACTGTCTTTGCACAGCTAAAGTAGCTGGAAGCAGATGACACTGGAGGTTTTGCACATTCAAGACTTCTAAATGGCTGTGCCTGCTGTTACAGTAGGTTGAAAATAAGGTGGGTAAACAAATCTCTAAAAGTCTCAAAATCTCTGTTTGATGTTTTTGTATTTATATTGCACGGTATCCAAGCATAAGATTTACGATTTCAGTCAGATCAGTGTTTTCATGAGATTTCATGAGTCAAATTATTGCTTTCTACTGAAAACGAACTTTTATTATGCTTGTGTATTTACTGTCAGGTGCACCACAGATTTGTTGACCTTTCACTATGAGTCAGGAACACGAGTTAAGACTGATGTCGGATAGATGTTGTTTAAAGGCACACTATGCACTCTCTGGTTTTTTTGTAAAACAGTGACCTCTAGAGCCGCTGTGGTGTACTTGCACTGTCGTAAATAACCGTTATTCCCCTGTTACTGCATATCTACTGAACTACTGTCAAGTGCTAGACTGCTTTTTAATAATAAAGTTGCCTATCGCGTTTGCTGGCTTATAGCGTTTTTACATGATTTCTGCAAAATCAGAAGTAAATAGCCTATAGTGTATAGGCTACTGTATAATTTCATTCATGTTTTTTGATTGTAATGTAGCCTAAACATTACAAAATGTCAGATGACATCAATCAAGTTAAATGTACGTCGCATTATTTCATAACATTGGACGTTATGATTTAGACATGATTACAATTTATCATAATAGCAAATTGTGTTCAATTATTTACAACCTCTAGGCATGTCCTAATAATTATGTGAGATATTGACTATGGTAATCGCAAGAATCAACATCAACAGCGTCAAGATTTGATTGATTCATAATCAACACAATTTGAAGTTACAGTCGGGAAGTGTACTGTTAGTCAGATAAACTTGATATAACAGTAACTTACACACGTCATAAGAAATCCGAACCAGACACAGGACTAAAGATACGTGATAAATACACATCACAACACCTGAGTTCAGCTGGCAAACTAGCTCTTGTGGCAAGCTCGGCAATAAAACATAACGAAAAAAACAACAAGACTAAGAGAAACGACTGTTTTTAGGAAGTCTGCTTAAAGCTCTGGTAATCGAAAGCTATAGACATGTGAGAATTATTGAACTGGTCTTATTATCAACAACGGATGAATGAACAGCACCGTAAAAAATTACATACCACAAGCCAGTGCAGCAACATACAATATAGAAACAAGTATACAAATACAAACAAGTTTATAAATAAGAGATTTACTTACAAGTCCATCAACAAGATCGCCAGGTCAGCATCGCAGTTACAATCCAGTGCAGCTTTTAAGCTCGCGCCAACGAGTGAAAGCCCGACCGAGTGAACTCTTGTCCGGTTTCTAGCACGGTCCGATTCTCTTTCCCTTTTTCGAAAGTAGCTTCATACAGTATGATGTTGTTGATGCGTGTGACGTCGTTGCCGTAAACCATTTCGTGATTCTCACGCGCTGTGTCAGGGGCGCCACTCTCAAACTTGCATGGCTGGTTTTTCCGGCGGCGTCCCCCCCAAGCTTTCCTACCAGGATGATTCGCCCTACTATCACTTTGTTAACCACCAAAACGACTTTGAAGCTGTTATATTAAGGTACAGATCTTGCATAGAGTGCCTTTAATATAGTTTCTGCTCTGTTGACCATAGTGCCCTCATGACATCAACAAAAATCACACCTCAGTATTTTTAGATACTTTTCTAATTTAAGACAAATATTGTATTATTACTATAATGGACATTCGCTTGTTGGCAAGACAAGCCTTTATGCAAAATGGAAATGTGTGAATTTCTAACATTTACATATAAGCATACTGCTGTGATGTAAGCCATGTGCTGAGAAAAAACAGGTCTCAAATGCATTAAACCACACACATCTGATAGGAAGGCAAGCCGCTTTAAACTGCATGCTTGTGTGTTAGTTGAAGCTCTTAATATACAGCATGTCTCATGTCTCAATATCCTGCCCAGCTCCACTTTGAAGCGGAACACAGGGTTGTCATACTGTTAAGATGGGTCTAATGATGAGAGAAGAACAGAGAGAGGAATTTCAGCGTGAGACAGAATTCATTTACAGTGCCCAAGTTGAGGATGTGCCTTTGACAGTCTCCACTTCCTGTGTACACTACAAACAGCAGCAGTGATTAACCAAACCAGTCTCGGATAGCATCTGACTAATCAAATCACCCCCCAACCCAATGTCATCTAAGTCTTCCTCATCAGGGCTAATTCAATATGCTGCATATGTGGGGATATATTCACTTTGAGGCAAGTAGTACCTGTGGCACAAAGACACAGTTGTTTAAGTGGACTTGCTTACTCAATACAACACGTTATTATTAATATTGTTGTTGTTACTATTACAAACATTGTTGCCCTCAATTTTAGTAACTCAGTGTGATGAACTCATAGTCTGACCTACATTTATATTTTCTTGACAGATATGTTACAAATTGATTAAATAATTACTTAAGCAAGTTGTAAAAGATAAAAGTCAATAGTTGCACAGCTATGACAATAAATGACAGATTGCAAAGGTAAACATATGAAATGGAGGCACCTTGCTACTAAATCAGTTATCATGTGTGAAGAAGCAGATAATAATCTGAAGTCTAAATAATAAGCAGTAAACATTTAATTAGTCTATTGCAATAGCCACAGTGTATGATTCCTCACAACAAAACTAGCTTCTTCAGATGGTTTGTTCTGTGATCTACTAGCGCAATGCTTACACTTCCATTTATATATATACATGTATGTACAAAATGTATCTTTGCCAGTACAGCAATAAATTACATTTGATTTTTTTTTTGAAGAATACAAAACAGTTAACAATTACAGGGGTTGGACAATGAAACTGAAACACCTGGTTTTACAACACAATAATTTATTAGTATGGTGAGGGCCTCATTTTGCATCCAAATACAGCATCAGGATTGTCATGATATTGGAGCTCAAACCATCACTGATCCAGTCGTGCTTCACTCTGAAGATTGGCCACCAGGCATATAGATGTGAAACCTCCAACATTGGCCAGTGTTTCAGTTTCATTGTCCAACCCCTGTAGTATAATAATGACAATATGCGATGTGATAAACCAACGCATTCTCATCCTTTAACGTCATATAGAACGCTATATGACAAAACGGCGCTATACTACGCACATGGCACCCGTTATCGTTAATATAACACGCGCTGTGAGGGCTAAGTTTAGGTGTGGGGTAGGGTGTGCGTGTCATATTCACGCTAAAGGATTTATAACGTCTTGGGTTCGCGTGTTATATTAACGATAAAGGGTGCCATGTGCGTAGTATAGCGCCGTTTTTGCATATAGCGTTCTATGTGACGTTAAAGGATGAGAACGGGCTGGATAAACCTAATATTTATGCATTTCAATTTTAAGTCAAGTCTGCTTGAATTATGAACACAACATGGACCAAAGACATCTAAACAAACCAAAAACAGGACATGATGTCATCGGAATGCTGAATTATATCTGTTTTTCTCGTCGTTGCCCATTACAGTTTGGTACAGGCGTCAGAATTGCTGTCTCTTTGCAGCAGATCTTCGTTTGTGTGAACACGTTAAGAGACATTGTTTAAAAACTATTTTCCAGAATTAATGGAAATCTTAACTGGGAACTCGTCTTGTTTGCTTTGCTCATCTTATGCATATGGTGTCATTGGTGCAAGCACCTACTAGAAGATAATCATGGGCCTAACGTTTGCTCTTTGCATTTCCATAAACATTACAGATGAATCCATTAAAATCATATCACAGTCACTGTAACCCTAATAATCGGCATACTGTCATAATTTCAGCATTATAAAATAAAAATCAGTGGATGATGCAGCCGTACAGTTGGTGATGGAATGGACAACAAAAAAGGAAATGAAAAATATAGGATGAGGAGTGTAAATAGTACATTTTCTAACTGGTTTGCTGGATTAAGGCTGAGAACAGGGCTTTTATTTGTTGGAAGGCCACTGTCCTAAGTTTGACCATGGACAACACATCTCTCACATCACATGGGGCTCTTGAAAATTCACATTTAAATTGCTCAGATTTGGACACGCATGCACTTCCCCTTGCCCTTCTTCTCTTCGCTCCATCACATGTTTTTCCACAGAAGCACAAATGAAAGATGAGTGTGAGAGTGTCACAATCTCCAGTCCACCTGCAAAACAGTATCTGTTCATTATTCAAAATATGTTTTGTCATATAGGTTTGGAAAGACGTGAGTGATGGGTGAGAGAATTCAGCATTGCATGATACGAGAAGTGATTGAAATCTCAGTATTTTTTAATAATGCAATATGCATCTGACTATTAACAACATAAGAGATTGTAAATATTTTCTACACGTGTAATCTATGTATGACATAATGAACATGTAAAAAATATATATATATATCAACCAGTCATGTTTAGGTGAGATGAATGTAATTGCTTCCTTGATGAAATGAATGCCTGTATTGTTAATAGTGTTGAGTAGCATGCATTAGTGTCGTGAAATCTTACTATATCACTGACTTATATGAAGTACTTGAATTTGAGTCATGGAAAACACTTGAAAACAGTCATATTTATGGAAAAGACAATAGTGTTTAATTTTTTTTTTATTTTTTTTTTTTACCATTACCATGCCTCATGGCTATGCATGTGATATTGCTCATTTCCAAGTATATAATACAGCTGTTATTCTTCAGGTCAATCATAAATTCATAAGGGTTCAGTTTGAATGAAGAAATATCTGTCAAAGTATCCTTTCAGGGGCTGCTTTGCTTGTCAGTTGTGCCTTATAAGGTGTTCAAATAATTAACGTTTTTTACAACTTTGCTTTGTTCCAGAATTAATCAGTTTTTTTTTCAAGAATGTTTGTAAGTTGTTGTATTTTGTACCTTATATCTGTAATTTGAGTAGAACAACAACAAACTATCCTTTAAAGGGGTGGTAAAATGCCCTTTTCATAAGATGTAAAATATATTGCTGATGTCCCAGGAGTGTGTATGGGAAGTTTTAGCTCAAAATGCCCCACAGATATTTTTATATAGCATGTAAAAAGTTGACAATTTTTGAGGGTTAGCAAAAAAGCACCGTTTTGTGTCTGGCCCTTTAAAGGCAAATGAGCTGGAGCTCCAGGGACAGTGGGCGGAGCTTCAAGAGTGTTTGAGTTAGCAGCTCTGATTACCTCACGCAGACACATGCTAAAATGTCAGAAACTGTTCTGACTTTTATGTTTAAACTAGAGTCAGACAAGGATGGAGAGACTAATAAGAAGTGACAACATGTAGAATGCATCTCCGAATGGTTAATTGATGAATTTATGTTGCTGATGTGGAGTTAACTATCTTAAAGTTGCATATTCTGTCAGGATAATCTAAATCGCTTGTATAGGAACTGTTGTGAGTTGCACACAGAGTGACTTTGTATTGCATGTGAAAAGACGGATGCTATGAGCTGACTCTCAAATGCGCTTGACTACAACTCAACATGGACTGTGTGCTTGCGGAGGTGGGGTTTATGTTAATGTTAGGGTTAGTGATGTTACTAACCCGGGAGGAAGCTTGTGTAGTCCCTACCAGCCGTTTGTAATCCTTAAAAAACGATTTCTACAATGTCTCCCTTTTCTTTAAACGCTGAGCATTGTAACTTTGCAGATGTTGTTTATGCTCAAAACAGCAACATTACACACTAATTAAGGTTAGAAAAGTGAAATCATAAGCAGCCACCCCTTTAAAAGGTTGGATTGCAGTTAGATTAGATTGTAATGTAATTACTTTGCAATTATTTACAATGAAGTGATTCATTTTCTTATGTTATTTCATCCATTAATAAGAAACATACATTGAGTTTATGCCAAATTTCTATTTGCTCTTCTATGCAATGAAAGTTCAAGGCTTTGCTAATTTTCCCACAGTCGTTGCCAATTTTGCATGCGCTGAATTAAAAATGAATTAAAAAAGGTAAATGGATGAATAAGGGTATACTAATAAAACACAATGGTTCAAAAACCTTATTCATCCATTTACCTTTTTTAATTTGAATTTGTAAGATAAAGATATTGTTTGATAAGTGCGATCTCTGATTGTAGTCCTTGAACAAGTAGCCTAGTGCTTGAAAAGTACTTGAAAGTCCAGGAATTGAATTTGACAGCATCTGTAGGAACCCTGTGCTGTGCTTGCGTCATGTTAAGCATCAGATCATTGTGTAGGTTCAGAGTTTCACCACTCTTCACTGTGCTCTGCAGGATCTTCAGCAGCAGCCAGGAGGATTTGACCCTCCCTTTTTCTGCATGGAGAGACTATTCACTCTCATTCCTTCTGTCTCTCCCACCCTCTCTCTGTCTTTCTTTCGGTTATTGCCCAGTTGGATTGTTCCTTTGCCATGGTAACTTTAGTTTGGGAATATAAAGGCCACTTGTTGGCTTGGGTGCATTTGTCTGGGAGAGTGAGAGAGTGACACGGTCATGTCATTCAGGTCTTTAATGACCCTCAACAAAGAGAAAATCGTAGAGCATCCCAGCTCTCCATCTCTCTCTCTCTCTCTCTCTCTCTCTCTCTCTCTCTCTCTCTCTTCTCTCTCTCTCTCTCTCTCTCTCTCTCTCTCTCTCTCTCTCTCTCTCTCTCTCTCTCTCTCTCTCAAATTCAAATGAGCTTTATTGGCATGACTTATACAGTACTGCCATTACATAGGCAATGAACAAATAATTAATAAATTAATCAGTAAACAAATCTCTCTCTCTCTCTCTCTCTCTCTCTCTCTCTCTGCTGTTTTCTGTGCTTCTGTTCTTTGACTTTCATCTTTTTTAATAGTGTTAGAGGGTATTTCTAATGCTTCTTTAATTCAATGAGTTTACAGGAAATTAGAATTTATGTATTTTTCAGGGCTATTATCGGTGATCAATGTTGTCAGCAATACGTCAGCACAGCAGGTTTAGCAATATTTGAAACTCTCTTGATGGTTTAGTGTGTTTCATGGTGTGTGTGCATTCAGATGTGAAGCTGTTGCTTACGCTTTCATGATCGTTTGGTTGCCCTCCTCAAACAATAATCACCTGCAATGAGAAATCATGACCTTTGGATGCAGCTTATTTACAAAGACTCTCCTGATTTTTTTTTTTTCCTCTCCGGACTGTTTCCTCCACCTGAATGAGGATGTAGTGATGCAGATTGTTTCCGGCACATTCAGATCAGGGATGGGTCATGATGATGACGACGATAAACTGATATGTCCAACAACCAAATAGTCGATAAAGGAGGTCAACTAGTGTATCTATTTTTCACTAGTCTCTTATGCTCACCAAGGCTTATTTGATAATAATTGCAATATAAACTGTAATATTGTGAAATATAAATACAATTAAATATAACTGTTTTATGTTTATACATATTTTAAAATGTAATATATTCCTGTGACGAAAGCTGAATTTTCAGCATCATTACTCCAGTATTCAGTGTCTCATGATCCTTCAGAAATCAGTCTAATGTGTTAATTTGCTGCTCATTTCCTATTATTTCTTGTTTTTTTGTTGAAAACAGCTGCTATATTTTTATGGAAACTGGAATGATTTTTTGTTAGGATTCTTTTATTGATATGAAGTTAACAAAAATTAGCAATTATTTGAAATGGAAATCTTTTGTAATATTATACGAAGAGTTCAGATGCAAGAGCCTCTAAATGCCATTTGAATTTTTCTTCTAAAATGACAATTTTTATCAAGCTTGTATATTTAAGTTCAGTAATTTCACTTAAATGACAATTTATAGGTAATCTTCATTGCCATTTAAGTGAAATTACTGAACTTAAATATACAAGCTTGATAAAAATGATCATTTTAGAAGAAAATTTCAAATGGCACTTAGAGGCTTTTGCATCTGAACTCTTCATAAATTTCTTTACTGTCACTTTTAATTAATTGAATTCAAAATTGCTAAAAAAAAAAGTATTAATTACTTTTAAAACAAATGTAGCTTGTAGTATGTATTTTACCTAATTGCTGTGCTTTGCTGACAAAATTGTGTTGCTTTTCGCTTTCAGAAATATGAAGTGTCTATTTTAATATTAAGATATAATTTCTTTATTGTCAGCATAAAATAGTGTACCATGTAAAAGCATTAAACAACTGCCTACACTGACTGAGGATAGAGTTCACATAATCTGTATCCAGAGTTTTTCTTTGTAAAGCTCGGCTCGTCTCAGTCTAAGTGTAGCTGGGGTTTGGCCGAGGATGCCATGGAAAGCACAGCAGCCATCTGCTATAGGCTCAGTAATGAAGAGAGAACTGAATCCACACAAATGTTGAACTCTACCCAAAAGCATTTTCACAGGCACAGAGAGCCGCTAGTGTGGGAATGACTAAACACAGCAGTGTTTACAGAGATCAAAAGAGTTGACCTGAAAGTGTGCTCTCTAAACTTGAGCTTTTGAAACAAACTCAAGTTCTTTTCCAAATGAAAAGCTCCTTAATTTCAATGTTTATTTGCTTTCAAGTTAGTAAGAATGACTAGTAGATGTTATATTTGTGTAAACATTGTAGTATACGTAACTAACAAATTACTCTCTCTATTTTCTTCTGTGTGTGACAGGAATTTTTGGACTCTGGGAGAATCCGTAATTGCATTGCATCGGCTTTCATCCAACTTAAACACACAGAGGGACCCTGAAACCATCTCCAACAGGATCAGGAGGCACCAGAGTGACGGGAAAAGTACAAAAAGAAGGATCATAAAGGACATGCACAGAATGGTGCTGTGGAGGGTAGAGCTGAAGTGTTCTGCACTGGAATGACCTCCTACATGCTCTCACGTGGTTTCTATGGGAATTTCAGCATAGCCGCACTCTGCTGGATGGGAGGAGGTGTTTTTCTGTGGCATCTCATCGCTCTGCTCTGATTGGCCAGTATTTTTCAGCCTCTGCACTGCCGTTGGTCAGTATGCCAGCAAAAGGGAAGTACTTGCTGAATGAGCAGAAGTTGAAACAGGAAGCACTGTACAGGAAATTTTCTGGCATTAGCCAATACCAGCCATTCGTTCTGTTGCTGGGACTGAGCATGCTCACTTGTGTCTCACTGCTAGTGCTCTTCTTCAGCCTGCAACTGGTGAGATGCCACATTAATGCAAATGCACTCATACAGTATACACCAGGGGTAGGCAAGTTTGGTCTTACAGAGCCATTACCTGCAGAGTTTGGCTCCAACTCTGAAAAAACCTCACCTGCCTATAGCCTAAGGCTACGTATACATTGATCTGGATACATTTAAAAAAAATGGCATTTTCATTTAAAGGGTTAGTTCACCCAAAAATGAAAATTAAGTCATTAATTACTCACCCCCATGCTGTACCAACCCCGTAAGACCTTCGTTCGTCTTCGGAACACAAATGAAGATATTTTTGATTAAATTTGAGAGCTGTATAACTACCACGTTGGCTCCTAAAGGACTGCCTCTTGACGGCCCAGAAAGTCAATGAAGAAAATGTTTAAATATCCCAAGTGACTACCGTGGCTAAACTATATGTTTATCAAGCGACGCGAATACTTTTTGTGCGAAAAAACAAACAAAAATAACGAGTTTATTCGACTATTTCTTTTCTTCCTTGTAGGCCAGAACGAGACTTCCTTATAGATTTCCACGACGCATGCGCGAGAATTGCGATCTGAAGTGGTGTAAGCTGGTGTGAGCAGATCGCAAATCTCGCGCATGCGTCGTGGAAATCTAAGGAAGTCTCGTTCTGGCCTACAAGGAAGAAAAGAAATAGTCGAATAAACTCGTTATTTTTGTTTGTTTTTTCGCACAAAAAGTATTCGCGTCGCTTGATAAACATATAGTTTAGCCACGGTAGTCACTTGGGATATTTAAACATTTTCTTCATTGACTTTCTGGGCCGTCAAGAGGCAGTCCTTTAGGAGCCAATGTGGTAGTTATAGAGCTCTCAAATTTAATCAAAAATATCTTCATTTGTGTTCCGAAGACGAACGAAGGTCTTATGGGGTTGGTACAGCATGGGGGTGAGTAATTAATGACTTAATTTTCATTTTTGGGTGAACTAACCCTTTAAAGACACTCCACCCACACTAGTGAGGATGAGAAACTTGCATGAGAAAAATGCCTGAAAACACTTACTTCACCTTACTGCGCATGCGTAAAACCTCACAAAAGCTCACTGCAATGCTACAGACAGAAAGATAAATAATAAAGTTAACGCACAATTCTTCTAACAGGATAGTTATATTTACCAAAATATCTCACTATTCACTGATGCGTCCAGGTCGCAATCAGTCACCATATGTTTGGTCTAAAACACAACTTCTCTCATGTATTTCCACAGGACAGTAAATGTGAGTACATTTTCGGTCATCTTGCTGGACTGTGATGAGAAGAGTGTACAAATTAACATATTTTAGCAACAGTGTGAAAGTGAATAACACATAACAAGCACAATACCGGTATAAACATATGGTAACAATATGCGTCACATGACTAAACTTACGTCATCGTTTTTAAATACCTCAGTTTTGACAGTCCACACTAATTTATCCAGGACAAGGCCTTAGTAATCCTGAAGACACTGATTAACTTGTTCAGGTGTGTTATTGCTAAACTCTATTGCTAAAGGACATTGGCTCTCTAGGACCGAACTTGCCTACCCCTGGTATACATTCTTCCACTCTGCCAACCCCGGTCCTGGAGGGCTACCTTCCTGCAGACTGCTGACTTTCCAACCCTGCTCCAACACACTTTCCTTTTTATACCATGGACACCTTGATTAGCTGGATCAGGCGTGTTTGATTAGGGTTGGAGCTAAACTCTGCAGGATGGTAGCCCTCGAACCTTTCTCTAAAGTCAAATGCCCACTCGTACACAGCTAAGTCAGTATTCAACATGCATTGCTTTTCTTTCTGGATCAGGTTTGTCCTTGTTGTTCAGACGGTATCTGATAATTGAAGCAGCCTCGCTTACATAATCCTGCGGCGACTTAGGTGCTGATTCTCAGTAGTTGCGTAATTTGAGGCCTGATTATCACAATGCAGATGAACTGGCATTATCCGTGACAGGAAATTGTGTGTTTTAATTGTCTTAATTGCCAGTTTGTGCCAAGTCATTTAGAATTGCTGCTTTTATGTGGGGAATATGTAGCACATTGTATGATAGTCTCTCTCTTCGGTTTCTTTGGCACATTATCACATATACTTTCTCTGGAGTCAGCTGGATGTGAAGAGGGGCCGTGAACGCTCCTTTTGCACTGCTGTTGTTCATCTCTTTAGCAGATAAGCACTATACCATCTGTGCAAACTTCTGTAACCTCCTCTCTCTACACCAACCGGCCGTGGGAGGAACAGAATTACAACCAGTGTTGCTCTCTGTGTGTGGGCATGTGTGTGTATTTTGTTTTACTATTTATTTAACCCTTCACAAAGCCCATGGGATGTTGGCAGTATCTGTGGGTGTGTGAGTTTCTGAATGCTTGTGGACTGAGGTATGTATTTCTGTTCTGTTTGAAAGTTAAGTATCTCAGTGGTAATTCAGAGTGGTTGAATCAAATGGGTGAACATGAGTGGAGGACTCACTGCAGTGAGAGTCTATATTGGTGGGCGGATAAGTGGCTGGGTCGATCTAGCGCTGCGATTTGCCCACACAGGTAGTGACTTGTAGTCTGATAGTGTCATTTTAATAATACAACTCAATATATGCAATGTTGGAGTTTATAAGAGTTTTTTAAAAATTCTCACTAAGGCTGCATTTATTTAATCAAAAATACAGTAAAAACTTTAGTAAAACAGTCAAAAAAAATACTGTTGTCAATTACACTCCAGTGTCATTGCTGCTGTGTGACATGATCCTTCAGAAATCAGTCTAATCTGCTGATTTTGTGCTAAAAAAAACAAACAAAAACATTTCTTATTATCAATGTTGAAAACTGCTTAATTTTTTGTGGATATATATGAAGACCTCCGATGCAAAAGCCTCTAAAAGCCACCTCTGTCCAAAATTTGATAATGATATTGAGTAAATGCTCTCAGCACATAGTATACGCTCATCAAATACTTTAATTTCAACCTCAATAAAACCTAGCCTCAGCCCATTCAGAAATGCTGGGACTTGGGTAGAAACACATAGGAGCCTGATAAAAATGTTAAAATTAAACAAAAACTTTAGACGGACTTAGAGCCTTTTGAATCTGAAGTCATTATATATATCCACACAAAACCGTATCTCAGGCAACCTTAGCAAAAGTTATGCATTTTAAAACGAAAACACACTCGTGTAAACAGGGCTAAAGTGTTTTAGAATGAATTTGCTAAGTGGATGATTAAATGCCTCAGTCATAAGTAATTTGTTTCATTCCTGAATGAATCAATGTGTTTGAATGAATTGGTTGATTGCAGGATTCAAACGATTAAGACAGTCACATGCCGCTATCTAGTCTATTGACGTAATCATGTAATCTACCGAAAGTGTAACTAAAACATCCCCACCACAAATGCACAGCCTGTCTGGAATATGCAAACATCAAATTTGTGTTTCAGCTATTATTGCTCACTCAGATGGTGTCTGGTTTTAAACTGGTGTTAGCTCTGTGACGGATGGATTTAAGTGATCTCTGGAGCTTTAAATCAGGATTTTTGGCTCCTGTTTATTTATATATGTGTTTTTCTGCCTTTAGGGGATAAGAAAGAAGGAATAGAGTGGGAAGCAATAGTCCCTTAATGACTCCATGACAACTAATGTGCAAAACTAATGTTTTTAAGAAAAACTGCAAGTTTTACTTTTTGTTCTAGAGAGAGAGAGTCAGTAATTTCTTTTGAACAGATTTACTTATTTTTTGGAAGCTTGTGCACTGCAGCTCACACACCCACTCCCACAAACACACTGCTTTTCCGTAACCCTTTTAAAATGAGCTGTCTTATGTGATATGTGTTTTTCCCCTTAACACCTTGCTTTCTCCATGTGTGTTTGTGTTTCAGAATGCACGGGACCATGGTGTATTTGTGGGAGTTGTGGGAGGAGCATTTTGTTTGTTCCTGGCTGTGTTTATATTAGTGTATACAGACACTCTCTCTCAAAGATGGAGAACTTTGCTTGGTCTCGCCGTGTGGGCCACACACCTCACAATGGGCTTCACCTTTATTTTCAGCACAGAAAACAAAGTAGAAATACAACCATGGGACCAGGTAACACTCTAGCTATAATATTTTACAGAGACTTCACATGACAAGAGTACTTTTCACAGCAAGAACTTTCTTATTTGTTCACTGTCATGTATTAAATCATATAAATCGGTAATTGAATAATGGTCAGTCTTAAATAAATGTTGATGTTGCACTCTTCATCTTGTTCTCTCCAGGTTCCCTTCTTCCTCTTCATCATCATTACAGTCTACACCATGCTGCCATTTCAGATGAGCTATGCTGTAACCCTGAGTATCATCTCCTCTCTGTCTCACATCATTGTTCTTTCGGTGCACCTCACAGTGTTCAGTTTCCCCCCCAAACACCTCATCACCAATCAGGTAAAAGGAAATCCACAATAGGATTGGTTTAAAGGAAACCTTCAGAAAATCTCTATGTAAAGAAGCTGAAAAGGATATAACACCTCAACCTCTCTCTCTCTCTCTCTCTCTCTCTCTAGTTGCTGTCAAATTTTGTGGTGTTTATTTGTGGAAGTGTGGTTGGGGCTTTTCATAATATTCTGATGGAGAAAGCTCTCAGGCAGACATTTCAGGACACTATTCGATGCCTCGGCATTCGCATGAAACTGGAGATTGAGAAGAGGCAGCAGGTGCTCATAAACTTTACCTCAACATCACAGACACAGTCAGAACAAACACATAGAAGAAATACAAATTATGTTCAAATACACATCACCCATGATATCTTGATACAATTTATGCCTCGTTTTTACAGGCGGTCAACATATGCTTGCAAGAAAGTTTCATCTTTGCCCAGTGTTAGCGTTATTTTTCTCCACAAGTTATGTTTTTGTACTTCTTTAAAAGAGAGTTGCTGGCCTGGTATCTCCTATTAACCCCCTCAACCAAACGCTCATCAACTTGGGTGTCTGCTGTTATTGCCTTGTCCAGTAGTTGTTTGTTTGTTGTTCCATCTCAACTGTTTATCTGTAAAAAATGGCCCAGCCAGTGTTGGAAGCTTGTGGACCAAATAATAAGTGCAAAAAACAAAAAATCAAGGCGCTTGTGTAAGCTGAGCGTAAAACATATTTTCGGTTCAACAACCACTCAAAACACCTTGGCCATTGCTTAGTAACACTATAGCAACCACAGCTTTCAATATACAAATCTCTCTTCCAACTTACCAAGTAATTGAACTATGCAAGAATGAGATACTTCAAACTTTGAATTTCTCTTAATTCTGCACAGATATTTAGTCTACATTAGGCTTAACCTCCACTTTTTTATTTATTTAATTTCAAACTTTTAATATTAACTTTGGGAATTTTCTCTTGAAAAACATTGATTTTATTCAAAAGGGTAGTTCACCAAAAAATGAAAATACTGTCATCATTTATTCGCCCTCATGTCGTTTCAAATCCCTAAGATTTGTTCCACAAGAACCAATGATGTGAGTTTTTCATGCGTCTAGCAGGTTCGATTGAGCTTCTGTTTAAGTTTGCTAATGAATATTTGTATGTAAATAATGTATATAATTTTTATATAGAAATCATATAAAGCGATCAAGTCTCTTTGGACTAAACCTCTCAATTAATATCGAGTACGTTTACGATCTCTTTATGAACTTTTTGAAGTGCCAAAGTGTCAGTTGCTTGGCTGTCAATGGAGGGACAGAAATCTCTCAGATTTTATTAAAGTATCTTCATTTGTGTTCTCAAGATGAATGAAATTCTTTCTTTTGGAACAACATGGGGGTGAGTAAATGATGACAGTAATTTCATTTTTGTGTGAACTAACCTTTTTCATTCATCTTCAAATTTGACAGCTGAAGGTTATATTTTGCACATTAAAAATGTAATCAAGGAGGTATAAGTTTATCCTGGAATAGGTTTATCCTGTTCTTAATTAAACTTCTTGTGTCCTTTTACAATCAAAGGATATATTGTTCCTCAGTTTGTTATGACTGTTGTTGAGGAAGTGACATCACATAAAGAGAACACTGAAAAGCTGGGTAAAGTTTAATGGCAGGCTGTTAACCTCCCTGGCAGCATATGGAGATTAAAATAAAACTCAGGAACAATGTCCTAATGATGAACCCTAAAGACAACATAGAACACAGGGTAATAGTAACCTTGCAATACACATTAAAGACAATGCTTTTTTTCTTCTGAATGATACAGTTTCCCATTACCTTCCCATAGTTCAGATTCAGATCTCAGCCTGGTGACACTTAATCTGTTACAGTCAAACAACTGAAAAAGATTAGGACACTTGAGATTAAAAATAGAAATGAAACAGACTTTAACAGTAAACTCAATGTATGACATATTACGGGTGTTATCTTTAAATGTGTGTGTGTTTGTGCTGTAGGAAAACCTTTTGCAGTCAGTCCTTCCTGTGTACATCTCCATGAAGATGAAGTTGGCCATAATGGAGCGCTGCAAGTGTAAAGATAAAGAGGAACAGCAGCGTATGGTCCGGGACAACAACTTCCACAGTCTCTACGTGAAGAGACATGAGAATGTCAGGTAACACATCATGTGCTTTTACTCATCAATGCTGTCCTACAGTTCATACAAGAGGCATTTGTGTATTGCTCTGTTTTTGCATTCAATAATTTTGCAATTCCTCATTAATCAAGTCCTGATGGTAAATGAATGGTCAGTCTGTTAGACCTAACTCTCAGAGTGCTCATCATGAGGCCACTCATTTAATTAGTTTTATTTCCCATCAACCCCAAGAGTGGACAGGCATCTATTAATATGTTTTTGTCCAAGCTCACAATGCTTAGTTCTCAGGCAGCCGTTTATATTTAGATAGACGGACGGCTTACAGCTGCTCAGAGAAAACAGAGATTGACTCACCTGTGTGTGAGCAAACAATAGGGAGCTGTTCACCTGCCGAGATTTATGTGGTCCACTCTCTTTTTGAACTTGTTCATTAGGAGTGTGATGACATGGACTGTGTGTGTGTGTTTGGTCTTGAAGTCAGCATTGAGAACAGCTGGGTCTTAACGGTTCATTTCCATGAGCCAAGTATTTATTCTTTTCAGGGCGTTCAGACAGCTGACACTGAGCTGCTGCTTTTCTCGTCATTAAAAAGGACTCGGCACAAGTCACATCAAGTTTCAAATAGAAGCGTTTTTTTTTTTTTATTAAAACTCATATTAACTCAGATAATACACATAGATGAGACACAGCATGTAAGCACAAACAGAATAACTTAAATACACAAGGTGACGAACTCAAATACTGTACAAACAGGTGTGCTGATAAATAGGAACATAAAGAATAACTATGACTGCTGAATGACATGTACACAGAAACAAAGGCAGACAGCAACAGAGAAACATAATAAGAGTCCATGAAAATGAAACTTAAGCTAAACTGAATATAATTGGTGACATTAAGATTGTCTCTTTTTTGTCTTCCCCTTGTTTTCTGTTAGCATCCTATATGCTGACATTGTGGGTTTCACACGTCTGGCCAGTGACTGTTCTCCTAAGGAGCTTGTGATCATGCTGAATGAACTTTTTGGGAAATTTGACCAGATTGCAAAAGTAAGTATGATTAAATATGTCTATAGTATAATATAATTATGCTCTCATGCTCACAAATGCTGCATTTATTTGATCAAAATGCTGTACAACTGTAATACTGTGAAATATGATTTGTTTTAAAACATGTGTTTTATATTTGAATATATTTATTGAATATATATATATTTTAAAATATAATTTATTCCTGTGATGGCAAAGCTGAATTTTCATCATTACTCAAGTCCTAAGTGTGTCACATGATCCTTCAAAATGTATTCTAATATACTGATTTGGTGCAGTTTTTGTATTTTTATTATTAATGTTGAAAACAGTTTGCTGCTTGATATTTTTGTAAAAACTGTGGTACATTTTTTCACTATTCGTTAAAGGTGCACTGTGTAATTTTTAGTGGCATTTAGTGGTGAGATTGCATATTGCAACCAACAGAAGTTACGGTGGCCGGCAGGAAAAGAAATCGTCATCTGAGACAGCAGAGAGTAGCCAGTTAAACAATGAGGTTTCTTTACAAAAATAAATTAAGAAATTAGGTTTACTTGATTATTCAGTAAAATGATATGTTATTGTGAATATTATTGTTACTTGTTCAACACTGTGTCAGTGTTTTATTCGCTCACTTTAGCTAGCTTTTTTGCTTGAAGAATAACATAGTAACAAAATGCGTTTGTCTGTTTAACGCTACTGTAGAAACATGCTGGTGCATTTCAATGTAAGGAGACCAGCGGTGTATGTAGATAGAAATGGCTAATTCTAAGGTAATTAAAACATAACGGTTCAATATGTAAGGTCGTTATATGCCACTGTAAACATAGTTATGTATATGATATTGCATTTCTGTCAACAGATCCTCCTAATTATTACACAATGCACCGTTAAGAAAAAACTTTGTTTTTGTTTTTTAAATAGAAATCCTTTGTAACATTATAAATATATGTACTGTCACTTTTTATCAACTTAAGGCATCCTTGCTAACTAAAAAGTTAGCACTTTGTTACAGTCCTGTTTCGCATGTACATACTGTATACTTAGTAATTACCAAAAACTGGGTAATAACTGGGTACTAGTCCTGAATCTACCCCTAAACCTAATCTTAAACTGTACATTTACCTTATATTATTCAGTACTTTCTTGGTAAGTACACTTTAAGTACATTGAAAGTGCACTTACTGTCAAATAAATTGCAACAAATAAAAGTATTAATTTCTTTAAAAAAAATTAACTGACCTCAAATTTTAGAATGGCACAGTGTATAACTTAATATATACTGTATAGAACATAATATCATTTCATTTAATATAATTCAATCTGATTATCAACCAGTTTGGTTCTTAAATAAACATTTAATTGATAAATTGGTAAATTAGATACTTGTGCTCTGAATTGTACATAATAGTTGTCCTTGTGCTTGTGTTTTTTCCCCTTTAGGAGAATGAGTGCATGCGAATAAAAATTCTTGGTGACTGTTATTACTGTGTGTCTGGCCTCCCCGTTTCCCTGCCAAATCATGCCAAAAACTGTGTTAAAATGGGCCTGGACATGTGCGAAGCCATCAAGTAAGTCTATATGTTTATACAATATGTAAATATACGTTCACATCATCATTAGCACAGCATTTATCCTTATAGTGTTTCTTTCTAGCACTGGCCAAGACATTTGACAGATGAATGGCTGATTATTTTTCTAATCGTCACTTGCAGGCAGGTGCGTGAGGCAACAGGTGTGGATATTAACATGCGAGTAGGTGTACACTCTGGAAACGTCCTCTGTGGTGTGATTGGCTTACGGAAGTGGCAGTTTGATGTGTGGTCCCATGATGTCACCTTAGCAAATCATATGGAGTCAGGTGGATTACCAGGGTATGAACAATAAAATCACTTATCAAATGATAATTGATAACAAGTTGCACACAGAATACTGTCTGTATCGTTATGTCATACCTCAGGCCTTCTTCATAAGATGCTACTTATTTTTCCTCCATCAGACGAGTTCACATCACAGAGGCGACTCTGAAGCACTTGAACAAAGCGTATGGGGTGGAGGAGGGGAATGGTCACTTGAGAGACCCCTACCTTAAAGAGCTCAACATCAAGACTTATTTGGTCATAGACCCTCGGGTAGAGACTTTAACTCAAACATTACAAGTGTATGTCTGTCTGCCATATATATGTTAATGTATATGAATCTGAATATGTTGGTGTGTTGTTTATGTTTGTGTGTTTAGTCAAAAGATCCATCACTGATGGCCCCCAGTGTCACTAAGCCTCGTGTGAGTGATGGTTTGAAGATGAGAGCATCTGTGCGTATGACGCGCTTCCTGGAGTCATGGGGGGCCGTCAAACCGTTTGCCCATCTGCAGAGCCGAGAAGAATTCTGCACAGATGCTATGGTCAATGGAAAGGGTCGCTGCAAGGTCAGAGATGCAGACGTTAACGGAATAGATCACTCAAAAATGAGAATTGACCTCACAACAGATAAATGACTGACAGCCTAAATACCAAACAAAACGTTGTGCTGATAAGCCTTGTTGTTATCAACAACAGTTTGACCATTAAGCTTACATCGTGTCTACACTGGACATGACTGTTTAGGAGTTGCATCACACTGTAACGCTGGACGTGACAAAGCAAATCCATTTGCTCTTCCTGTAAGAAGTATCACGAGTGCTTGAAGCACGTCATAAATAGAACGAGGCATCGGTTTACTTTTGGGGATTTGTCATGTCACGAAACGGCGCATCCAGTGTAGACAACATCACTGATTATAATGGGTTCTTTTGTCGCACCACGTCGTTCGTGTCTGTTGTAGATGCGTTGCAGATGTAGAAACTTGCCCATTTTAAATGACCACCCCTGTTTGCATCTGCAGAAAGCAGCACACTACTCCTGTACGTTAATGTCAATATTTATGACATCAACTGTCTTACTTTTTGACATTTGGATAGATTTCCTTGTCATTTTCTCATCATTATATTTAGTGCAACATAACCTGATACAAAAACTTTACAGTTACTTATTTGTGGTGCAACAGATGACAAAACTCACAGTTCAGATCATATTATGGTTTTTGATTCATGGATCGGATCATTTTTTGGATTAGCAAAAAGTTAGTTATCAGTTAAAAAAAAAAAGAAGAACAAATACACTAATTACAAGCATAGATGAATTCAAGGTAGCACTTTATTTTACAGTGTCCTTGTTAAATATGTTGTATGAATAACAGTAAAATATGCATAATTACATGCAACTAACGCTCAACCAAAGCCTATGCCTAACCCTAACACTATAGTCAGTACATGTAGTTGCTTAATATATTACTTAGTACTTAAATGTACAATTACACTGTAACGATGACACCTTAAAATAGAGTCCAAGTCCAACAAATACAATATAACAAAGTTACAAACAAAGTAAGTATACTGCACAGTGTTCACTGATTTAATCTATTAAATATAGATTCATCTTTGTTAATGCTGTCTTTTGTTGTTTGATTAACATTAATGACAAACAGCAACAGGTATTTTATCCTGCTGTCACTTTAAGGCCGAATGCACGTATCCAATACAATGATACACATCATATTTCTTTCTGAACTATTAATGTATACTTAAAACTGTGCCGAATGTGTATAACTGACCGTGTTTACGTGAATACTAACCAAGGCAGGCATTTTGACATAATTTTGTGCATATACATTCGTTCAAGTGCAAGAAGACGTGAAATAGGAATCAATTTGTTGTTCGGAAGCTATCCTAAACGCACCTCTGTGTGCGTGCGTTGGGTTTGTGCGGCTCTCTTTTGTCTCTTCTTGTGCTGGAATGGTTTACAATAGCTTGAATGTATAAATTGGCAAGACAAAAAAAATGTCCAAATGATACAATTTCACTCTACGATGGTTAAACTGTACTATTAATCCTTGAATCCTGTGCTTCAAAACATGCTTTAATCCTTCAAAAGTAGTGGCCATGGTTAAGTAATCGGTGTTGTGAGGTCAGTTCCTACATTATTTACACACAGAGGTGCAAAGCAGATGTTCACGTTTGTCTCTCTCTTTAGGACATCCCTCTTAGATCAGTAACGACCAAAATTACAGAGAGGTGAGTGTTGTTTGCATCATATATTGGTCTGTCTTGAGTGTATCTCAGTTGGAAAAAACAAGGTCTATGGCCTAAGGGCCTTTCAAAAGCTTTTTATAAATGTCCACTTTAGTTTGTTTCGAGTCTGGTTTTGCCTTGCTGACTGAAGCAGTGATGTTGAAGTTGTCTTTCTCACTGTTGATCTCTGACAGTTTTGATGAGTCTTTTGAGGAGCCCAACTCTTTACCCAACCCTCCCTTGTGCACATATAAGTGAGTGGAGCCATACTGGCTCAGCAAGCTCTATGGGGCCCGTAGTTTCAACACTAACAATGCAAATGCTCAGTGAGCCACTGTTAATTGGTCATATGGTTAGCATGACCATAGCTGCACTCCCTCAGTGGTGTGTTTCCAGCCTACAGTGCACTTTTGGTTTAGACAAGCATGTGTTTCTGCTTGCAAAGAGAGAGAAAGGAAACAGCATTTTCCTTTCTGAGAAGTTCTGAGGCACATTGCAAGGGGGCTCTCTGTCAGGGTTTAAACTAACACAAGGCATTCTGTCTGCCACGGCTCTCACACATAAACACACACACACACTGGTTTTCATGTTTTATTGGGACTTCCCATAGATGTAATGATTTTTTATACTGCATAAACTATATATTTTATCCACCTAAACTAACCTACTAAATCTCCCTCTAAACATACCCATCTCATAAAACTTTCTGCATTATCACATTTTCATAACATTTCATTTTGTATGATTTATAAGCTCTTTTCCTCATGGGGACAAAAAAATCCCATAATGTCAAAATTGACTGGCATTAATCTTGTGGGCACATTTGGTCCCCATAATGTAATGGGAATACCAGGTACACACACACTCAATTCTCAACAAAACTTCAAGAACTCTCTTGTTATCTATTTAGATCCCTTAACTAAACAAATGATTTAGATTAACTACAAAACTAGTCAAGTCATTTAGAACGATGAACTTCACACATATTCATCCAAGCTTCCCTTGTACTGGCTGCAGTCAAATATAACTCAATAACAGCATGACAACAGCTATAAACATCTATTCTATCCCACAGTGCCCATGCACATTTAGACATGTGCATTGTGTGTTACTTCATGAATCCAAGTGAGTTCTTGTCTCTGTGATCTGTGTCTATTGTCCTTGTAGGAATAAATCACAGAAGACTAAGTTTGATGAAGAGCTTCACGACAAGATGACCACCACCATCAATGATCTGAGCTCCAGCAAGTTAGTCTTACATAAACAAGCACATTAAATAATTTCGAATGGAATTAAGTTCAGTTTGGTTAAAGATGCACATTTAATGCGTATGAAAACGAGTGAAGAAAGATTTTGTGTGTGTCCAGAAAGTGGGTGAAGTCTGAAGAGATCTCTGGCCTCACGCTGTGGTTTACTAAACGAGACCTTGAAAAGCAGGTTAGTGTTTTCCTGAGGGCTGTAACTTCTGGAATGTATGTGTTAGCCATGTGTTGTCCAGTGGCATGGCGGATGGGCACGCAGTGCGAGGGTGCCCCACTTGTTGGGCCCTGCGAAAACCCCTGTGCCCTTGTGCCGATAGACGATAATCAGCTAATAGACAGGATGCGCTGATGTGTCGATAGACGATGATCAGTAGATGATCAGCATCAGCTATCGGCCTTATAAAGTGGATTTGACATTTCCAATTTAATGTAGGCATAATAAATTATTACTATTATTATTACGTTGAATTAATAGGCTATTAGCTACAATTCAGTTTCTCCACAATGATTTTATGGCGCATCACCCCATACAGCTGTGAGGAAAATAAAAGATTAGTTAAATTAGTTTACTCCTCATTTCAAAAACAACTTGTTTAAAACAAAATACTTCTCTTCTAATTTTTTTTCAGTACTTCTGTGCCACAAGAGAAATTTTAAGAAATAAAAATTAAGACAGTTATATAGGCCTTTACCATTATCAGCAGGTTGATGATTCGGCTTTCATCGTCAGATGTTTTTACTTTTGCTTTCTGTAGTGAATAATTGACTAGGGTTTGAGACTTCTCCACCGCCATAACTCTAGAGCAAAGTTTGCACATTGCTCGTGTGATATCCACTGACTCGCCTTAATGGTTTAAAATGTAAATATTTCCAATATTTTGTGCGAAAATTTCCTTCATCAACAACTACTCGCAAAATTATGGACAGAAATTCAGATTTTGCACGCATCATTCCCTGTGATAAAATCAAGTCAATTTTTAAATAAATGAGTAGCTAAATAAACAAGTACGCTAAAATTACCACCCCCCACACACACACACAAAAAGAGAGGGGCCCTGTGAATTTGCGCTACGCCACTGGTGTTGTCTACATGTTAAAAAGAAATGAAGAAATTAAACAAATGCGTGTATGTGGTTCTCTCAGTACAGGACTATAGAGATGCCAAGCTTTAAATATTACATTGGTTGTGCCACCTTCATCTTTATCTGCATCTTCATCATCCAGATGTTTGTTACCAAACAGTAAGTGGCATGAACTCAAGCGAACCCCATATGCAGGCTCAATTTAACACTTTGGTGCTGAACGTGTGTCTTCATGTGCTACAATCATTTGCCCTGAGAGTAAATATAACTATCTTTATTTGTCTCTCTCTCTCTCTCTCTGTTAGGCGTAAAGAGCTGGGGCTGACGTTTGTGGTATTGGGGTGTTTTCTGCTTTTGATTCTGTGCATCTGTTTTGCGAGTCATATACAGGTTAGACCACCACAGCACACCCATTCAGTTGGCCTGACGGTTTCTGGGGTATTTTTGTGGTTTTGTAGATGCTGGAGCATGCATTGCCTCCCTTGCTGTGCACAATGCTGTGATGTGGAGAATGTCATATGCTGTGTCCATTGTTGGCACTGAATTATATTAGAATGTAAAAGAACTAAAAACAGTTGCTACAATGTTGCAAACTGAAATACTCCTAGTGTCGCCATTCAAATACACTGTTGCTTTTTTCCAACACTCTCTGGCTTCAGTAACCTTGAGCTTTCGCTCAGGTCAAATCAGCTTTCTTTCTTTTTGAACAGCTGTTTTTCCCTTCTTTTTCTTGCTCAGAGGCAGTTTCCAGAGAAGCTGAAGTCATGCACGTGGCTCTCGGCTCTTTCAGAAGCAGTGGTTAAGAGGCCTTTTCTGCGCCTCCCATTGGCAACTGTAGCCACCGCAATCATAGTCATCATCGCCATGTTCAACTTGGTAATGCTCAGCCTTTCTGTCACGGCAATAAATGTCACAAATACATTATTTAGTTTAGTGTCTCATGTTGTGTAATACACTAAAAACGCACACACAACAGAAATTAGACTTTTTATGCTTAGGTCCTCAGACAATATTGTTGGTATATGTTTTCACTGAAGCATTACAAAAAGAGTTGGTAACGCTTCCTTTTACAGTCCTGTTACCCATGTACATATTATGTACTGATTATAGTACTTACAATTACTGGGTAATAACTAGGTACTAACCCCAAACCTACCCATAACCCATGTATTTATATTATATTAGCCAGTTCTTTCTAGGTAAGCTCACTGTAAGTACTGTACCACCTGTTGACATTTTTTTCCCCTAAAAAAATGTCTTTCACTCCACAGTATTTGGAGTGTCACCCGGAGAATTTATGTGTCACTCGGCTACAAAATAACAGCAACATTCCTGATTCTGTCAAAGATGACCTATCGTATTTGCCTGTGAGTATCAAGCACTTTTATTTAATTTATCTAAATGGAAACATGGCCTAAATGGACAAATGGCCTAAACTTCTGTTATTGTTGTATACAGCTAATATAAATACAACCAACTAACCCAAACCCACATCATAACACTAAAAATGATTTACATTATTATTTATTACATGATTTAATTGACTATTTTATCATCTTTATAAATAAGTATGTGTCATAGCCCTGATGTTATATTATGAGAGTATTATAACTGCTGTCTTGTTGCCAAAGAAACAATAGAAAAATGATTAATGGAGTTTCTGTATGGTTTGTCTTTCCAGTACTCAGTATATAATTGTATATTGGCGTTGATCGCCTGTGGCGTGTTTTTGAGGGTGAGTTTGGAGCTGAAGGTGGTCTTCCTATTCATCGTCTCAGCTATTTCCTACATCATCATCTTCTACTCCCAGGGGAATCTCTTCAGCAACTACAGCTGCCTGCTCTATGCCAACCACAGCTGGTACACTCTCACAAATACGCATGCATGTGTCTTATACTTCTTATACTTTTCATAACACTTTCATAAATGTATATTTAATTGTAGATGCTTATATTACCCCTGTTTTTTGCTGTCAACTTAGTTATTCTATTAATATTTGAGCACTGTTACATGTTATCATTAGCAAATCTCAAAATAAATACACACTTGTTTCATACTGGACATTTAAAACAATAGATTGTTTTTAATAATAATCTGTGTGGGCAAGGATTTTCATTTATGTGCTTCTCTGTTAAAATCATGTCCATTGTTTGTCAGTTGTAGTGTCGAGGACAGTGTGAGGCTGTGCAAAGCAGGAATTATGAAGCACCCACAAATCATGAGCTTCATCTACATCACACTCTTCCTCTTTACCATGCTGCTCATATCCCACCAGGTACACACCTCATGCTACACACATACACACACACACAGTAATACTGAGCAGAGAAAGTCTCACCCACCCTTGCTCTATACTCTCTCTTCCCTTCAGAATGAGCGCTGTTGTCGTCAAGACTTCCTGTTGAAGAACAAGAACCTGGCCGATAAGGAAGAAGTCGAGCTGTGCGAAAACCTGAACCGTCTGCTTTTGGAAAATGTTCTCCCTGCGCACGTGGCTGCTCTCTTCGTGGGCGAGAACAAAAAGAATGAGGTGGGGCTGCTGTCCACTATCTCTTTACTAAACCAGAAGTACAAGGTAGGAACCAGCTTCCAGTGAGTTGGGTGAACCTGTATATCATGTGCTTCTGTCTCCCATACAAGACCAGACATATTCCCAACAGTGCTTCCCAACCGGGGGTACCTGAGCCGGTTCCAGAGGTCACTTGGAAAGATTTGGATTTTACTTTGTTGAATATTTAAAAAGAGACAAAAAGTACTATTTATGAATAATGTTATGGCTTTGCAGATCTTTTTAAGGAAAGAAAACAAAATAATGTGTGTAAAATTAGCATTTGTAAGAGGCATTTGTACAGATTGGACTGTGGCACAACACAAGATGAAAAGGTTGGGAAACACTGCCATTTACCACACAAGATCATATCATAAAATACCGTTCCAATCATTACTGTCTGATTACAATGTAGACTATACAAAGAATACTAGGTCACCCTACACAGTATTTTATGCTAACCCCTCTACCATTTTCAACCACAGTCCATAATTTACCTTTTCATATTTAAGAAAGATTCAAAACTTTAGGTCGAAAAAATGGCCTGAAATATTCACAGATATTTATATATTTTTATTCCTCCCTGATCTGCACTCTTTCAAAGATTTTTTTTTTTTTAAGAATTGAATTTTACAATTGTCTAGTACTGCAATGATTGGGTCATTTTTCGTATTCTCACTGTCCAGAAATTATTTTAAGTTGTCCCTGCTTGTCCAAGCTGCTGGTCAGTAAGATTTTTTTTTTATGTTTTTAAAAAAGTCTCCACTGCTCAAGGCTGAATTTATTTGAAACAGTGATATGGTGAAATATTATTACAAATTAAAATAATAACTGTTTTCTATTTTAATATATTTTGAAAAAGTAATTTATTCCTGTGGTGGCAAAGCTGAATTTCCAGCAGCCATTACTCCAGTCTTCAGTGTCAGAAATCATTCTAAAATGCTGATTTGCTGCTCAAGAAAAATTTCTTGTCACTGTCAGTGTTGAAAAAAAGTTGTGATACAAAACCTTGGTCTTTCTGTCTATTTGGAGATTTTTCATTTGTGAAACAATTCATATTTCAATACATTTAGTCTTGTTCCTCCCTTGATTTTATTTATCCCCAGTTTATTTGATGAACATTTTATTCATGTTACGTGTGGTATAAGTTGAACCTCATGTCATCTGTGAGTCTGTGAATATCCTTTCATAAAACATGTTGTTGTTTCTGTTGTGGCATGTGAATAATAATTACACTGAATCATTGAACTCTTGCCACATGTGTCTTTCCGATCCTCTTCTCCAGGACCTGTACTATAAGTCATATGACTGCGTATGTGTGATGTTTGCCTCTGTGCCGGACTTCAAAGAGTTCTACACGGAGTGTGACATCAATAAAGAAGGACTGGAGTGTTTGAGGCTTCTCAATGAGATCATCGCCGACTTTGACGAGGTCAGAGTGATGTCACGTCTCATTCCCTTCCCTTCTCTTCTCTTCTCATTCCCTTAATTGATTGGATGAATCATTGTATATGAATAGTGCTTCTCTGCCAACATCTGAAGAGCTTCCAAGGGCGTCACCCAAGTAATCATTCGTGTAGTTTGATGAAATGAGGCAGCCATTGTTGTACACTCACATCACTTCAGCTGCTTATTTCTGTGAGCTGCGAACAAAGCCCTGGCTTGACTGATTTCATGTTTAGGATCTAAATACAGGTCCATGCTTGGCTTACTTCACTTATTACTAGTGTTAAGTTTCAGTGTGGTATGGCTGCTGTCCCGTTTCTTTCAGTTATTATTATCCTCCCGTTCTCTCTCTCTGCCATTTATTGTAAGATAACATTTCGGCATGAATTTCTACTGCTCGGAAACATTGACATCTACTCTGCCCTTCCCTCTTTTATTTATCTGCAGTTGCTGTCTAAGCCCAAGTTCAGCAGTGTGGAGAAGATTAAAACCATCGGCAGCACGTACATGGCTGCGGCAGGACTGAGTGGACCTCCGGAGCAGAGCAGCCAGGTACTTACTGCACGACGTTAAGTAGTCTACAAAAAATGTAATCAAAGCTAATTTAAACCACAACTCTCACAAATGCATTCATAAAATACACCATGTATCTTGTATATTCAATTAATAAAAGAGAGAGAGAGATGGATGCTCTCTATCATACTAATTGTAGCCCACTGTTACCACTGTTTGTTTTAAGTTAATTTGTCAGCTTTTGCTGTCATACTTTAGTAGCTTTTATCGCACATATTTGCTTCTAAATGGAATGCAGGCATTTTAAATGTGCCATATGTCACTATGCACCAATCAGTAATGGTGGCATTCGCATATCCTGAGGCTTTGCTTTAGGATTACTTAAAAATACATTTTAATTAAAAATGAATTGCAAAACATTGTGAATTCAATTTAGATAACTCTGATTAAGCCACACATTAAATGTAATTTGAAGTCTGTCCATAAAGGGGCCTCGATTACGAAGCTCAGCTCAAGTTCCCAAACCTACATTTGGAGCTTCGTTTAGTCTGTTCTCAGCAATTGATGGATAGAAACAAGTCCTGCATTTTTTCTTTCCGATAATCTGTTTCACTCAAATGTTCAATTTAGTTGCAAGGGTAGTGTGTTGTTGATCACAATATGGAATAACAGATCTGTCTCTACTTTTGTGATATGGCTTAGAAATTAGTGTTTTACACGGCTCTTGTTTGGAATGTAGACGGTGTTAAACTATTTTTTAAATTACAGCTTCAAAGTTAACATGCTGAAAGTATTTCAATAATACATAGTGCTTTAAGATTTATATTCACCTTGACTACATTGTAATGGAAAATGAAAAGTGTCTTTTCAAGACTCTAAGGCATTTGTGACTGAGGTGCACTTGATGAATAAGGTGATAAAAATTGGAGGCTGCACATTTTTAAACCAAAATAAAATTCCTTTTGTCCATGCAAGTCATTTTATTCTCTGACCCCTGCTCACTCTGCATTTATAAATGTGTCCTTCAAGCTACATCATTTATGTATCTCTGAGCTCTGTTGTGTGTGCTTTCAGGACCGTGAGAGGCAGAATGCACAGATAGGAAACATGGTGGAGTTCGCAATCGCTCTGATCGGCAAGCTGGATGGCATCAACAGACACTCCTTCAACACATTCAGGCTTCGCGTCGGTAAGTCTGGCTACAAAACCCTTAATTCTACATCACTGTTAATTACTCAGTTATTGCTTGGAGGACACTTTATCTCCAGGTATTTCAAGAGATCTTTCATTTTAGCCTTTACAGCTCTGGCTTTTAAATTAAGGGTTAAAAATGAAACCAATATATACAGGATGTAGCTGAAAATCTCATTAAAAAACAAAGGCAGCTCATAAGAAAGAACTCAGGCATCTTTAGCAGCTCAGTGATAACAGATGCGCTCAGGGAACTGGCATGAAATTCTTCATAAACGCTCCATTTAAGAGTATGAGAACATATCACCCATCTGTGGCTGAGATCTGATCAAACTGTAACAACAGACACAAATCCCTTCTAAAAGACTTTATTATAAAAGTAAAACAACATTCCAGCTGTCACTTTAGGATGAAACTCACTGCATCACTGGATCTGTTTTTATGCTTTAAAAGAAATCAAGTACTCTGTAAGTCAAATTATATTGAGGTTCAAAAACAGTTTTACTGTCACTAAGCAACAAGGGCTACTCAAAGACTATGAGTTAATTAAATAAATAGATGTGCTGTGTATTTTAGAATGAAGCTAGACACTGTGTTCTTTAACACACAAGCAGCTTTATCCAGTGTGTCCAGCAAAGTGTTTTTTCACGCATATGGTGTATTTTTTCAATTGTTTTCAATGGGGGCGCCTCGTTTCTTAAAGAGCCCCTATCATAGCATTTGAAATGTTCCTATTTTTGTTTTAGGAGTTCCCCAAAACAGTTTAACGTGCATGCAAGGATAAAAAACACTTTATTTGTCTTATAATATGCATTTATTTTTAACTGATTTGCTCAACGACTCCCAAAATGATTCGTTCGACGATTCATTTTCCCAAACACCTCCTTTGAGTGACGCGAATCTGTGGCGATTGGTCAAATGACCCAGTTAGTTGTTATTGGTAAACTGTAGGCAGAGATTGTCTGCAACGGAATGCCCATAACCAGGATTATAGCTTGTCAAGTGTTGAAAATTGTATATAGTGTTTGAACAAACATGTCAGAAAAAGTGCACTTTCCACACGGCCGCTTACTCGCGTCTCCATAAAGAGCGAGCTTTCCCGGCGAAACTCACATTGTGGGGGCTTGTGAAGGGCAGTGCTTATTATATTATCCACTAATCTAGTTTACAATAGCATTTTTGTCATAGGTTATGGTCATATATATATTTTATTTGTTGTTTTTCTTTATAATGAAGTTGTCTGTATTAAGTAGATTGTTTAACACACAAAATAGTAATTATCAGATCAATGAGGCCTCACCCTGCTCACCACAACCCTGATTTAGGGTTTTATTTAGTTATAATAAACAAAACAAAAAAACAAATACAATTTTTATCCGATTAATCGATTAATCGGAAAATAATCGTCCGATTAATCGATTATCAAAATAATCGTTAGTTGGAGCCCTAGCGAAGTCATACTTGGCTAAGTCGTTTAGGAGGTAACTGCCATTTTTCAATGAATGTCTGGTGAATATCAAAAACAAAACTAACTTTACCCCGCTTAGAAGCTGTGCGGAGTGTACACAACACACACAACACAATATAACTATATTGTGCATGCTACAGAAAACATAATAGCAAACATTATTAATAATACTTACAGATTGTGATTCGGAGGAGGACGAACCTGATCCATATACACTGGATACTGAGCCCTCCTTCAGGAACAACCGGCTTGCGAAATGCGAATCCACATTTGAATTAATTTAGGTTTTTGAATTTGAATGATTTGTCATTAAAATTATGAGAACACAAGGTTCGGGCGTTGCAAATATGAACTCTGACCACTGATTCTTCACATGCTCGTCCCTGGACAATGGAAACAAGTGGCTGAACGGTGTTTGCAATGTAAAACACAGCGTCTTCTCGACATGATGCGATTCAGCTGAAGTATTTGAATGTGTTCTAGATGTCACTTCAAGTTTACACTTCCGTACGCGCGCAGTTGTTGGGAGCGGCCAATGACCTATCTACGTCACGATTGTAACAGCTAATAACTCGTTTCAAAAACAATTCATTTCATAGACTCTCACTTTTGAAAGACAATAACTTTATATATGGTGCACTTTCAGATATAAATCTTTGCAGGATGTTTTCATTCCCTAAGAGCTATATTCCACACCACATGAACAGTCGTTTTCAAAAATCCATGATAGGTGCTCTTTAAAACGTCATGAGCGTAACAAGGCGCTGAGCGTTTTTCTTCCACGTTGAAGCGCTGAGCACTCTGTGTTTTTTACAGGTCGTCGAGAGTTGAAAAATGTTCAACATTGGGTGAAACAGTGCTCATCACTGTCACTTTTTACCCAGCCGTCCAATCATAGTGGAGGAGGGGCGGGGCTAATACCACACGACCAACTGTCTCAACATTCTTTCTGTACAACGACATCCACCAGCAGAGCTAACCGAGCAAAATGGATGAAAATGAACTTTTTAGTATGAAACAAATTATTTACGAACTCAGTTACAAGTAAACTGTGCTGCAGATATTCTGTATCATAGCAACAAAGCGTCTCAACTGAAAAAATGCTGCGCTGCCCAAAAGCTCTCAAACACCCAAAGCTAGCCGTTTTCAGCAGAGCATCTAGCGTTTTCAGCTGGCTAAAAACACTTAATGCTGCTCCACACGAGCTCAATGCTAAGTGTGCATGTTACAAGCAATTGTGAACGCAACCTGGAAACCATGTTCACATCTTTGAAATGAAGAAATTAAGACATCCTTAAATATTATTATTGTAATTTAACAGTTGTACTATTATTATTATTGCACAGCTTATGTGAAATGTTACAATAATACTATTTCAAATTTTGTTTTATATTTTTATTTAGTAATAATAGTGATCAAATTAATAATCATTTTAATTATTATTATTATTTTATAATCATATCGTTGTATACTCTCAAACTCTGGAAAAAATTTGTAACCAAGCACAGCAAACCTTTTTTTTTTTTTTTTTGCGCATTTTAAATCGCATTTCGATTCCCCCCAAACCCCAAAATCATGCACTATTAGCACAGTCATAGTAAACTAAAACGCAGATGTCATGTTTCAAGAGTTTTTTCCATTAATCTGCGTGTGTTTGTGCAGGTATAAACCATGGCCCAGTGATTGCTGGGGTGATTGGAGCCAGGAAACCACAGTATGATATCTGGGGAAACACTGTGAATGTGGCCAGTCGGATGGAAAGCACTGGAGAGCTGGGGAAAATACAGGTAGGAATTGAATAACTCTAAGGCTCAATCCCAATTCACCCCTTGGCCCTACCCCATGTTTTCGAGTGTACCCCTTGAATTGAATTTGAATTGCCTTTTATTGTCATTGCCTAGAACAACACAATTTAAATTGCACTTCCCATGGTGGTAACACATAATATGATAAAAAAAAAAAACATCAATACACAGTACATAAATACATAAAATATACTGTAGATAAAAGATAAAAGCTCAAATAGTCATTAAAAATGCAGAGCAAGCTTGGCCTTTAAAAGAGAGTTACAAGGGCCAAGTGGATGAAATATTCCTCTAGGAAATGGAACAACCCTTCAGGAACCCGATACGTCATCAGTCGTCGGTGATGGCTCTGCCGTTACGGAGTTTTTACAAGATTTCTCCATGATTATAACATTCCTTCCTCGAAATGTATGTCTTTTCTGATTCGGAAAGGTAATTTATTATCTCATTTCTTAATTTAAACGACTAAAGTGTTATTATAAGAGTAAATAAAGTGCATGGTGGTATCATCTGGCGCTAAATTTAAATGTTTAACCGTTTGCGAAGCCATCTCGCCGGTGATTTGCGATGCATTCTGTGAACTTTCTTGTAGCCCTCCGTTTGGAGGGTGCCTCTGAAAAATCTCCGTTTCGAGGGCTTTGTAGCCCTACCCCTCGATCTCAACAAGAATCGTGACTCCCTACCACTAGACGTGAACGTGTAAAAGCGGTGAATTGGGATTGAGCTCTACAGTACTTCACATCTCTAAATCAGCTATGATGATAATTCTCTTCTCATGTCTAGATTTTCCAAATAGCTTATTGATTTGCCCTCATTAAAACATGGAATGAGGATCAGTTTTTCTATGACATCTGTTTGTGTTGCAGGTGACAGAGGAGACATCAGATGTCCTGCAGAAGCTGGGCTACCAATGTGAGTGTCGTGGCCTGATCAATGTGAAGGGCAAAGGAGAGCTCAAAACCTTCTTTGTGTGCACAGATTTCAGCAAACAGCAGGGCATTGGTTTGAGCTGAGACTGACAGCTTCACACACGCACACAAACACACAAAGACACACGCACACACACACACACACAGACTCCGGACCTATATGTGATCTCTTTGGGGTTTTTTTCAAGAATGTTTTATTGCTACTGGATTTGTTCCTTTAGAGCATGTCTAAAGAACTGCACATTTTTATCTGAATTTGAAATGTTAGTTTATTTTGGCAGCATTTGGAGACCTGAAACTCTCAGATATGCAGCGACGTATACCTACACACATCTCACATGAACACAAGCTGAACTGTGCGATCCTCTTATGGGACACAGACCACAGAGAGTGGGTTACTTGAGTTCGCTGAAGGAAAATATTAGTTCTCAGTATTGCTCTCAGACTTTCTGAGTACTGCTGTCATAGTGGCCTTGATCCTGTTGGATTTAGACTGATTTGGGATGACTGAACTTGTCGACAGAGGGAACACCTGACCCACACAAACTCATTATAACAAATGAACAGATGTGAAAATATCTAGAATTTCTTCAGTCATTTGAAATAATGTGTCCTTTATTATCAACTTTTCGAGCAACAAAATAGTGGATGCCTATTCTTCCTTGAATCTACATACTGCGGATGCTTTTTGTGTTTTCTTTAAAAAAAAAAAAAAAAAAAGTGTTTTGAATGCCAAATGTTGACATTCAGTGTTGATTTGCTGTTGCCTTTGAGTTGAGATTGTGGATTTTGGATATGGGCCTTCCTTAGCTTCATAATATTCTACCGATTAAACGATTAAGTTATGTTTACATATACCTGGGGAATACATGTAAATGAATGAAAATGAACGATCTTAAAGTGAAAGTGTACTTTCATCGATTTCCCATTGTCTTTCTCAGATCTTGACCAAATAGCTCTGTGGCTTCTCTCATCTGAATTTGTATATTCACTAATGGATGTACTCATGAATCTCAGCTCTCATCGCAGTAAATTGATTTGCTCAAAAGGTCTGTTTCTGTTCCAAGAGAATGCTTATTGAAAGTGGCAAGTATTTGTGTCTAATAAAGCCATGGCCATAAACATTCTATTTAGATTGACTGAATTTACACGGTTTGAGATTATGTGCTGCCTTTCTGTACCAGTGTTTGTGAGAATAAATCATTTTACACTTAAAGGGTTAGTTCACCCAAAAATTATTCGTAATACGTTATAATTACTCACCCCCATGCTGTACCAACCCCGTAAGACCTTCGTTCATCTTCGGAACACAAATAAAGATATTTTTGATTGAATCTGAGAGCTGGATCAGTCCTACATAGGATGCCTAAGGGACTGGCTCTTGACGGCCCATAAAGTCATTAAAGAAAAGGTTTAAATATTCCATGTGCCTACAGCGGCTCAATTATAAGTTTATCAAGCGACGAGACTACTTTTTGTGCGAAAAAAAACATAAATAACGACTTAATTCGACTATTCTATTACTTCCTTATGGGCGCATGCGCGAGAACTGAGACGAGGACGTTCTTCTCCTTCGACTACTTTTTGTTACTGGCTGCTCCGCTTAGGCGTTGACATGGGGACTTGTGACTTGGTGACTTGGACTCGAGTCGACTCGAGTCGCTATTTTTATGACTTGTGACTTGACTTGACAAAAAATAAAATACTTGAGACTTGACTCGGACTTGGGAGTTAAAGACTCGGGACTTGACTTGACTTGAGACACGATGACTTGAATGACTTGAGTGTTAATCACATCATGTTTTCAGTTTGAATATAAAATATATAAATTATGTAAAAAAAAATAAAAAAAAGTTGATCCAGCTGGAGCGCAGGCTGAGAATAGCGCTGTCATGACTGGATCACGAGATCATCAGTCATGCCCTCTCATACCTTACGCACACCACGGCCACTTACATCAGATATCACATCAACATGTCAGCCGGAGGGATACCGAGGGTCGTTGCTTTCGGCTTCAAGAATTTCTCAAAACAAGATGGCAAAAGAATAGCGCTTTGCAAGACATGCAACGTTAAGATCGCGGACAGCCAGACGACAACCTCCAATTTCGTCCGTTATTTGAAGAGCCATTCTGCCCAGTAAGTGCTTGTCAATTTGTTAATGTTATCTGGTTAGCTCGCTCGTAGTTAGCTAGCTAATGTAAGTTAAAGCTAGGGTATACGATTTCAAAGATTGTTCATTGTTAATATCCTCGTTTAGATGCTGTTTATGGTTATATAGTATAATCCTAACAATATAAATAGAAAAAAGAACGAAAAAAATCCATTCACTCTATTGGCTGTAAAGCCACATAAAAGTTGACCAATGGAAGCTTTGCGAGCGCAAAGCTACATTAGTCAACTGCTCTCATCCAATCACCAGCTACACTTGAAACTCCGCCTGGAGCTCGCGTCTCCACCCCGACCGCGCCCAACCACGCCCGACCGCGCCCCCCCTTCTGCGTCATGAGAATCGCGCACGTTAGCAGGTGACCGCACATGGTAGCTAGCTAAGTAGCACATCAGACAGCAATGGATAACAACGAAAAATACATCAGCAAGCGTCCCCTGCTTGCCCCTACAAGAAAGTTAGGACGGAAGAGAAAGTCGTTTGAGGAAAAAGCAGAGACGAAAAGAAAATGTGAAGAACGCCGAAAGTTGAGTAGGATAAATATAGGGTTCACCATTGACCGATGGAGGAAACTTCAGCGAGATCTGGGACTGAAGACCGACGCTGACACGGCTGACTTTTTGTTGAGCAGGTAAACATTTATTTGTACTCTTATATGGTGTGACGTGTTACATAAATAGCTTTTTATCAGTCTGAAAACTTGCTAATGCTGCCGGTCGGCATTGGAATGTTAGCTGTTTAGCATCACCTGTATCACGGTTCAAAGTAAATATATTTCTTGAAGTGCTTGAATATATTGCAGTATGCCTAGCGGGTTTCTGTTCGAGCCGATCGGAATTTCAAAAAGATGCGCTGTATGCTGCTATAACAATTACTCAAAACCTTAGCAATACTACTATTGATATCATACTTATGGTGGTGGGTAGTGTAGAACATTTCATGTGTTGCTAATCTTGCGTTGGCGTGATCTCAAACGTGTCATTCCGATGATGACAACTTGATTGAGTGACGTTGTTCAATTCGTTTCCCTGTGGGAGGGATCAGGTAGCAGAAGGGAGAGGGGTGTGTGTGGAGAGGCGGGATGAGTTTTTCAAAACTTCCCTCCCGTTTCAGGCTCTCTCGACCGATTTTCAACATCGTATACTACAGTTTTAAGACTTGTAATGGGCTTTATGACATGTGTTCTGTCTTGTGAAAAAATATCTGGGTTAAATTATGTCCCATTTCGGAGATGCATTACCACATAATCTACCCATAACATACTGGCTGGTATAAAAACTTTAAAGACCTTTTTCTCTCTGTTTCTTTGTTTGTGTATTACTGCACTTTGTCTTGTAGCAACCTATAACGTTGCGGAGGGAGGATTTCTACAACTTGCTTGAACAGTTCTATTTTATTCTGAACACAAATTTTAAACACACACCAGTCAACAATAAATCAGGTTTATTTTAATATATTTTCTTAAATGCATTTTAAATAATAAAAATAAACTAAAAATTTATTTTTATCAAACTTGACTGGGAGTAATTACTGGGAGTAAGTGAGTAATGTCTAATGCTTTTTGAAAACTTAAGGCTTTTTTCATAAAACAAGTCAGGACATCATCTCATTTTTGTATACATTTTTATTTCTTTAAATTAGTAAGCTAGTAAATGAATGCGTCATTGTACCCAAATGCACTTCCGAATGCGCCTCTGTCCATTTCAAACCAAACTGATGCCCATAGATGCACGTTTAGAAGAGTTTCAATTGCATGGGAGGGAGTAGCCAGCTAGCTCTCTGTTTTGTTTGAACATCAACAGAAGTGATGTTACCCCGCCATTGCTGATACATTTAAAAACATTTCAAATTGCTGAAAATTTAAAACATTTCAAACACTGTTGGCAGAAGTGAAAAATAAATAATTTTATTAAGTTACAATTTTGTTTGATTCCATGATGTATTTTACTGAACATGAGTATTTACAATGCAAATCCAAATTATTGTAATTTACTGGCAAATACTTATCTTGTCTTTTCACTTTATTAAGATCAGATTCTGCATGTAAAATTACAATAATAAGGTGACTTGACCTACTACAAGACTTGACTTGACTTGACATAGCCTGTGACTTGACTTGACTTGCCCCCCCCAAAAATACTTGGGACTTACTTGAGACTTGACGGTTAAGACTTGAGACTTACTTGAGACTTGCACATGTGTGACTTGATCCCATCTCTGAGTTTTACCGCCCCCTACCGTATAAGATGATGTGCTGATATAGCTGGAAGCGCAAAACTTTCTGTTTACAAGCAGAGGAAGATTCGCGCTGTACATACGCTTTTCAATTAGCGTATTTTCCGCACTACAAGGTGCACTTAAAAGCCCTTAATCTTCTAAAAAAACGACAGTGTTCCTTATAATCCGGAGCGCCTTATATATGGATCATCATTTTATACGGTAGGTGGCGGTAAAACTCCTAAGCGGAGCAGCCGGTAACAAAAAGTAGTCGAAGGAGAAGAACGTCCTCGTCTCAGTTCTCGCGCATGCGCCCATAAGGAAGTAATAGAATAGTCGAATTAAGTCGTTATTTATGTTTTTTTAACTTATAATTGAGCCGCTGTAGGCACATGGAATATTTAAACCTTTTCTTTAATGACTTTATTGGCCGTCAAGAGCCAGTCCCTTAGGCATCCTATGTAGGACTGATCCAGCTCTCAGATTCAATCAAAAATATCTTTATTTGTGTTCCGAAGATGAACGAAGGTCTTACGCCGCCTTCACACTGGCAGTTGAAATCAGCTCCGTAATACAATACGTTCCCAACGGACGTCGTACTACACAGTGAAAAGCGTCGGACGCGGGTAGAACAAAAATGGCGGAGAGATTAAAGTTTGATTCTGTCAGGTCTGTATGATCTCTCTGATTAGGGTTATGCTGCGTGAGGAAAGTTGCCCAGGACGTTGAAATGTCAGGTCGGCTAAAAAATGTGATATAGTGGTCAATAGTTCAATGTCTACCTTCAATTTAATTGTATTAACTGCCCTTATAAACGTTAGAAAGTCATGAAAATAAAAAATGACATCACAACTTATCGTTATAAAATCAATATTTATTTTATTAAAAGTTAATAATTCAGGTTTGTTTATCAGTACCATAGCAACGGTCAACTTCCGCTGGAATTGTCGGATAGGAACCGTCCGTAGCTTTTCGCAGGAGTTCAAATTTTTGAACGCATCCGGATGACCAACGGACACGATTTTCTTCGCACCGCACTCGGTCGGACCCGTTTCGGACCCATTCCCATGCGGTCTGCGAATCTCCATAGGAAATGAATGACTTCCGGTCGTTTCGCAGCCGCATCGGAGCTGATTTCAACTGCCAGTGTGAAGGCGGCGTTACGGGGTTGGTACAGCATGGGGGTGAGTAATTAATGACTTAATTTACTTTGGCTTCAGATCAAAGCAACAGTGGCAACACAAGTAATAACATTCATAGGGCTTGGTCTCATTTCCTTTAAAGGGATAGTTCACTTTGAAATTCATTTTTGATAAGTTTTAGCTTACCTCAAGGGCATCTAAGATGTAGGTGTCTTTGTTTCCACAGCATTTTCAATTTTGACATTTTTCGGTCAAACCGTTGTTGTCTGTCAGTCATAATGCAGTTTTAGGGGGTTCACCTCGAAGAGCATGCACAGAGAAGTCAAAATTAAACATCATTTAATGACTCGTCAATGTAAGTACACATTGATGGCCTAAGACACGAAATGAGCGGTTTGTGTGAGAAAACGAACAGTATTTATATCGTTTTTACCTCTTGTTAACAGCCGTCGAACTGATCTGAATCAGATGTTCAACTGAACCGTATCCAACTTTACGCCGAAAGTGATCTCTCGCACGTCTACGTCACGCATTGCTTACACGGAGATTTCGGAAGTTTTACCTTTCGCTATTTAGATATACGGGAAATCGCAATGGAAGACGATTTCGATATATCTAAATATGTTCAATGAAAGGTAAAACTTCCGAAATCTACGTGTAAACAATGCATGACGTAGATGCGCGAGAGATCACTTCCGGCGTAACGTCTGGAGACGGTTCAGTTGAACATCTGATTCAGATCAGTTCGACGGCCGTTAACAAGAGGTAAAAACGATATAAATACTGTTCGTTTTCTCACACAAACCGCTCCTTTCGTGTCTTAGGCCATCAGTGTGTACTTACATTTACGAGTCATTATGTTTAATTTTGACTTCTCTGTGCATGCTCTTTTAGGAGATCCCCATAGACCTGTATTATATGACTGACAGACAACAACGGTTTGACCAAAAAATGTTAAAATTAAAATTGTTGTGGAAACAAAGACACCTACATCTTGGATGCCCTTGAGGTAAGCTAAAACATATCAAAAATTAATTTCAAAGTGGACTATCCCTTTAAGGATTACTCTTAATTCTCCCAAAGCATGAGAGAGCAGAGAGCACAACTGCCGCTATAAACCACTCTCAGGTTATAGCTAGAATTTTATTCAGCCATTTACAAAATGCTATCCGCTGACATTGTCACGCAGAAGACTATCTTCATTTGTATTCTGAAGATGAACAAAGGTCTTAGAAAGTGATGAACATTTTTTTTGGTGAACTAAAATGAGCAATTTATTTCTGTATCAAGTCACTTGCTAATGTTCAATTTGTGCAACTTAAGAATGGAAATACACAAAATGCTTAAAAAAGGATGTTTATTTAATGAAACCAAAGTAAATCAGAAACAGCACCATTGCAGGACGATCTGGAATAAGCAGACTGATAGACTGAAGTGATGAGGATCTCAACACACTCCCTCCATGGGTTCAATTATATCTCCCACTGAAACAGAAAACACATTTACCCGCATTTTCCTAATGTAAATGTAAGTTTGTAAGTTAATGTAAGTTTTTGAGTAGAAAAAGCAAACAAGAGTCATTTCTCAAACATTTCTTGTTTGTGCTGTGTTTACGTTACCTGTGGTCAGGTGTGTGAATGTATCCTGTGCGGTATCGTTGGGTAGCGAGACACCCATGGCCTTTCTGATCCCATAAACACTGCACACGTCACCAGGGGTCACCTGACTGGTCAATTGGGCCAGGTTACCAGTAACTTTCTCCGCTACAATAAGAATGGTGGGGGTTAGAAGTAATCAAAACTGTGCAAAGTATATCTGCTTTTAAACAGCTGCTGAAACCCACAGGTCTGTTAATGTGCAACAACAATGACTCACTAAAACTCCTTGAGTAAGGAAAAACTAAAAAAAAAACGAGACTGGACAAATGTTAGTGTTAGTCTAGTATTATCTGAGCAGTGAACCAGTCATCAAAGGTCATATTGTGTTTGTGCGTACCAAGCTGCAGCTCTTTAGCAGTAGGAACCAGTAGGCAGATGATGTTTGGTGGCTGTTTGGCACTCAGTCTCTCTTTCTGAACCTTCTCCAGCTCCCTCAGCAACACTGTCGTCTCGTCCAGCTTCTGTTGGAAATGCTCTGCTTCTAAGGGAGGAAGAGATTTTTTTTTTTTTTACTGAGATCAATCTGTTTGCTGTTAAATAGATGGGGAATGAGCTCACACGTGTGACTGATGCACTGCGTTACATTCCACTGCTGAGGATCATAATTAGTTCATCAAGCATAATAGACATAAAAGATGCATCTCAAGAGAAAAAAAACTGGAAAAACATGGGCCCTGGATTTTCATAGGTTCTGATCACATCTAAAACGACTAAACGGGATTTATCCATATTTCAAACTACACTAGCAGAAAAAGGAGATTCTCACCTTCTGTATTTAAGCTCTCAGGAAGCAGGTCAGGATTCAAACCCACAGAACTGAGGGCCGTCACACTGTCACCACTGCTGGGATCGGACGCAACAACCTACAGAGACATGCGCGAAAAGACGTGAAAAGGAGGGCATGGACTGACACCAGGCCAGAAATGTGCAGAAAATTTGGAGAAAACTTTCCGTAGCGCGGAAAACGCGTGCATGCTAGAAATAGAACCGACACCTATTTTTCGCACAACACGCAAGAGTAAAAATAGAATAGGAAACAATGTTTATATGTCATTTTGTACACAAATACATATTAATAAATTACATTTTGATGTTTGAAAGTCTAGGTTTTGACAAACTCCGATATCAATGTAATTTAAACATTATAATAATAATAATAATAAATGATTTATAATTGATAAGATTTTCAAATATTGCCATTATTTTTGCCTATATATAATTTCATGTCATTTTTATTTTTTAAACAATTGAGTCCTGGTGTCCACTACAGAGGTCATAGCATAACCTATGAATAATATATATATATTAGGTTTTTTTTCCCATTTGTATCTTATGCTCTTAACAATGTGATTACATGAAGAAGAAAAAAAAACCTTCTGGGCCTATATGGGATCTAAAGATAGGATAGGCTACAATAACAACAGTGTGTTTTCTGAGTGATGGTCCACCATCAGGCTAAATATAGGCTCTTTAAAGCTACACAAATTTTTTAAATGTTATTGAAATAAACAGACAGCCCACTTCCCTATTTTTCAGATTTTGGAAGATGTGTGATAAGAGTTTAAAATTGTTGTTGTAAGGGCAAGAGCAACACACTGCTAAACCAAATGTAGACTGTCCCTCTATGTCACCTGGCAGCAGCAACGCCGCATCAGACATGTTTCTGGTGTGCAAAGACACAGAAAACGCGATGCAGCCGCCACGCAACAAAAACGCCACGCGGCCAACGTGTCTCCGGCCTTAGACTGCTAAAAACTGTTGAACAGTAGCACCACCCTGCTAAAGTATGCAAGCTGAACCGCAGTCACACACAGATTAATGCTGCAGTATGTTCATGGACGACCCATGCTTACCTTTCCTTCTACGTCTACAGCACCCTCACACACATACATCAGTGTGAGTGAAGGAGGAAGTCAAAAAATGACAGGGGGGAGAGTGTGTTGGTGTGTGTCTGGGCAAATATTCTTTCCATTAGTGTGTGAAAGTTGGTTGATATTGTTGACACAGCTGCTGCAGAGCAGAGAGTCTGTGGTCCTGACGCTGCCTTTAAATACCAGGTTTGTGTTTTCATTTCAACTCAAGTGAGCTGTACTCTAGTATGCACTTTGTAGACATTTTAATCTCATTCTGAGGACATGAGAGTGTTTTACCTCAGCATCATCTGTTGTGTCTGCTTTTTCTGCAGGCTCTTCAATGAGCAGATTATCCTGAGGAAAACAAAAATCATCCTATCAAAACCAGAATTGATGTTTTAAGAGCAGATTTAAGTAAGCTGTCCCATTGAAATCATTCAAATGGATACAACACAGTATACATACAGTGGGGAGAACAAGTATTTGATTCACTGCCGATTTTGCAGGTTTTCCCACTTACAAAGCATGTACAAGTCTACAGCACAGCTTTAAAAATGATACATTGTGATTTTCATATCAATGTTTTAGATTCCTTCACTCACAGTTGAACAGTACCTATTGTGAGATTACAAATTTTATTAACATGGTTAATTTCATGTTTTAAATGGAGAAAGTCTGAAAACAGTAGGAGTTCCCAGCATGACACTCCTGACTGTCTTTTGAACCACACGGGAAAGCTATGCCTTTTCTGTTTCTCGTCGCACCGTGTGAAAATGCCTGTTTGATGTTAGAACAGCTGCTACTGTATGTTAATGTCTAAGACCATTTGCCTTGGAAGTTGGAGTTCCAGGGTCACATGCATTACCATTTGCTTTGTCTCAGTGTCTCCAGCTTCATGTAATCCCACCCTCTTTGAAATGTATAAATTAGAATGTAAGGTTCTTTTAAATCAGACTATCTGAGACTATCTTAGACTATCTTTGAGATGACTACAGCTACGCAATAAAGAACTTCTGCGTGTAAGATACCTCAAGAGTCTCCTGGTCTGTTGCGTGGAAGAATAAAAAACTTCACTACAGATGGTGCCGTGACCCGGATAGAGAAATCTTACCTGAATCCAGAAACTTAAACTTCAAGCAACAAAAGATTTCAACAGAGAATCTCAACTGAATCTTGAAAACTTCAAGCAGAACAAGATCTCAAAGCGGACTGAGTTCCAGAACAAGAACAAAAAGAACTTTTCTGACTGAGGTCCAGACTGAATCTTTTCATACAAGCAACGATTCGGTGAGTTTTCACTCTATTCAAAGAACCAGACCAGTACCAATTTGAGCCTCTGCGCCGTCAGAGAAAGAGTTACCAGACAGCTGTAGTGTTTTGATTAACTCAAGTTATCCTTTAAAAGTGGTCTTTTAAAGATGAAAGATATCCTCTAAACTTAGGGAAGATTAACATTACGTGTTAATATTTGGTGATAACCTCTGTTCACAGAGAAGGATTAGCATTTTTGTGCTAGTTATTGTGGTCTCATCCTCTAAAAGTTTTGGAAGGTGAAAGATTCTTTCCATTTTCTTTCAGGGAAGATTAGCGTAACATGCTAATAGTTTGTGTTTGTTTGTTGTTGTTTTGTGGTGTTACCCTCTAAAAATTACTTTAGAGATGAAAGTTTGATCCTCTGTACAAGCAGGGAAGATTAGCATAAAGTGCTAGTAATATTGTGGAATTCCTTTGGTCTACCAAAGAAGGTTTAACAGTATATCTGTGTAAACAAGTGTAGCCTCTGTTGATCAGAGAAAGTTAGTTGTTTTGTGTGATAAAAAAGAAACTCACAAAATGGTTGTGACAAATGCTAGGTTGATTCCTACAACTGAGAAAAGTGGCCTTGCCGCTCCATTGTGGTCAGATAGTGAATTTAAGTCATTGATAGGAGAGCACATGGACTCCATAGTGACTCAGTCAGTCAGAGTGAATTTGACAAAGAAATTTGGCATTCACCCAGAAAAAGTATGGTCGATGGAAGATTGTAAAAAAGTGCTTGGAGCAAGTATTCGCAAGAACAATGTGAAAGCCATTATCTGTTGTTACAAAGAATATAGTTTATCCATTGCACAGGAACAAGCTAGGTGTATTGCTAAGTTAAATGAACAGAACAAACAATTGCAGACTCAATTGTCCTGTTTCAAGACAAAGGTGGGCCATAACCAGGCCTCAGCCAAATGTAACACTGAAGACCAACAGTCAGATGAAACTTTTCCTGACTTACAAGCATTGTTTGAAAGAGATGTAGACATCCCATCAGTAACAGATAAGCATGTAAATTCAGTGAAGGTGTGTGCTGCTAGAAAAAGACAGCAGGGAATTGAACAGTCAGAAAGTGTCCCTTCCAGTGCTTCTGTTGTTCAAATCCAAACTGTTGCTACAACGCTCGGACCTAGAGACATAGAGCGACTGTCCCAGAGTTTACCGCCAGCACGCACACAGTTCACTGAATTTAGAAGAGCATTGGTCAGCAAAATGCGTCTCTACGACATGTCGTTAACAGAAATCACACAGTTAATGTCTCAAATTCTAACTGAATCTGAATTCAACAGTTTTGAGTCTGCTGTTACTTCTGAACTGCAACATGCCAGAAAAGATGAATCGAGAGAAGGTGTTCTGAAAATCCTAAAGAATATCCTAGGACCCAAGATAGATTGGTCTAGAATTACAAACTGTGTACAAAAGAAAGAAGAAACTGTGAATGAATATACTGAGAGGTTTTGTCAGTCAGCTGTAACGTACAGTGGAATAGTGGATGATTCTGAAAGTGTACTCAATGACAAAGGACCGCTGGTCCGCATCTGGTCAGATGGCCTTATAGCTGACTACAGAAGTGCTTTGCCATTTTTGGATCTGACTTGGTCTCACAGAACTCTTAGAAGTAACCTGGACAGGTTAACTGCTTGGGAAAGAGATTTTGATGTTAAGGCAAGAGTACAAATTGCAGCAGCTTCTTTTAAGGTCAGCACAGAAAACCCACAGAAACGTAAATGTCCAAAGAGAGAGGGCAGGTGTTATTACTGTGGTCAGCCGGGACATTGGAGCAGAGAGTGTAGAAAAAGCAGAAAGAATTTTAAAGAAGGCAACCTTTTTGCCCAACTTCTCAGTTTGCTTGCTACTCTGAAGCCGCCATTCCCCACGTCTTTAAACGGGTGGGGCAGCTTGTTGACGTGTTAACTATTTGGACTGTGAGTGCTTAATTTCCCCAGTAACTTACAACAGAGATAAAAAACTTATGTTTGTTTAACGGAACAAAAGGAAAGTGACTGTCTCAGCTTTTCCTTTGGGGGACTGCTTTAAGTAAACTCACAGCCTTAAATGTTATTCTACAGTACAGGCCTTTCATCAATAATAGTGTTAGGTCAGACTGTAAATGCCCACATGCAGTGTCCGCAATAATGAATGAAGCAAAAGTCAATTTTGTCACCTTTTCCCATTGGGGAAATTGGTTTAACTACCCTCACCCATTCTCACGTATGATGTCTACAACGACTGATGTTTTGTTAGAGGATGAAGGAAAAATAACTCATAATTGGGTTACGCAGATCAAAGTACACATGTCATAGGACAGGTCAAGCCATTAGAGCCTAAGTGGCATGTGCCCCATCAAGTAATGTTGATCGGCAGTATTGTGTCAAGGAAGAAAAAGCTTGGTATCATGTATCACAATGAAAATTGTTCTGCAAAGTTCTGCCCACTGACAGGGACATAAAAAGGACACGAACCAGTGAGGAACCCAAGGGAAGAACCGAAATGCCATATGCGTCGGGGGTCACCCCTTGGGCGAAGATTCCCTCATAGGCCTTCCCCATCCATTTAGTCTCATCCTCACCTCACTGTCTTCTTTAGGTGTCAAGAATTAAGAAATAGGGAAAGAGGGAACAATAGCAGACTCAGTGTTTACTCAGCAGGATACAACCCATGTCTTTGAAGAAATACTGCTCTCTTGTTTTCTTTTTCCTCTGTGCAGATACCACTTGATGGCTATCCCGAGACCCATACGCAAAGACGTCTTCACTTGCGTATGAAGACACCACTTCCAGAAAACAACGAGACCCACTGCCGAGCCAACTCTTACCAAAGTAAAGAAAGAAAAAAAAAAATACACAACGCAGAGAAAAGACTTACGGAACCTTCAGTCCATCAACATTATCAAGATTTAGTAACCACCAGGACATCGCACAATGTGAAGACTCCAGAATCCTTGTTTTGCTGGAAACGTTGCAGGCCACAGCCGAAGATGGCTGCATTGACTCACTTGTGCACAAACATGATGGTTAAACAGTCTTGATCTTTCAGCAAAAATTACACCAGATGTAACTGAAGTTTAATTCTTCCGTAAGAGCTTCACGGACCCTAATTGCATGTTTGTTTTCTGTGTCAGCATGCAATTACAGAAAAAGCAAACACAGAAAATGTGCCTGTAACTATCAAAAGTTACAAGAGTGAACTTGTAATCATTTAAATTTGTACATAATGTGAGAGTTTTTAGTACTCTCAAGAGGGGGAAATGTGAGATTACAAATTTTATTAACATGGTTAATTTCATGTTTTAAATGGAGAAAGTCTGAAAACAGTAGGAGTTCCCAGCATGACACTCCTGACTGTCTTTTGAACCACACGGGAAAGCTATGCCTTTTCTGTTTCTCGTCGCACCGTGTGAAAATGCCTGTTTGATGTTAGAACAGCTGCTACTGTATGTTAATGTCTAAGACCATTTGCCTTGGAAGTTGGAGTTCCAGGGTCACATGCATTACCATTTGCTTTGTCTCAGTGTCTCCAGCTTCATGTAATCCCACCCTCTTTGAAATGTATAAATTAGAATGTAAGGTTCTTTTAAATCAGACTATCTGAGACTATCTTAGACTATCTTTGAGATGACTACAGCTACGCAATAAAGAACTTCTGCGTGTAAGATACCTCAAGAGTCTCCTGGTCTGTTGCGTGGAAGAATAAAAAACTTCACTACACTATGATAAAAATGACAGACTTCTACATGCTTTGTAAGTGGGAAAATACTTGTTCTCCTCACTGTATATATTGACCAAAGACTTGCAGTAATGATGGTGTAGAGAGATTTCTTACAGTTGCTGTCTCTTTCAGTTGTTTCGAGTGCTCCCCACTGGTCAAAGCATCCAAGATATTATCTGCTAACCTGCTCATGTGCTCCTCCGATTTAGCAAGGAAATCTGCAATGCTACACACACACACACACACACATCCAAATTATAATGCTGGAATAGCAAGGGAGTGGTGGAAGGGTGTGAATCGGGCCTTTTGTCCTGCAGAACAGCAGCTTAACATAACACAAATGCATGTAGGTTAAAAACAGTTTTAAAGTGCTTCTTAGTCATAAAAATTCATGGGTATATTTCTTTATATGGCTGATTTCAAGCACACACACACACACACACACCTTTCAGATTCTGGCTGAGTGCTGTCCTCTCCATAGAAGGAGTAAATAAGATCGGAGTCCTCTTTGCTGATATTGGCAAAACTGGAGTCATATGTAGGAGCATATGAGCTGAATGGGCCATATAGGTAATTCATATAGGCAACTGCAAAAAAAAAAAAAAAAAAGATAAAGAGGCATGTGGATACTTTTACACATAATTTATGCTACACAGACTGATTCCAATAATAGTAGGTAGATTTTTTACAATGTTTCAATAAGTAACTGCCAAAGCCAGCAGTTAGACTCTAATGAACTGTGGGTTTCACCTTTTTAGACATTGTAAGTGTCCATGATCTCACCTCGTGGGGCTTCATTCTTAGTTCCCCTCCAACTTATTTAAATCTAAGGGTACTCTAAATTTCTGTAAATTAAAAGCAACTAAAATAAGTACAATAAAAATATCAAAAGTTTTAGGTCTTAAAAGACCTGGTCTAGAAATTTCCAGGTCTTTTAAGATTAGGCTATATTACCATATATACATCAAGGTTTTCCAACACTGTGAGAGATTTATAAAAGACGGTCTAAACCTAATGCACTGCTCACTCCAAAACAGTTAGTTTTGAAACTACGTGGTACAAATCTTTAACTTGACTCTTTAGTTGATCAAAATTTAATGGTTTAGAGTTTTACCTTTTCCCATGTCCCCAAGTGAGCAATGCCCATGAAAACCCTCACTAGGATGCTGCGAGCGAGTGGTTAAAGCAGTGCTGTGTGGCTGCTTACCAAATCCCTGGCTTCTTAAAATGGAAGGCTATGATATTTTTCTGCCTAACCCTCACAATCTGCGGTATCATTCATGTCACAGTATGGGACAAGAAGTCCTACATTTTTATATTTAGGGATTAAAATATGAACAAAAACAGCAAAACTTAGCAAGCACCACAGACAACTGACAGATAAAAAAACAAAACAGATGAGTAGAAACTATAGCCCACTGACTTTTTTTTCTATTTGACAGCAGGAACAATTAGATTTTTCTGGCACATAATATTACATTCCTCTGGCAGTTGAACACTAAGCATTCAAACAGAGATTATAACACACCCTTTCCCGTGATCTTCTCCGCATGACTGAAAGGAAGGCCAAAGACTGAAGCCCATTGCTAATTGAAACATTTTATTCATCAAGTCACTTTTCCAGGAAAACGAATAAGAGAGTAGTACTGGTTTGAACGGAGCGGTTAAGACTGATACAAAGTGAGATTCAAGTTAGTGACAGAGTGAAGAGTGAATGTATAATACCTGGAGTGAGCATGTTTCTCTTGTCCTCTTTGAAACCCTGAAGGGTGTTTATTCCAGACTGCAATCTACCTCCCATCATTCCCAATTTGACTGGGCAGTATCCTGGATCTGGCATGGAAGCATAAGATACATGTTTTGTACACATGTCTAACATTTGCTTGTTTGTTTTCTTTAACACTCAAAGTCACAAACCTCCAGGGCTCAGGTCAGCGGGGTTCAGGATTCCCAGAGTGGTTGAGCCATCAGGCGTCCTTCTCTCAAACTCCAGCTGCTCATGAGAAAAGCACAGAACTGTTTTCTGACATGCTTTGTGAATGATCTCACATGTGAATGCTGTACAGCAACAGATGGTTCATGTTCCCTGGTGTTTTACTCCTACCTCACTCTGCAGACGTCTGTTTGAGAGTTTCCCTCCAGAATCCTCAACGATCTTCTTGATCTCCTCCAGGTCTTTCTCTGCTTGGCTCTTCTGAGCATCCTCCTTACTGTCTCTGTTACACAAACATTGGTGAAATTCTGAATGTATTTGTGTTATTGGTAATACTCCTGCTTTCGAGTAAATCTCCACGTATGAGACATATCATTCCTGAAACAGAGCAGTCAGAGCAGTGATTGGATAAATTATGAATAATGTCATAATAGAGAAGTGTGTGGTCTTTGTGGGCCTGTTCTCAAGCCTCTACCGGACCCTGCTGACTAGCGTGCAGGAAGATGATTCATCCTCCCTGAAAAGATACAAAATGTGTGTCTGTGTGTATCTCGTTGGCTACAGATGGCCTACAAGTCACAACATGTTTAAGCATTCCAAGACTCTGTCCCACTGCAACAGCCAAGTCGATTTACGTAGGCAAGCAACAAAAAGAGAGCGTAAATAGAGAAAGACAGTGAACACCCAGGCAACACCTTGGAATGTCTCACTGGCTTCAGTATAGCAGCAGAAGCCTTGAATCCAGCGACAAAGCCAATATGAATAGCTGCACAGTTAGGAAAACTGGAGAAAAGCTTTTTTTTACAGACCACATGACCCCTTTAAGTAAAGTCACGCTATTTTTTTCCCAGGCAGACGATATTTATTTATTTATTTATATCTTATTTCACCATGATATCACCGTGATTAAGATCTGGTATTAACCTTCTGAATTGAAAACTATTTCCAGCCATGAATATTTTATGGATAAAGGTGTATTTTGCATAACATATTAAAATGTAATATTTTAGATCTCAATGTGGAGAAGAAGAAAATGTACCCTATGAGGTTTATCTAGAATGCCTATTTCCACTGAGGTAAAAGCTGTTGAGACAAGTTTTTGCACGTTGTGTGCGTCTTTGATTTGCTCATGTCACTTAAATCAGTCGTAGTCAGACTTTCAGTCTTAAACCATGCGTTATGTCGAAGTAACCTGCCAACTTGCGAGAAAACTGCAAGCATTTTCACTCTCATTTGGAAGCGTTTCATATCCTGCCTGTGATTAAATGAACCATTATTTTAAGAATTATTCTGGAGGAGAAAAAAAAAGAGGGAACAGAATTCTTCACTTTCAAATCACCATAGGGATCAGACTAACTGAGAAAGGAAGTTTCACCCAACTCTCAACTGAACTGACCTTTGATGACTTTTAAGGCCTATTCACATTATGAACAATAACTAAACCCATAAAGTTTTAAAAATTGTAATACTAATTGGAGAATAATGGATTTCACATTTTCAAATCCATTCAGTCGATTTTCTGATATTTAGAAGAATATCAGTAACCAGACAGCTTCTGATCCCATTGACTTCCATAGTATGAAAAAAATATATAATATGGAAGTCAATGGGACCAGAAATTCTGTCCAGAAAGTCTGGTTACTGATATTCTGGATGCCAGCCCGAACCCTGCCCACAGCATTTTTTGGTCGGGAAGTTCGGTCTGGACTCGATCCATTGAGGAGTAGTTATGATCAGTAAAACAATGGTCACTGGTCAGGCCAATCAAATTGCCAGGGCGGGCTTTATACGATGATGGACAGATGATCTGCAGGTACGTAATCATCACATAATCAAAAAGAGCGCTTGGTTTGAACTGGTTTACAACAAAGATGACTACAGCTGGAGAATTGAGATGTATAGATTCCGCTATCACACCTGTTTTAGAAGAAATCGACAGCGCATTAATTTTAAAAGACGAACAGAGAACTGTAATAAAGGCATTGATCGATCGTCAAGATTTGTTTGCCGTCCTTCCTACAGGATTCGGCAAAAGTTTAATTTATCAGCTGGCTCCGATGATCTCGAAGAAGATTTGATGTAATGAAAACCCAGTTGTCATTGTGGTTTCTCCTTTGGTCGCACTCAAGTAAAAGAAGCAACTGAAATGAGCATCACGGCGATGCATCTCATGCCAAAGAATATGAGTATGACGAAGTCAAGGCTAGAATATCGGCTAAATGGATTCGATTATGGTAAAACCCAGCTGTTTAACTCTGGGGGAGTAGTAAAATGACCCTATTTACAAAAAAAGTGAAGTATCCCATTAACATAACTGCAGTGTGAAATTCCAACTGGTGCAGAGGCTAATATAGTTTTAAGTTTTGTTCTTGGTGTGAACCGGCCTTTAATCTAGACAAACTAGTAATAGATAAGAAGTTAAAAATGTGATTCATACCTTGGAGTATCTTTATTGCCTACACGGGGTGATTGCGAGTTGTCACTTGTGTCCATGACCGACGAGTTCTCTTTGGCAGCGTCAGACGTCCCACCATCCTCGTCTCCATCCTCTGCTGAACGACTGCTGGACGTCTGCAGGCCAGCCATAAACTCTATGCTCTGCTTTAAACTGTCCAGTCTCTCCTAAATGCACAAAGAAAAGTTCATTTTCATGTTCAACTTTTCCAGTTTGATAGATCTGAATAGGTATAACTGAACAACATTCTACTACAACAACAACACGAATAATGGGATCATATTGTGCATGGCACATCAGCGCCCTCTGGTGCGAAAACTAATTTTTAAAAGAAAATTATGAAAATGACTAAATTTCGTTTCAACAACTATACCTCTAGAATGTAACTACATCTAATACAAGTTCCAATACAATTTTCCAGTTTTTCTTCTACTCACTGTGCTCAGAATCTTCATGCCAGAGTGAAGGAGTTTCTTTGCTGCTTTGTAGAAAATCGTCTCTGGTTTGTTGTAGATCATAGCGTTCTCACACATCACTCTGAAATCCAGCTGTGGGGAGAACAGCACAGCATCACCTCATCAGTTGTCCAAGTCTAAATGGCCATTATCAATCGAGGCTTCATGAGGCATCCATCTGAGGCCTTCCTGCTCTCTAACGTATAGAAACCTTATCCAATTTTAACACGGGTCCGAGCTCTTTCCTGAATGTAACCCTTCTTTTTCCAAGTATATTTCTCTGAACTTTTCTTTTTTGGTAATATCTCCACTATCTTTCTTTCTACAAATGTCCCACTTGCTCACTTTCTCTCCTCCCCCAGTGATTTGGTGCTCAGCTGATAGGTCTGATCCACTTTGTTTTTCTCTTATTTACACAGCCAGGACTATAGCCGCTTTTGTACCGTCAGGTCGAACGGTTCTCATTGCGTAACCGTTCCATTCCATGCCGCACCGGGCCAGCTGGTACGATTATGGTTTCATTCATTTTCCACTGTGGGGCTGATAGCGGCCACTCTTTGAAATGTAATACAAATGGGTCAGTCGTTGCCTTAGTAACACGTGGTTTACTGATGATATGAGATGTAAATAGCGACCGCGTTATGGTGAATGGTCAGCTATTGCTTTTCATTTTATTATTGCTTTGTTTACTTCAGTCAAATAGCACGCTTAACCAGCTACAAACTGGTAGCCAGGCAACAGACAAGTGACCAATCTTGACTGGCGACGTCATTTCACGGATTCTAACAGCACGGTTCGGCGCGGGTAGCCATTCGTGCTGAGAATTCTGGGCCGAGAAGGCTCAAGTGGAAACACAACTGGAACCGTTCCTTCCCATCTTAAAAACCGTTCGGACTTATGGTGGAAAAGCGGCTTATGTAAACCTCATAGACAGTAAAAGAAAAGGACAGAGCGACCAGATTGATTTCAATGGAGAACATTGAAACCTGTTAAAAGTTGATAGCAGATTCTCTATGGGCTTCTCCCTCAACTTCATGCCTCCACGTCCACCTGATTGCCTGCGAGCTTCTCCTCCTGTCTATAAGGTCATTTCTGTACTGTGCGATGGAGAGACATTTGTTATGACGCAATCGTTAGCCTATTTTTTACAAAAACTGATTCTACTGGGCCATAACGGTAATGGAAACTTTTATATATTGTCGTGTTTCTTCAGAAATAAATAATGTGCAAATGGAGTCTTTGGACGGCTCAGATGTAAAGTTTTTTGCATGAGAGTCAATGGAATGCTAACAGCAGGTGAAGTTCTGCTACAATGGCGGCTCCCGCGAGGCTTCAACTTCCGGCTCAGAAATTGCTAACTGCACCTAAAGGCTGATTAATACTTCTGCGTCGGACCAAAGGCGTATCCTCTATGCTGTAGGCTACTTGTCGGTATTCATTTATACTTCTGCGCCGTTGTCCGCGTTGACGATTACAATTACACATGCAGAGGAAGCATTTGAAAACCGAGAGAGGGGTTCTAGCAGACAAATCACAGATCTTGCGGTCCGCAAAGAATTGACGAATTGTTACATTTTTGGAGGGGTCAAATCATGGTACACCATAGGCTACGCGTGCTACACACAGTCTACGATGTAGCTACGGTGTGAGTTCACCGCAGAGGTAGTGTGAATGCCAGTCTGTGTCCTAGTGATGGATCCTAGTGATGTGATGATCACATTACCTTGAGCTCCTCAAGTGACTGGTATTGTTCCCTCTTCACTTTCTCCTTCATAGTGCTGAAGTCCATGGGTCTCTTTATAATGAGAGAGTATCCTGGGGCAATCAGGTCCGTCACAGGGAATGAGAAGAATGCACTAGGGTCCTTTCTGCAGTAAACAGCAGCGTTCAGCTCTCATTCACATTAATTACAAACAGGAGGGTTTTTTTTGTTTGTTTTTTAAGCTCAGCACTGTAGTTATATATTAAGTTATACACTACGTACAGTTCAAAAGTTTGGAGTCGGTAAGTTTGAAGTTTCTCTTTAAAAGAAATGAACACATTTATTCAGCAATAACATATTAAAAGAATCAAAAGTGACAGTAAAGAAATGTATAATGTTACAAAAGACTTCCATATTGTTTGGAACTTTCTATTCATCAAAGAATCCCAACAAAATGTATCACGGTTTCAACAAAAAAAAAAGCAAAAGTGTTTTGAACATTGATAATAATCATTAATGTTTTTTGAGAAGCAAATCAGCATATTAGAAGGATTTCTGAAGGATAATACGACACTGAAGACTGTAATGATGCTGAAGTATTTAAAAAAATGAAAAGAGCTATTTTCATTTGAAATATTTCACAATCTTTCTGTTTTTACTGCATTTTTTTATAAAATAAATGCAGCCTTGGTGAGCATTTTAACAAAGTTCGAAAACACCAAAAAAAAAAATCTTACCGACTCCCAAATCTTTCAACAGTACTGTACATTAGTCTTATGAATCCACAACTTGTCCTCATGTTAGCCAGCCCTACCTCTGTAGTTGTCGGATGAGCTGACTCAGGGCCTCCTGTAGAGGCGTCTGCTCTTTTTCTGAGGAATTATAAAATCCATAATCAAAAGAAAATCAGCACAAGGCAAGCACACAATCCTTCAAAACAATAGCATCAAAAATAGATGAATCCTAAACCCTGAGAGGGTGCACTGCTTTACCTTCCATTCTGGCAAGTGAGAGGGTGAGAGGCTTGTCCTGGGAAACATCGGAGCGAGCAGGAGTTCTGCTCTGTTCATCCCAGTCTGGATCCACAGAGTCTGTGCCCTTCCTTTTTTTGGTCATCTATGAGACAGATTCATTGCTTCGGATGTAGTAATCACATAAACAGCTCAAGAAAATCACAAGCCAAAAACAGTTTTCATTTCTCACCTTTTTCTTTTTGTCAGCCGGCGACACTGGAGGACTGGCTCTGTCCTTCTCGTCCTTCTTTTTCTTCTTCTTTTTCTTGTTGTGTTTGTCGTAATCTACCTGGTCGTCATGAACACTCTCAAGGCTAGGGCTGCCTGTGGTGACTTCATTCCCAGCCACTTTTAACACCAGCTTCAGAGGACGCTCTGTGAACTCTTCAATGCCAGAAACACAAACAACATTGAACAACTGATTCATCCAATGTCTCTCTTTAGGTGCTATATTAATAACCTAACCTAATTAATACAGAAAACCTTAATATATTATTTAGTATGTCATTGTTATAACCAATAAATAGCTGCCTCTTTTACATTTACATATAATCATTTAGCATACGTTTATATCTAAAGTGGCTTAACGTTACATATTAGGAGAGCAATAAAAGCAATTAAAAATAACAATAGGACAACAATATAATATGCAAGTGCTGTGACTTTTGAGAAGAATTGTACTTCTCACATAACAAACTATGTCTACGAGAACTTGAGAAGTATAACTCTTCTCAAAAGAAAAAGCTATTTATTAGTAATAACACCAAACTCAGCTCTGTAGCCTTTGAATTAAGCTAACGTTATTGAGAAACCACACATTACTCTATTCGTTGTGGACATCAGATAGTAGGCTGCAACTCAACCACTGACAGAATCTAGAATCTGAGTGCTGTTTCATAGTGCCTGCTGTTACTAGCACAGTGTTAGTTTATAATGCTACTTAAAACAGGCTTTCAGCCTACAGAAAAATCTATATTCTCCAGCCTGCTTAATGAATCGTGATTAACCTACCGTCGTGTGTGTGCTTCTCTGATTTGTGTTTCTTATGCTTTTTGCCCATTATTTAAAGTAAAGCCGGTGGTTGAGTCAGGTCAGTGCTTGACCAGTCTGCTCTTTGTTTTGTGTCGGTAACGTTACTCTGGTACTCGGTTAACACTTCAGAGCGCCTCTCACGGAGCTAACGTTACAGGACTCAAACAGCGGCGTCTAGTGTTCGGGGGTGTAACCTACACTTAACACCACGAAATCATGTTTACGTCCTGATTTGTCAAAACTGACTATAAAATAACTGATTGAAATGAGTTTACATTAAAAAAAAAACATTTTGGAAAAACACGAGGAAAGAAACAGCCCGAGGTAAAAATGCAACTTAGCCGAATCTTAACCGCTAGGAGGCACTGTTGTTAAACATAAAAAAAAAAAAAAAAAAACAGCGTTCCCAATGGAAAACCATGTGCAAAACCCTAACAGGTAAGATCTATAAATATTGTGTTTGACATCGAAAGAGCAGGGAAAAAACATGAAAGCGTTGTTCCAAAATATGTTAATTATTCAACAACAAACAAAACCAGCTTAACAAATTCACTCTATTGTACTTTACAGTAGGATACCAGCAATTTAGTGTAAACATCACTATATCTCTGTCTTGTTTGGTATGGCAGATTATCCATGGATTTCGGAACAGCCCCCACACTAACAAAGTATGTCCCATAAATAACTTAAAGTTATTACTAAGTTTTCTATAAAAGGAATGTAAATAAATGCACGCAAACCATACTGGGCCACTGATGTACATAATAACTCATGGCGTTCTAACGGTCACCGCTACCGGATGTGTTCGAGCGGCCATTTTACGATTCCCTACCAGCAGAGGGCTCCAACGACCGTTATACAGAGATTGGGATCTCCGACGGCTATACAATTTTAAGATGACCCTGTGCACCATGCAAGTGTAAAACAGAAGGAAGTTCACAAAAGGACCTTGAAAAACTGCCCACAGATTGTAATTTAAGCCCGTAAGTAACTTTAGTAAGCTAGTTATATGCACAATTGTCGCTATTTCCGTGTTGTTTTCTCTGAGGCAAGATTAGCCTATGCTTCTTCTTCAAAAACAAATGATAAAACATTCATCAGTAACGTTTGCCGATAAGGAGCATCAGAGCAGCAATAATCACAATAGCGACCCCCCATTTGACAGCTTCAAAAGAGCAGAGTCCATCTACCTCTAACAGTTAATAACGTGTTGCAGAGCAACATCTGTACCAAAAACAACCTTTATTCTCAATTTTTTATTTCAAATCATTATTTGTATTATCAGCGTCTTTTATAAAATAAATGCATACTTACTACACATTCTTTCACAGTAGGCCTATTCAAGTTTAAACCCGATAACCTTAAAAAACGTATTATTCAATGCATTACTTCTTAAAAATTCAATTAAATGGATTTATTTACCATTTTTTTTACACTGTCACTTTAATTCAGAGCCTGCAGCTTAGCAAAAATAGACTCGGTGAGGGAACAGCTCTCTGCACAGCTATACGCACCGCACCTGGAAAGTCTTGAAGGGCATCCGCATACAGTGAAAGCTCCAACCTGTTAACGTGGGTGTGGTAAAAAAATATGCACTGCAAACGGAGTAGGCCTAACCCCTTATTTACACTGCACACATCTGCGGCGCATTACGGCTCCAACAATGTTTTATTCTGTCCTTCACGTGGTGTCAACTCACATCAGGACCATTTCCACGTGATTTTTGCCGATTTGGGGGTACAACCAGCTCCGGTAGCCATGTCTTAGGTGTAACTCGCAGCAGACATGTGCAGTGTAAATAAGGGGTAAATAAGAGGTGAAATAGGCATACATTAACCCATACAATTTGTACTATGCATTTCCTGAACATTTGCATTTCCTGAACTTTCTTGCTAACTAATCAAATACTTATAAAGACTACTGATCTATCTGTAAAACACGACCAGAAAGCTATATTTACACAATTCACATATAGCCTTATTAATATTTGGTAAGCTGGAACAATTTCTGACTAAAAAACAAATACCCATTTAAATGTTAGGATGTTTGCATTGTAAGACTGTTCAGGGAGACTTTAGATTTAAAAACGTGTCTTGTTATGTAATGTTTTCTTTGTCAAATCATACAATTTCCCATTGATTCCATTGAACACTTGGGAATACCAAAATGGCGGCGCAGTGGCTTCACTGTTTATGACGTCATGAACTATCCAGTCTTTCTATAGATCAGTGATTATATTCATTCGGGTCACATGACATCACTGTAGCTTTGCGCCGCCATCTTTACAACCAACGGTCTCAGTAATGCCTGCAATATGTTGTGCAGTTGGCTACACGAACAGCCGAAAGAGGAACCCTGGGCCCAAACTGGTATTTTATATACAAAAACAATAGGATAGAAGAAAGAAGTGGTTGGCTGTCATTCGAAGAGAAGAGCTTCTTGTCTCATATTGTATCATGTCTCATCTTTCTGTGCACACACACCCGAGCCAAAGCGTGCAGCCGTATTCCCCTATACAGCACGCAAGTAATGTATTGAGCTCTGTTTCGTGTCTGAATGGACAAAAACAAACAACTTTATGTTTAAATGTCAATAACAGTTAGCCGTGGCCCGTGAGCCGTGACTAACAGCTGGCAACCATAAAGCTACATTTGATTTTTTTTTTTTAAATAATACCTATTACATTTCCCATGATTAAATAAATCCTTGGTGGCGAGGTGCTGCACATTTATGTCTTTCACTCATCCAGTCAGAGCATATTGATAGGCATCGGTACTCTTGAAAGTTTTAAAGCAATCCCCACTGTAGCCTATGGGGAGGGGTTATGCCCAAGATGTAAGGCAAGTCTGGGGCAGATAATAATGGATAAAAGAAAACAGAGGGGAACACATGAAGAGTTCAGATGCAAAAGGCTCTAAGTGAAATTTGAAATTTGACATTTGAAATTTTCTTCTAGAATGATCATTTTTATCAAGATTGTATATTTAAGTTCAGTGATTTCACTTAAATGGCAATGATGATTACCTATAAATTGTTATTTAAGTGAAATTACTGAACTTAAATATACAAGTTTGATAAAAATCATCATTAAAGAAGAAAATTTCAAATGGCATTTAGAGGCTTTTGCATCTGAACTCTTCATATAAGGATCGGAGCCTAAAATTGAAATTTTCTCTAGGTATCTCTGTCTGTTCCTCTCATTCAAATGGGCAGTTTGGGTGGCCATACCGGGCGAGATCGGTCGTAAATATGGCGGCGTTCTATTTGGAGTGAAGTAGGTGGCATCTATGAATTTGTTTGAGCTCATGATTTCATAGTTTATATGTTCCATTTCCAAACCCTGGCTACGTGATGTTGAAGTTTGAAATACGTTTGTTGCTAATTATAAAACGTTTTTACAATCCTTGATTCTGATAGCTGTGCTTTATTAATGACCGCTTCACCCAAAGGTTCTATTTATCATAGCCTCCTGCAGATGTTGCTCTTATCTCTCATATAAAGAAACACACACACACACACACACACCGATTTAATGGCTATATATTAAGCTATGCTGTGTCTATTTGCAACAGGCCTTAAATCTGAGGAAAGCTATCCCTGTTTGAATAGACATGTTGGACTTAATCTTCTTTTCCATCACATACTTTTTGTAATGCCATTTGAATCCTTTTATTGATTATTAGTAATATTAAAGCTATCACCATTAGAAATGAATCATTGTAATAAATCTTATTTTAAAAATCATGGCATTGATGTTACCATAGGCTGTTAATATGTGTGTGAAGACATTATCACTCTTCCCAACCAGTGTTGTTATTGTAAACTCTATTACTGTGAAAAAAAAAAAAATGCTAATTGAAATAAAGCTGGAATAAAATATTAGATGAAAAACTTAAACTTAAAAAAATTAGAAATGCTGCCATGGCAAATAATTTAAATAAAGTATTAAAATGTACTAAAACTATATGCGGTATATTATAATAGTATATAAATAATAATAAAATGTTTTTTTTTTTTTATCAAATTAGGGTTTGAATCATATTCCATGTTTTAAAAATGGAACATGGAGCCAAGGTATTCTGCTCTCTTATGCTGCATTTATGGAAAACTGAGAGAATTTGATGACTACAACATCCAAACTTTAATGAAGAGATGGATCCAAGAGCACAAAGAGGTGGGTCAGTTTCATTTTCTCCAAGTCAATGACTTTCAGTGTCTTTTGAAAACAGTGCGTTGGATGGATTTCTCATCAAAGCAGCCACAAGCCCTTGGGGACAATCATCACATTTGTTCTGGTGATTCATTTTACCGTTAAGATTTAACACAGGGCTGGTCTTGTTTTCCCCTTAACTTTGAACATTAAAGGGACTCGAAAGGATGCCACAATTATGTATCAGTTACACAGACGGACCAGAATATGCAATCTCTCAAAACTCCCTAAACTGTGAAACGCATTTGCACTGTTTACTCAGCTGGTTTCTTAAGATCTGGTGCTGTGACTAATTTGACTTGCTTGAATGTATCTTTAGGCTATGTGTGGCATTTACTTTCTATTTTCCACATATGTATGTAAACACAGCTGATAGCGTTTCTGTGATTTGGAATGACACTAGCCCTAATTTTGTATGTCGGACATACAAATGTCGTTTCATAAGCGAACGAAATAAAATCTGGATTAGCCTCAGATGGATTTCTAGGTTTCTTGGCCAGGTGTTCTTTGAAGTCTTGAAGTCCAGCCTGAGGTGACTGTGGGTCTGCTCAGCTTAGCTTAGCTTTAGATTTATAGCGATTTGTTTTAGCATGGCAGTTTAAAGCTATAGGGTCCTGGTTCTGCTTAGGACGGTAACTGTCTGTGTCTGGTACTCTTAAGCCTGCATAGAGACAGACTCCTTCATCAGGTGCACACGAGGTGCATTATCTGTCTCTGCTGACATGTAATCTTAGAGCTCTGCATAGTTTTAGTTTACCTTGGCTCCCAAACATGGGACTTCTGCTCCAAAAGAAGAAGCTATCTTTAACTCGTTCCCAATCAAATAATAGTAGATTAAACACTCAAAGTGATTCATTATAGGAACACTACATTCCTTACCCAAGCTATGAGCAAAATGAGCTTTCCCCTTTTACATCAAGCCATCATAGAGTCGAATGTTAATAAAGTGATAACAAATTGTCTTGGAGTGGCTATCTACCTATTTCCGCTAAAAGCACAGTCCCAGCCATGGTTATAGTTAACTAAAACCACAAAAAAAAAAACGTTTTTGTTAAATAAACGTGAACTGAACTAAAAATAAACAGACATTTAAAAAACTAAGCTAAACTGAAACTTTAATTAAAATAAAATGAAAAAAATATTTAAAATTATAAAATTTTCTCGATTGCTAAAAGAATTCATGAAACAATTCACCATTTCTCACAACTATAAACACAATCTCAAAACTACCTTGTACAAACCTCAAACTTCCACATCAAATTCAAACATTTTAGTCAAAAACATATTCTCTTTTGTTAAAATCAAACTTTGGCTCACAAAACTCAACAAATACTCAGACTACTCTGTTTTTACTAGAGAACATCAGTGAGATCAATTAACGCTGTTACAGAGACCTCCTTTTAGCAATCATGAATCATTTTACAGCTGTTTATCATAGACAATATAAATACAGGGATGTAAGTGAGTGAAATGTAACAATAAGCTTTAAGAAAAGTTAATAAAATTAACTTATTTTCAAGTTAAGTTTCGCTTACACACATTTACTGTATATATATATATATATATATATATATATATATATATATCCCTCTGGTGCTCTTCGGTCATTTCTGATAAAAAAAAATCAAGTGGATCAAGTGGCCGTAAAAAAATATTCACACTTGTGCTCTTCGGTCAAAAGTGACAGACCATAGGAAATGAATGGGAAATTGACAAAAACCCAAAAAGTCTGAGAATTTTTGTGTGCACAATCTACAAATCAGCCATGATCCAGAAAAAAACAGTGTTCACCAATGAAGCGGTGACACTCTAAAACACCATGAGTGCAAAACACTCCCACACAAACACACTTTTTATACACATACACACCAAAAATTTTGACTGACCATAGGAAATGAATGGGAAATTGACAAACACAAACTCTCTACAAATCGGCCACAATGCAGAAAAAAAACATAAATGGTAAAAAAGATAATTAATATATATATAATATATAATAAAATTATTATAAAAATGCAGATATCGGAAAGCCGATCGAGAGATCAGTATTTCATGGCAGACTGTTTCAAATGCAGCGCTTAGGTCAAGAAGAATCAATATGTTTATTAACCCTGAATCCACGGACAAAAGAATGTTGTTACACAAACTCTCGGGGTGTTTTCTCTTATGCTGCTTCATAGTCACAGACGTTGCGTCCTAAAACTTCCAGGTCGCTAGTAGGGAAGGTGACTGATCCGCCCACTCCTGTTGCAGTCTTTCCCACTGTCAAATGGTCTTTCCCCACTGTCCGCCACGCTTTGCTGGCTGTCACCTGCCGTTTCCCAATTACTATTGACTGAATTACTATTCACTGAACTTCCCCTTCACCACCATAATTATAAAATGGACCACAGAAGTTGTATGGACTACAAAAATGGTGCATTGATGGCATTTAATAGCAAATGCCATGGTTGTCATGGGCATCAGACCTAATGCAATGCATCTAATGCTATGTGGCTCTTAACCAGGACACACTAAGGGCCTCAGCAAACTTCCAAGAGGCCCTGAAGATGATTTAAAATGATTTAAAACAAAAACAAGCATTAAAATAAAATGTTACTTTCAAGAACCAATGTTCCCAAGGTCTCGATAAATATATGAGGTAGCTTAATTTTAAAAGTGTGATGTCTACAACTGGAAAATTAAATAAATAACATCTTATAACTTCATGGGCATTTTTATGCATTTTATAGGTTTGGCAAACTCTTACAAACCCTTTTTTAAATTTATTTATTTATTTTTTTAATTGTAATTTAGAGTAAATCACAAACAACAACTTTAGAATGTTGTGGGCTGTGGGAGCCCTTGAACTCAAAAAGGTTGAGCACCAATGATCCAATGATTAATTCTGTGGATCTACACAAAGTCATTTATTTGAGAACTAGTGGATGATACCATGAAAATTGTCAGTGAAAAGTGACATCAGTCTGTTTTTCACACAAAACTATCATTTGACTATAGAAGAGATCAAATATAGCTCACAAGCCATATGGACCACTTGTATGGAGCTAGACACCCTCAGCCCACATTCACTTTCATAAACTTCTCATTTCCACGAAAGAAAGAAACTCATACAGAGGTGAAACAACATGTGAAACAACACGAGCCTGAGTAATTGATGACTGAATTTAAAATTTTTTGGTGAACTATCCTTCTAAATTTCTAGCGAACTCGTGTCAGATTTCACCTATTCAGCCATGATAAAGAGATTGAGACATCCACAAAGGAACATACAATCATAAACACAACGTGACAGTCCCATTCCAATGGTGGATAACTGCTTCTTCTTGCTGCAGCCTGGGTTCGATTGAAACATTTGGTCTCATCCCCTGCCCTCCTCAAAGGAAATGATTATCTTTTTATCTGGCCTGCACACAGTGACCTAAACCAGAGCGCCTAGAATGGGTTCATTGACTCGTTTTCATCTGTCCTTCACAATGATGAAAACGAGTCAATGAACCCATTCTAGGTATATTCATACTGTAATTCTGTCATCATGAATGGAGGCCACCTGCCGAAATATTTCTCTCTCCCTGACTAATTTATTTTCACATGAGACACGATGGACTCAGAAGACAGTAGAAATTGATGGCAGATGGTATTAAAACATTTTTGATTCAGTATCAGCTCAGTGTTTATAGCTCTAATACACGCACTTGCCGAATGGGTCTTTTTGAAACATACAGACAAATTTTGTTTATAACATCATGTATGAGTCAATTCACCCAAAAATAAAAATTCTGTCATCATTTACACACTCGCATGTTATTCCAAACCTCTATGACTTTTTTTTCCCCCCTGTGGAACACAAAAGATATTTAGAGAAATCTCTCTCTATCTCTCTTTCTCTATTTTTGGTCCATGCAAGTCAGTAGTGACTAAAACTCTTTGGTTAACAACATACTTTAAAATATCATTCCACAGAAAATTTAAATTTGATACAAAATGAAGGTGAGTAAAGGATGACAGAACTATCTCTTAAATATGTCAATTAAAAATGAGTTAGCAGTTTCTTTTTAAATTGTATTTAAAATGATGTACTTTAATTTTCTCTTTTGGACTTGTGGAAAAATATCCACAAAGAAAGGCAGTGATCACTGGCCTGAAAGCTTTATTCTTCAATCTCAAATTCACAGTTTGGATCTTTGCAGACCATAAATGCCTATAACTAGAAGCATCATCCCATGTCCTCTAAAATTCGTTCCTCCATGAGAGGTAAACAGGCTTCAGCAGTCTAGACATGAAGGAGAAATGGAGGATGAAAGCTAAAATCAAATAGACTTCTAGGTTTGCCTTGCCACATGGATCTGATACACTGTCATCGTCAGCAACATCCATTTCCAGTAACTCTCTCACTGTTCTCTGATCCAATTACTCTAATGAATATTTTATTTAGCTTACTTATTGTTTTTGTAGCAGGCTATTTCTGATGTTTAAGCTTCTTTAATGTATTATTCTGTTTTTAAGGTCCTTTTATAATGAAAGTATTGGGCTTTTTAACAGCCTGTTCTGATGAGAGACACTGTGGGGGAGGCAGTGTGTGTGTGTGTGTGTGTGAGAGATGAAGAAAAGGAGGGTGGGGGGTACTGATAGCTGTCGCTCGAGGCCTTTCTTCTCCGTGAGCCTCTGAAGGCAGAGGCCCTTTGGAGAGGAGAATTCACAGGAGAATAACCGTTCAAAGCCAAGGAGCGCCATGATGGTCTTCCACCAGATTCAGAGACGTTTGAAAAGTTCATACAAACTGTGATGCTGCCATTGGGAAACGTTTTTAACACACACAACGCTCTGGTGTGCTTCAGACTGTGACTCGCTGTGTTTATCGTGAAGAGGAGGGCAGGAGAGGAAGAAAAAGAGGCAAAGAGGGAGAGGGCATGCGGGAGAGACGGACAGAGTAAGAAGGAGAATGGAAAAAGCAGGAAAAGACAGATTAGAAGAAAAGGCAAGCTGTGACCTGCAGGCTGCAGCACTTACTATAAAGACCAGTTGCTGTCATTCTGCCTGAAATCTCTTTTAACTTAAATAATCAGAACCCTTAAAGAGAAAATCTGATTCCATGAGTCTCTCTGCTTAGACAAATGTCCTCAAAGGTAACAAAATATGCAACAAATCCATTTTTAATGTAATTAGGAATAAAACAGATTTAGATACCTCACCCTTACATTTCCTCTACACCATAATTCTCTTGTCATTTATTGAATTATGCTGTTATTAATCATGACTCATCATGAATCTCATGAATCATCACATTTGCAACAATTATTTCCCATTCAGCCAGCCACTAGAGGGAGCCCTCTCCTGAGTTTTGATTATGGTCTGCTTCTTTGTTGGTTTTCTTCCGTTTGCCACATATATTGGGTGCTTCTCAATATCCCTCCTCGTCTCCTCGCTCCTCCGTCCTCCCTCCTATGACCCGGAAACCGATCGAGCTCAGCCATCTTGAAGGACATCTCAATTCTCTAATTACACCGCGAGGAGTCGAGGAGTGAGGAGGCTTCCTGAGGAGTCATAAGCGAGGATACACAGGTGCATCCTACGCGGAACTGTTATATTGACTAAACGTGACGCATGTGTCAATTCTCCTCCCCTTTCACATCGGTCACAATCATTTTAATTTATACTTTACCTTTGCATTTTATATAAACCACACATCTCAGATTTTCAACAGTATAGCATATCTTTATTATTATTTATTATGAATTTATTAAATAACCAAACTTCAACAACATAAGGGCAGATCCTTTTAGCGCCGCTGATGACACTGTGGAGTGACGCTCGAGTCATCAATTATTCCAATGTATATAAAAAAGCTTTTATTCGATTCCTCTGTCCTCCTTTCATTTCCTCGCTTCCTTCCCTCGCGTCCTACAGGGGGTGGAGCTGAGACGCAAGGAAAGGATGCAAGGGAAGGAAACGAAGCACCCATAAATAGCTGGTCCTGCCACAATACTTTCCCATATTGCCAGTTCCTACTGCCTTACCATAGGGTAGTGATGGGAGAAACCATTTTTTTCAAAGCTTCAAATCAATTGAACCAACTTCACAAAATGTTTCTCTTTCCAAGCGTTCAAAACGCCACACGCTGGTCAGAACAGTGGAAATACAACACAAAAATCAGGCCAAACATGCATTAAAACTCCTTTTTCAAATAGATTGCAAATGTTTTCTTGAAAGCAAAATCTATCAAATGCAATTAACTAATCATATAAGAATAAATATCATTTAATATATGTTCTTTCATAAATTTTCAGGACTTGTTTCACTAAAGCCCCTTTTCCACCAAAGCATTTTGAGAGCCGGTTCGGAGCCGGTGCCTGCGCGCAACCCGGTCTCATCCCAAGACGTCATATAACTGACGTTTTGGGACGTCTTTTGACCATACGTCAATATTCGCCTTTTTAGGGCCCCCTTAAACGTCGGTAAATGAGGTTATGGGATCCTAACTCTACCCCAGACCTAAACCTAACCCTAAACCTAACCCGTCACCTAACCGACGTTAAAGGTAAAGCGTCAGTTGTATGACGGCCCGGGATCGCCATCTACCGACATTTAAGGGGGCCCTAAAAAGGCGGATATTGACGTATGGTCAAAAGACGTCCCAAGACGTCAGTTATATGACGTCTTGGGATGAGACTGTGTTACTGCGCGCGAAATTTCAACATCCAAAGAACCGGTTCTCGGCCAGGAGAACTGGTTCCAAAGCGGCACCAACTCTTTGCTGGACTAGAACCGTTCTTTTACCACGTCATGCTTACGTCGCGGGCTGGAGCGGGTTTAGATGTGTTCTAAACATCTTTTCTGACCATAATATCGCAAAGCCAGTAGAAGAAACACGATGGAGTCCGCCTTTGTAATTGCTATGCTTGAAGTTAACCCAAGCGTTTCTATTTTTGTAATTTTTTTTTATTGAAGACATTATAAGCAAAGAAGAAAACAGTCACAATATAGAACAAATAAATGGAAAGAAAAAAAAAAGACACAAGACAGGGGTACATAACTTATCAGAAAAGATTACATATCAAATGAAAAGATTAAAAGACTTACATATTTCAATTGTTTTTAAAGCTTTCTTGGTACACGAGTTAGAGATAATCCCAAAGTAACGTTGTACTTGCAAGCGTTTTTAGCTACACAGTGACGGAACGACATCGTTCCCTGGGCGCTCTAGTCAGTGGAAAAACAAATAGGTTCTGAAGCGGTTCGCAAGTTGAACCAACTCCGAACCAACTTTGAAGCAGCACCAGTTCTGAACCAGTTCTTTTTTTGGTGGAAAATGGGTATAAGAGTACCCTGAACCTTACTAAGGGTTTTCTTAACTTAAGAGCTTACATGCAACCAGGCCCTGTTCCTTGGACAAGGAGGAATTCAGAGGCCTAGACACAATAACGCAGACTAGAACCCCCTCTACTACATGGCTATATGCCTTGAAGTGGTGCCATTTCGCTACATTGTGTTCTTCCCAAGGTGAAGACTCATGAAGTCTTCGAGTCTACGAGGTGTACATGGCTGCAATAGCAAAAAAACACCAGTGTGGGTGGCAGGTCTCTGGAAAAAGCATGTCCTAATTATAGGTTCCTGAGAGGTACACAGAGGTTAAATCCCTCAAGACCGCACCTTATCCCTACAGAGAGATTCAAACTTATCCAATTACGTTCTGGGGGGTAAAATCCAAGTATGTTGTATGTAAGTTGGTGGAGTTTCCCTGGTAAATATCACATTATTGTTGTCGCTATACCCACCGCCTTGAAAAACAACCCACTAATACTGCAGGCTTGGCAACATTGGAAAGCAGGCAGTGACCAAGGCACTTGTGAGGCAAGGGAGGGAGGACTCAAAATGTTTCTAAACTTAATTAATTAATTTATTTATTTTTTGCACCATTTGCGTTTGTATTGTTAGTCTTTGTCGCCAGTCGCCGTGGCCTGTAGTCTCTCCCTTATCAGGTGGAGTCCCCCACAGGGACTACTTCCCTATGTAGTACTCCCATTTGGTGAGTCCATAGGATGTACTCTTCACATATTAACCTCCCCTACGTGGTCTCGGTAGTGTTCCTTTCTTGGCAGAGTCATGGCCATAAACTTTTTGAATTTTAAAGACTTATGGTTAGAGGAATATATTACTTGAACCATGTCTTTTATTTCTGCTTTAGTGAAATTGAAAATGTCCTGGAAAAATATCACTGAAAGATAAGAGTGGGAACCCTTTAATATTTTACAATAATGACACTTCAAAAGAAAAACAGAACATGATATCTGATACATTTTATATATTAAACAAAAACAGATAGCAGTTTACCCCAGGGGGGACTTTTTTTCTCCAGGCTCCAGGTGAGCTTAAACCAGTGTGGAGTAAATTCCAGACATGGCTTGCTTCATGAATTTTTACTATTGGGGACAGATCTGTTTGTCCCTCAGCTCTTATCATCACCTTTCAGACTGACATTTTACTGCTCTTATAGCTTGAAGCTCTGCTTTTAATCCTAGGAGACAGATGATCAAATACTTGATTATCAAATATCATCTTTGTCCAGGTCTGAGTCGGCATATTGAGTCTCTTTGTCATTGTGTCTCTCTTTTAAGTTTTTTTGGTGAGCCCTACACCATGCAACAAGGTAGACGATTCTGATAAATGACTTCACCAAAGTTTGGATGGCTGCAGTTAAGGTAGATTAATGACCAGCCATTATTTCCCCTTTAGCTCTGTCGGACATCCCACATTATGCATGTAATTTCCCTCTCTCTAAAACCCCTGGATTGAGATTAAATAGGTGTGGCTTTATTGTTCACAGAACGAAAGGAAAGGAAACGCATAAAGCAGATGAGAGGCTTAGGTTCAGCGTGGGGCCTTTCGTCAGTGTGCTCAGTTCTGTGTACGGCAGCAGAAGGCAGGGGTCTGTTCGTTCTGTCACCAGAGACATGAGGAGCCAAAGCTTCAAAGCATCTCTGTAATCTGCCTGAACATCACAGACACCAGGAAGTGACTGTCTAACCGACGCTCTGTCCCCGCCAAGAGCAGCGCAGACACACATACACACTAATGAAACGGAGATAAAGGGATCATTCACACAGCAAGCACTGGCTGTTCTGATGAAAACAGAGAAAATGGAAAATCAGTGGGGTTGTGCTTTTTTATCATTATTTCATGTCTTATAGCATTTTTCTTGAAGAATTCTCAAGCAGATAAACTGAGTATCCAGGATTTCATTTGTGTGTGTACGTGTATGGTGAAGACTAATTCTTAAACAGACATAAAGGTGGGAATTTAGAGCTGACATGGGTCTCATTTGCTAAGGATGTGTACGCACATTTCTGAATGTTTTTATACAGAAAAATGATTAAGTTTGGGCTTAAATTCATTATGACAGGTTTAGCTTAGACTACAGTTAAATTATTGTTATTGCAAGAAGTGTCTAGCTCATCAAAGTTGCATTTATTTTAAGTTTACAAAAGGCACTGTAATGTTGTTTTTATATATTTGTTTTACATTTATAACTATAATGGGGGAGGAGCAGTCTGGTGAGGGCCAACTTATCTGAAAAATTATTGAAGTATATTTGACAAAGCAAAACACACTGTCCAGCCAACCAATCAGAGCACAGTGCTTTTTTTTTTTTTTTTGAAGGAGGGTATCATGGAGACTGGAACTAAAAAGAGCGTTACTGACATACCACTAAATTTGTTACAAACATCATGGAGTAGCACAAATACACTAAGGAGGGCCCAAACATAAACTCAGCCCCCAGCCCCCTAAGTCCTGCCCTGCTGGTCAGCCTCTGTTGCCATTGGTCAGCACTTGTTTTCATGTTCGATTTGCATTTGTCCGGTCATGTCTGAGAAGTGATTGTTAGTGTTGGTTAGCATTTGTCGATTATGCTGCTCAGGGTCTATTTATCCATTTATATGCAATTTGAAGTTTATTAAGACATTTGATCTTAAATTTAAATATAAGATGAAACCCTACTTTGTGGTTCATCATTCATCACATTTAATGACATCCATTTTCTCTGATAACTTCAGATAGAGCATTAGTGAGCAATACTTTACTAAATCTTTCCGTCTGGCTGTCTGTCAACTGGAGTCAGGGGACTTGTTAACGGCATGTGGACCACGTTACAGGAAGCATACAGGGGGGTTGATTTCCCCTGAGAATCCGACAGATGAATGGACCCACAGCAGCCTGTCAAACACCTTCATTTCTTCTGCTTTCATGGATTGGGATTTTTAGTATTGCTATCTTAAAAGGGAACATGTAGTACTTCTTTAAATAAGTGAACACCACACAAGATGTCTGGAGAAGCTCTAAAATTGTTGCTGCATATCAAAATAAAAAAGATATCACTAAATGGAACATTTCTTCTTGTTAAGATAGCAATCATTTCCAGACTCTTCAGTACATATTTCCTCTGTGACCAACACTACAATATTGAAGAGACAAATCAGTGGACATAGACAGCAATGGCATGTTGCTCAAGAGAGTATTGCGCTACAAACTCTCATCCAACAGGCTTTAAATTATGACAGCAGTCATATTTGAACTTGGATATGGAACATATACTTTATCAAATAAGACTATAATAATATCTCTTTTTTGACTTTATGAATATTTGAAATATTTAACAAATTAGGACTCGACAAACGCTATTTGTATTTAACCAAGGGTAGAATAAATTAAACTAAATTTAAACTGTATTGACAGTGCTTCTGGCATGCTCCGGACCACTGAAAAAAAATTACCAGTACTTTATTTTGACATAATTTGGGTTATCAATTGAAAAACACTTTATAGTCTATGTTATAGTCTATGTAGCCTATTTTTTTTTTTTATCATTTTTTTATTTGTATTTTTGTTAAATCTTGCAAAAATATTTGTTTAAATAATAATGATATTTATTGGCCTGGTTTCACAGACAGGATTAGGCCTTCTTTCAAATAGGACATAGTGATTTACCTTGTTTTTTTGTACTGTATGTTCATCCCAGACTTCAGTTGTGTAATGCACATTTTCCATTGTGAGGTAGAATCATTTTCTGTGGTAATAAACAACATTCCAGTTCTTCATTCTTTCACTCTTTCTTTTTGCTATTTGATGCTACTTTTTCTTGCACTGATCTTCTGAATAGTGTTCGGTCTTAAACCGAATCTTGAAACTGTGAGACAGACTTTAACCTCATATGACTTTACTTCAGTTTTAAATATGAATCAAAGTCGAAGGTGTCCAAAAGTTTTCAAGCCCTTTCTAGTTTGCAGACTGTGCGTGTGTGTTTATGATAATTACACAGTAATCGACTCCCTATAGCAAATTCATCTAACATAATTACAGTCGGGTGAATTCACTCGACTCCTGTTGATCTAAATCTGTGTTTTACTGGCCACTAGCCAGTCACTGGCTGTAATGCAGAGAAAGCAATGAATCTCTGGGTGTCAGTTGATGTTCAGTTATAAACAGCCGCTCTTGAAAGTCCCCTCATTCCTGGGGAGCAGAAACAGCCATTCCAGAGTTGTGTAATTAGCTGGAGTTTAATTAAAGAGCGATTTGAAGCAGGGAGGCTGAGAGGCACAATAAAGCTGCTTATAAAACAGAAATTAAATGCTTTACAAGCTCTGTGTTGTCCTTCAAGGCTGTATTGAAATTGCAGAAACTTACACAAAGGTTTCATGTTTTATGCTTTGCGGCCTTCATGTCTCTCCGATGTTTGCTATTAAAAAGAAAATAGGCTTTATAAAAACACACACAACAGATGAAATATATTACCGTATGTTGCCACTAAATTTGATTGTGAGTTAAGTAAACAATTAACCAAGACTCACTACTGCTAATTAAACAAGTGATTTAATCATTTAAAATGTTTGTCATTATATTAAGACAATTTGAGCGAGGCAATTAATGTCTTATTAAGCATAGTAGCTTTTGAATTCACTTGCACAAGAGCTTTGGAATTATTTATTTATTGAAAAAAGGGTGCTGTGGTCTCTCTCTCTCTCTCTCTCTCTCTCTCTGTGTGTGAAGTTTGACTCCATGCTTCAGGAATCATAACAGACTCAGGAACCGAGGGACATTATCATGCGTGTGAGATAATTGCATTAATCCATCATAATGTAAAGCCTATATTACTCATAATTTTTAGAATAGTGTTACAGAAAGCTGTATTCCCCGTGATGCTTACATTGAAAAAGTGACTAAACTTGTTTTAAAATCGAGGCAAGCAGGAGTTTTAGCATAGTGAGTCAAATATTTCTCTGAAATATTTTCTACAGCCTTGAGTTCAAACAGTTGGCTGAAGTCTATGTGTTTCTTGTGAGATGTCATTTCTGCGTCCACGGCACATCACGCGACTCACAGAAACGCTAGGGTTAGGCTGTATTTTAAGGACCGTCTCACTCTAGTGCCAACAAGTTTACTTATTTTGGAAGGGATCGCTGCCTATGGAGTGCGGTTAACACTGGTGCCAGCTGAAATATAATTTCATGATTGATAGCCTCATATTGTATGATTTATTTCAGACTTACAGACGTGGGTAGTGGTTAAACCTACAAAAGCTACTGCCAAAAGATCAGTTTCTGCTACGTAACCCTATTATACTGCATGATCAAATGTGTTCTCTGCTCAGTGACTTGCCAAAAGTAGAGAATGGAAGGCTTGATGCGAAACAGATCTTTGAATGTGTTTTATGGCACTATGAAGAGCTACTGTTGGACACAAGTGATCAAGAGATCACTAAGACATATTCAGTTACCGGTTAAACGGGGTATATGTTGCTGTTAGTTTATTCTGTTTGGTCAGTTTGTTAAATAAAGGGACCAGACCCCCAGTCAACCATAATCACTTTTTTTGTCCATGAATGAGCCAAGATCACGGTCTGCCTTATGTTTACCAGGACAAGTTATATAGTCGACGAGTCTGCTGGGCACGAGTGTTAATGTCGAATTGCGTCAAGACTAATTAAATGACTAGAAATTATCAAAGCCCAACAAAAAGCGATTTAAACATGATTGATGTAATCTGTCTCAAGGGATTTCCCTTTAAGCCTTTTGTTGGAGAAGGCCTGAAAGCCTTGATGGCTTCAGCAGATGTTATGGGCTGAGAGTTGTAAAAGGAGCTCGAAAGGCTATTTTTTTGTTGTTGCTATGAAATATTTCACTGCTTTTATTGTCAATGCAGATTTAGACTTGATGATTTAAGAAGTGATAAGTTCAGTAAATGGACTGTTTCGTTGAGTACTTCAACATTACTTCACCTTCCTGTGAGGGACAAGGCCATTTGTGTGTTGAAATAGAATAAAAAACAGACTCTTTCGTTGACTTAAACCGCCGTGAATTCAAAATTTGGTATTTATTATTTTTGGCATATTATTACATATGATTTATCCATGCACATCATATATATTTTTATTTATTTATGTGTTGTTCACAGACTGTCATTCACATGAGATCACAGCAATAGCCAACAACAATGATCCAATCAATTCCCGATAGACAAAATTAAAGGTATAGCGGAGGATTTTCTTTTTCCGGGTGGGTAGTCTATACTATTGGTCCACCTAAGTGTCAATCATTCTGGTGATAGGTTTACGTAAGGCCGTCGTAGGCTACGTGCTCATGTAGTTTTCACTTTCAGGCGTATTATGTCGAAGTTACGGTTTCAGCCATTCCTTTGAAAATGGCTGAGGGTCGAAATAGAAAACATGTTTACGAAGTGTATGATAAGAAGAGAAAGGCCACAGAATATAGAAACAAGACCAGAGTGATTTTGGGTGAATATCACACGCTTGCGTGCGCTAAAAGCACAGGTTGGGCTTCTCACTGATGCCGCAGTCGCGAAGATTCTACCAGACAGGTAAAGTTTGTCACGCTATTTGGAGAAATCCATTTAAAATCACTAGTAAAAGTTAATGCAAGCTACAATGCTAGCCCTGGCACGAGTCATGCACCGCATAGACACGGTAAACATCTCAATTTGTCTAAAGTAGCCTTTTGACCAAAATGGTAAATGGTATCACGCTAATATTCTAAAACCTTGTGTGTTTATTATTACACAAATGCAACAAGCTACTTCTCCATATGCAACTATGTATAAAAATAACGTTTTAACAATGAGAGATATTAGGTTAAGGACCAACGTAATAGCACTGCTAATATGTTGTTATGTAACGTAATTGCGATTTGCAAAATAGTTTCCTCAGAATGTATTTCGTGTGATACAGGGTTGCAACTATCATGTCTTGAGTCCTCGGTCACTCAATCGATCAGTATAATAAGTAAATAAAACACGGAAGGGTATTTGACATGTTGTCTTTTTTTATGAATGTTTTTGAGTTAGTTTAGAATTTGCAACATATTTGTGCAAGGCGTAATAGACGTTCCCTCTCGGGAGCAAGAGTGTTGTGTTTGTGCATGTGCATTTTTTAAAAAAATTGGAGAGGGCGGGTCTTCTCTAAAATTCGGAAAGATCCTCCGCTAAACCTTTAAGTCCTCGCTCCTTTATATATTTTTCTTGTTTGTCTGTTTTCTTCAGATATACATAACGATAGGCAATACTTAAATCAATACTTTTGTTTCATGCCGACTTAAAAAAAAAAAAATGACAGAAACGTTTACTTTCTTTCACTCTACCCATTTCCCAATTGTTCTGGCTTAAAAATGTTGTCACGTGTCAACAGGTAAACAATTATGGCCAGAGACAGTAATAGTACATCCAGCATCCACCTTTTGTTGGAGAAGGCCTGAAAGCCTTGATGGCTTCAGCAGATGTTATGGGCTGAGAGTTGTAAAAGGAGCTCGAAAGGCTATTTTTTTGTTGTTGCTATGAAATATTTCACTGCTTTTATTGTCAATGCAGATTTAGACTTGATGATTTAAGAAGTGATAAGTTCAGTAAATGGACTGTTTCGTTGAGTACTTCAACATTACTTCACCTTCCTGTGAGGGACAAGGCCATTTGTGTGTTGAAATAGAATAAAAAACAGACTCTTTCGTTGACTTAAACCGCCGTGAATTCAAAATTTGGTATTTATTATTTTTGGCATATTATTACATATGATTTATCCATGCACATCATATATATTTTTATTTATTTATGTGTTGTTCACAGACTGTCATTCACATGAGATCACAGCAATAGCCAACAACAATGATCCAATCAATTCCCGATAGACAAAATTAAAGGTATAGCGGAGGATTTTCTTTTTCCGGGTGGGTAGTCTATACTATTGGTCCACCTAAGTGTCAATCATTCTGGTGATAGGTTTACGTAAGGCCGTCGTAGGCTACGTGCTCATGTAGTTTTCACTTTCAGGCGTATTATGTCGAAGTTACGGTTTCAGCCATTCCTTTGAAAATGGCTGAGGGTCGAAATAGAAAACATGTTTACGAAGTGTATGATAAGAAGAGAAAGGCCACAGAATATAGAAACAAGACCAGAGTGATTTTGGGTGAATATCACACGCTTGCGTGCGCTAAAAGCACAGGTTGGGCTTCTCACTGATGCCGCAGTCGCGAAGATTCTACCAGACAGGTAAAGTTTGTCACGCTATTTGGAGAAATCCATTTAAAATCACTAGTAAAAGTTAATGCAAGCTACAATGCTAGCCCTGGCACGAGTCATGCACCGCATAGACACGGTAAACATCTCAATTTGTCTAAAGTAGCCTTTTGACCAAAATGGTAAATGGTATCACGCTAATATTCTAAAACCTTGTGTGTTTATTATTACACAAATGCAACAAGCTACTTCTCCATATGCAACTATGTATAAAAATAACGTTTTAACAATGAGAGATATTAGGTTAAGGACCAACGTAATAGCACTGCTAATATGTTGTTATGTAACGTAATTGCGATTTGCAAAATAGTTTCCTCAGAATGTATTTCGTGTGATACAGGGTTGCAACTATCATGTCTTGAGTCCTCGGTCACTCAATCGATCAGTATAATAAGTAAATAAAACACGGAAGGGTATTTGACATGTTGTCTTTTTTTATGAATGTTTTTGAGTTAGTTTAGAATTTGCAACATATTTGTGCAAGGCGTAATAGACGTTCCCTCTCGGGAGCAAGAGTGTTGTGTTTGTGCATGTGCATTTTTTAAAAAAATTGGAGAGGGCGGGTCTTCTCTAAAATTCGGAAAGATCCTCCGCTAAACCTTTAAGTCCTCGCTCCTTTATATATTTTTCTTGTTTGTCTGTTTTCTTCAGATATACATAACGATAGGCAATACTTAAATCAATACTTTTGTTTCATGCCGACTTAAAAAAAAAAAAATGACAGAAACGTTTACTTTCTTTCACTCTACCCATTTCCCAATTGTTCTGGCTTAAAAATGTTGTCACGTGTCAACAGGTAAACAATTATGGCCAGAGACAGTAATAGTACATCCAGCATCTAAAAACAATGCATGCTAATAAACCTGGCTGAAAGTAATAATAACCATAATATATCTCTCTCTCTCTCACTCTCTCTCGGAAAACTATGGAAATATACCACTTTTTTTTTTTTTTTTGAAAAGCAAAAATCATGGCTAGATTAATATACTAGACCTACAATGGGGAAAAATGGTCCCAGTATCTTTCTTTAAAGGTCAAAATATGAAGTTCATATTTTTGTTAGCACTTTCTACTCTATTGCAGTATCTGTGGGTGGCATACATTAGGTGAGAATAAAAAACCTGGATAGTACAGACGAAGAAGGCAGCTTTTGTTTAGAGCTGTTTTCATAATCAGGCATTTTAGAGATAATTGGAAGAAGACAAGTTGTCCTCATGGCAGTGAAGTTGAGAGATAAGATATAACTTCACACACAGAAGGTCAGTGAGTTAATCTATTTTACTAATCTCATGTTAACAGGCATAGCATTTAAGTTTGTTAGTCTATGTATATTAACATAGGCCCCCATTTATTTCCATTAGGTGCCTTATTGTAACTCACAAAGTTGTTGTTGTTGTTTTCTGAGGGACTACAAATTCTGTCAATAACTTAAATTTTACCTTGAACAGTCCTTTATCAAAAGGTCACAGTCAAGGCCAAGGAAACTACAGGCAACTCAACCGATCTACTGGAGCTATGAATATTCAATAGAAGTGAATTCTGTAGAGAATCTGGTTCTATATTTTTTGTCTAAACAGTCGTATTTCAAAGCCATGCACTTCCAGAGGTTTTCTTTCCACTTTCTTTGAGGAAACTGATCCGACACGCAGCACACTACACGGTGCACGGGATCACTGCACGGAGGAGCTGATAGTGAGGCATGTTCTCTCTAATTGGTGCTGAATGAATAGGAGAGTCTATCTTTCTTAACAGATTCAACAGGGCGGGACACAACGCCTCGATTTCAGCTCCCTCAAACACAAATCCCCTCTTCAAAATAAGCTAGCATGACCCTGTTTCCTTATTTAAAAAAAAAAAAAAACAGACAAGAGGGAAAGGGAGGGGAAGATGAGAGAAATAGAGAAAGAGCGAGCGAGTGAGAGGTTTGATGGGGGGTGCTGAAAAAGGATGGAGGGATAACTTCAAAACCCCACATCAAAAGGAATAAATAATTGTTTCTGCTGCTTGTGTTGTTGTGATAGGGATCTGGAAGAGGGGTGCAGCAGTCTTTGATTGCAGGCTGCTCTCCTGGAGAGGGCTCCTTCTGTCTACTGCTCCTGTGCTGCGGCAGGACCCGCTGATTAAACCCTGTTTGTTTTAATCTCCTCACAACCCCACAGGACCCCAGCTGGGGCAGGGGAGAAGTATCTCTTTATGGAAAGAAAAAGTGAAGCAAGTAATGATATTGGCATGATGAAGATGGAACATGCGAGAGACAGGCAAAAGTGTTACAGAGGAGTCACTCATACATCATGGCAGCAAAACTCATATTTGACCTGCACACCCTCATGATGAAACCAGTTATTGCTTTGATCATGATTTTAAAGAGTTGTCTGTGTATATTTTTAATGCTTATTAAGTCCTTGAATGTTTTTTTTTTTAAATATTCTTATCGTTTAGTGTAGTAGCATCTCATCTGATCTCACCAGTACTAAGCCTCGAGCAGATGTCACAAGCAAAGTGAAGGAAGTACACATTTAAAAATAAATGGGTTTTCTCAGCGTTGCCATAGAAAAAAACATTTCACATTCTCCAAAGATCCTTTCAGTGATCAGTTCTGAAAGGTACCACTATTTCTTAGTGTGAAGAACATTTTAATAATCTAAAACACCTTGGCACATTGTAAAAAGGTTCTGTGAATTTTAAAGGTTCTTCATTGAACCATCAATAAAGAACCATTATGTTCAGCCCATTCTCACCCCCAAGGCGTCACTTAACTAACTGCTTCAATATCTGACGCTTTAGGCGCCCTTTAGCGTCAGTAATATGACGCCCTAGGATCGCGTGTACCCTACCCCCACCCCACACCTAAACCTAACCGCGTCCTCTAACAGACGCTTTCCTTTAGCGTCAGTTAGATGACGCCGTAGGATCGCGTCATGTAAGTGACGCTAAAGGGCGCCTAAAACGTCAAATATTGAAGCATGGTCAAAGGTGACGCCTTGGGGTGAGAATGCGTTGTTATGTTTAAGAGTGTAAAAAGTATTTATCTGAAGCTTTGGTAGGATGTTAAGTTGTGCTAGTGAGATGCTATATGGTCTTGACTTGGACGGGTATACATACAGTATTAACATCAGTCAATGAGGACCACTCCAACAATCGTCATGTTAATAAAGTCACAGAATGAAATAAAAGATAAAAATGAACATAATAATACCTAAAAGCCGGATCAAGCATTTTAATTTGTTCTCTTTAGCATGAATTGTAGCCTTTTTTTTTTCACGTGAAATTCTCTGGACAGCACCTGACTTAAAAAATAAAAAGTAACAAAACTTAAATGTGAATGAAAATCTTAGTGCTAAAACTCTTTATGTTTGATTATAATTGCTTTATGGGAACATAGAACAGACAAATAGTATGTATTCAGTTATAGTATTTATAAAACAGAAGGTGAAAAGTACCCGGATAACTTATGTGCATCTGCTGGACATTTTGCTATCTCATTGCTATCTCATCTATAAATTATAACTTTAAAAATGCCCTACCAATCATGTCTTTTTCTCTTTTTAGTTTAACAGAACATGTAAGCGTGAGCTGCCCTGTTCAGGATCCTTATATTCTCTTCTCCACAAAGTAAGTAACAGATATATAGAATTTATTACCCATATTGTTTTTGATTTTTATTACTATTTTAAATTTTGACTTTATGCCTAAAAATACTCAGTCACAAAAAAAACAAAAACAAAAAAAAAAACATTAAAGCTATACTTTATATCACTTTAACATGGTAAAGGGCTCATACTGTCCATTTTTGGAAATTTTGGCCTTTTACATAATCAAATGGAAGACAAACAATGTGTGTCATACCATAACCTCATCATCTGCAGAGAGAAACTGCCTCTCAGAATACACATATAATGGACGTAAAGACATTAGATGATTGTGAAGATATTTCACGAACTTTATCTTCATTACATCTATATTGTTTTCAATGCCAATTGTTATTGATTAATGTATTAAACTAACCTCTGTTGTTAGAGCACTGTCACTTTTGCTACAATCTGCCTTGTCAATAAAAAATAAAAGTACCTAATTGACACAACATGCTGTAAAAAAAAAAAAAAAAAGTAAAACCCAAATAGAGGCAAATAGAGAGTTCACAATTTCAGACGCAGCCGATTTATATAATTATATATACAATTTAGACACATATCATATGTGCTCAAGCCATCCAACATGGACAGCAAGTCAAATAAATGTGTCTTCATGAACATGTGAGTAATTTATGATGACTGTTTCTGAACATAACTGACGGGTTATTTCACCATAGTTCATCTACACCACACAGCCTCTCTTTCTTTTTCTCCCTCATTCTCACTTTTCAGAGCTTAAATAGGCTGCTGAAACAGATGAAAAGATGAAGCACTTCAAAAGCTTCAACATTGTTTAGAGAATGCCTCCCGCTCAAACATGCCCCCATGCCACATTCAAGAACACAGAGCGGTACAGTAATCCTTCTCCCGCTGACCTTGCCACGAAAAATAATCATTCTGTTGCTATAAGGTCAACTGGACCTTTAAAGTTATTTATTTATTTTATTTTTGAAAAATAATAATAATAAGCAGCACATTCCTTCCTCCCGCATTGCTATTCTTGTTTTCTTATTTTGTTGTTTTTGGGGGTTCTGTTTCCTTCTGTTATATGGCTTTACTCTTTGTCCTCTGATGATTTCTATAGCTAAAATGTATTTAGAGCACATTACAATGACTCCACACCTCACAGATCACTCTGGTCTTAGTGCTTCTCTCTCCTTTGATGTGTAATCGAATTAGACTGTAACTGTTATTTTTAGTTTAAAAGAAGTAACCTATACTAAAAGTAGCTACACTTGAATAAACTCTTCTCCATAAGGACTCATGAATGACATAAGTGTTTTGTAGCCTATGTAAATAACATTCAGAAACTGTATTTGAAACTAAATTAGTAAGGATCAATAAATAAATAGGACTACCTCTACAAGAAAATGCACAATACGGAGCGATGCACACATCAGTGTGCTGTTTAGGACGGGTTTGTGTCAAAGAGCTGCTAACAAAGTAATCTTTTCCCATAATGCTCTCTCTCTTAAAGGGTTATTTCACCCGAAATTTAAAATGATGTCATTAATGACTCACCTTAATGTCGTTCCAAGCCCGTAAGACCTCCGTTCATCTTCGGAATGCAGTTTAAGATATTTTAGATTTAGCCCTCAGACTGTAAACGAAGCTCGGGCGCCCCAGATAACACGTCAGCAGCGTCATATTTCATCAGCATCACTGAAAGCGTATTGACAACAGAACCGGAAGGCAATATAATGCTGAAGTCTGTCTGCTCTTTTATTCCAACTGTTATTCCAGATCAGAGGCTTCTGTAAATATTTGGTTTATCTCTTCAGCTAAGTTTAATGGTGCAACGCAAAAATATTTAGTAGTGTGTAAGTTGTAACTTAGTGCCCATTTACATCAAAATTAGGCTAAGTTGTAACTTATGCACAGCTGGTGCAACCAGACCTTTCTGTAAGTCATCAAAGTCAAAGGCAAATTTTCCATACCAAACCATTAAACCCTAACTGAGAACGACTCTAGGAATGGAAACCCTTAATATGAGCTGACAGCACATATAGTATTTGGACACTTTGGGATATGTAAGTCACTTAAAATGCATGATTTTTTTATTTTATTTTTTTTAATTTTTTTTTTTTTTTTGCAATTACATGTGGTGTTGGTGATCTTAGGTGATTTTTAGTCTAAAGTCAGTTTTAAAGCAATCAAATGAATGGTTGTCACATTAACCATGAACACACAACCAAATCATTTTCAAATATTTTTATTTTTTGTCTAAAATGAAATCTTTCTAAACCTAAAATGAACTTTCTAAAAGGTTTGCTTACATATTTGAAATAAATGACAATTTGTTTAATGTTTTGTTATATAATGTAAAGATATTCATAAATGTGTAGCTCTCCAATACTTTTTGTAACATGTCAATGACCTATTTGTGTTTGTTTTTTGTGTTGTGTTTGGTGCCGTGACTGGTTACCATTTCCTTAAAGGATTTTAAAACCACTTTTGATCACCTTTGTGCCTTCGCTAGTTCATTTTAAAATAGTTCTGTGGTGTGAATAATTCTGTATATATATATTATATATATCAAATAAAAAATTAATAGAAAAGTCAAAGCTGATATTATTTTAAAATAATGATAAATATGCAGTTAAATAGCTTGATGAGGTATTGCGTGTCACACCAGGACGTGTCAACCTTTCAATTTTCTGTCAACTGTCCATGTGCTGCATGTGTATGTTAAAAGCAGAGTATCAGTGCAGACCTGCTGTCTTATACAATCATCACTGGGAAGAATCCAGTCAACACTTTCACTTATTCTTCTTTTTGGTGCCACTGGTCAGAACAGTGAGAGGTTTGGATGTTGTGAAAGAGTTAAAGGCTGAGTCTGTAGGGCTCATGAACAGCTTACATTCTCTATAACACTAACCCTTCTCTCTTCTTTCATCTTTTAATCCTGCGCTCATAAGGTTGCTAGATAAGTGGCCATGACTAACACGTCTCTCTCTGTCTGTCTGTCTGTCTCTCTCTCTCTCTCTTTCTCTCAGCCCTTCTAATGGGAAAGAAGGGGAACAGCCCACATAATGAGAGACTTTACCTTCTTTTGAAGACAAATTGGACTGAAATTCCATCTTTGATGAATCTCTCTTTCAAATGAGCAATGTTTAAAGATGGAAGCACTAGTCAGAGTAGAAAAAGATAAAGGAAGGAAAGGAACGTGGTATACAGAAGGGTAGAAGAGAGAATGAGCTCTCCTGCTCTGTCTCACATCTTCTGTTTGTTTGTGTCCTGATTTCAAAGAATTCAAAACCACTGAAGGCTAAATTTAGTCACTTCATGCATCCTGATCGATGAGATTGCTTTCTGATTGGGGATGCAGTTTCCACGTGCATCTTGTTAACTTTCCACACCTGCTATGGTGGGTCAACTGAGAAAACCATCAATATTTCTCTTTGGTCATGGAACTGTATTTCTTAAAGGATTAGTTTTCCTCAAAATTAAAATTTCCTGATAATTTACTCACCCCAATGCCATCCAAGATGTTCATGTCTTTTTTTCTTCAGTGGAAAAGAAATTAAGTTTTTTGAGAAAAACATTTCAGGATTTTTCTCCACACAATGGACTTCAATTGCAACCAACATGTAAAAAAGAAGAAGAAGAAGAAAAAAACAAGTCAAAATCAATGCAGTTTCAAAGGGCTGTAAAGTGATTCAAAGGGCTCTGCGTGTTCCCAGCTGAGGAATAGGGTCTTATCTAGCGAAACGATTTCATTTGTCAATTGTCGCACCAGAGCCACTTTTATTAAAATGTTTATAACTTATGAATGGAAAGGGATATTTTTGCTAAACTTGGGACACATGTTTGTGAGCTCAATCTGAGGTCACATTAAAAAAACTGTGACTATTGGCCACTTGGTGGCGCTATAACAAGGAAAAAGAGAAAATGTTTATAACCACACCCAACCATTAGTTTAAAAAAAATGGCATGCAGTGTGTTTGTTCAGGGTACCTTGATAGTCTATGAGAACATTGGCGTATCTCAAAAAACTCAGTATACGTTATCAGCACAATGCCCTGAAGGAGCCTGAGATTTTTCAAGCCAGCGTTTTTTTACGGGAGTGACCTCCTTATACTCCTGAATCCTTGCCGAGTCCAACGATACCAAACATGCCAGGTTTTGCCTAATTGGTTTTTGTAATGGTATTATTTAGAGCTTTAAAAAAATTGCTGTCATCTTCAAAGCCGTCAGCCCGATCGAGACAAAAAAACAGAACAAACAAACAAACAAAAAAAAAAAAACAGGCAATTTGAAAACAGGCAAATAGCTAAATAATAATGCCCAAATGTCAAAATTATGATAGGAACTGAAGAAAAAAATCCAATCAATATAACCCATGGATCATTTGTATGCTCTCATAAAAAAGTGTCTAAACTTCAAAGCTAAACGAGATATTTACCACAAATTTGAGATATAAATGGGCCCACTTTGAGGACACTAAAAAAAAGTGGTGGAGATCAGGTAAGACAAGGTGCTATAGCTGTCAAAAAAGTAAATTGCCTGTATTGGCTGTAAATGCTCTTTCCTATGATCTAAGTTTATTTGTTTATTTGGATCCCCATTAGCCAGTGCATATGCAGAGGCTTCTCTTCCTGGGGTCCCAAAAATCAAATACAAGTACTACATTTAATCAAAAACAATAAAAAGTTAGGTCAATGAACCTAACATTCATTCCAAATATCAAAATAAACAATTTAACATATATAGTGCTATTAAATGTTTCTTAAAATAGTTTTTAAAACAAATTTTTCTTGTTAAAAATTATGTAATATCAATGGTAAATCCTTCCATATTATCATTGTTCTATGACTAGCACTATTTATTTTATAAAACAAAGCAGAGACAATCTTTCACCAGTACATTCTTATTCTTACCTTTTTGTCTTATGCATTTGACCAAGCCATGGGCAATAATCTAAACTAGAAACATTATTTGCACATTGAAAGTCAGGTCAATGACTTGAGTTGTAAAAAGTTAAGAAAAAGAAACAGTTAAAGTGTTCTATAAAGAAACACGATTCATCCAATCACTGATTGTGACTGACACTGCTGAGAGCCAACAGCAGCGGCATATTCATTAGACCCGCCTGAATAGATGAGGGAATTGGAAAGAATCAAATGAGAACAGATCAGACGAGGCAATATGCTGCATTTCTCCAGAAACCCCTTTCACTAAATCATAATCAAACGGGACTGTGATTGAGTGCACTTGGAAACGTCTCGGTTACGTATGTAACCCTCGTTCCCTGAGTACAGGACAACACATTTCGTTGTGTTGTGAACTTATGTTTGCACTTTAAATTTCGTTGGGTTGTGCACTACTGGGACACCGTAATGATGGCATCAGAATGATTATAAAGTGCTTTATGAGGAATGGCAGAGACCCCTGCCTGTATGGGTCTGGTGCTGTCCCAGACTGCAGGCCTGGCCGGGACTCTGGGGACATCTAGATATGATATATTATAGCGAGGCACTTCAGAGGTAGTCACAGACGCCTGCTTGCTGTAGCTAAGCCTTTGAAGCTACTTGAAGTAGAAGAGCGCCATTGTCCTCAAAACCCTGTAGGCATGTTGCAGGAGAGAGAGAAAGACAGAGAGCTTGAAAGAGAAAATTCAAGAAAGAGAGAGAGAGAGGAAGACTTTTGGAACACACTGTAAATGTCATCCCATGTTGACGCAACACAAAATTCAATGGCCACTCGTGTCTCACTCTGTCCCTTTTGTCCTCTCTGTGCATACAGATATAGTGTTTGGAGCTGTATGTATGTGTGTGTGTAAGGGGTAGTTTGTGTGTATATGTCCAGCGGTGCACCTGTTCCGTAGACTGCTCTACCATGGCAGACGGATTAAAGCCCTTTACCAGAGTAGTGTAACAGAGGCTGGAAAACTACAGTTAAAGTGGCCTGTAATGACACTCGATTATTCATTAACTGTTTTTAGCAGCTTTACAGCAGGACAAAATACAACAGGAGAGATTTGAAAGAAAAAGAGTGCTTCTAGTTTGTGAACTCCAAGACACAGCGAGAGAGACCTGATTCTTAAACAATAGTACAAACTAAACATAAAATATTATTATTTGTCCTAATCCTAATTTTTCCTTTAATTCATCCTAATATGTCCCATGTGTGTATGTGTTTGTATAGGTATCAGATCTGACCACACACATGTTGGTACTGTGAGAGACCTGTTCAAACCTCTTTAACTAGGAATGAAGCTATTGAGTAAAACATTCCATCTGGCTCATAACCTAAACATTCACTGATAGAAAGTAACCTTCTTTATTAATTAGTTATGTGTTGTCTGAATGCTTTGTTCCAAAATAATTTTAATAAGAATGCAACTGTGACAACTTGATTTCAGTTGAATCAGCTCCTCAGTGTTTAGAGCTACATGGCATTTGTTTCTTTAATTGTGATAAATTATTGTTCTCGCCGTGTTTTAATTAGTTTCTATTACTGAATCGTTAATTATTGGAGGTATTTATTCTTCAGTTTACATAAATAAATCTGATCTTGGTGAGAATATACTATTGTTAAACTTAAAATGTAGTTTCTAAATATATTATAATCACTAAAATATATCAAATTAAAAACCTGGGGTCAGATTGATGTCATATTTAATTCAACTTTTGAACAAATTCTGTGGTCACTGGTGGCATTTTCTAGCTTAGCACCATTGCTAAACTAAAATCATTTTAAGCTATACATTCCATAGCTTTATTTGGGTCAAAAAATTATCCAAAATACATATTTCAGAAATACATAACCAACAAGTGTTCAATGCTATCTGCTTGCCTTATCTCGATTCAAAGGTTGTAATAATGTTTTTAATTCCAGTGGTGCTGCTGGATTTCCGCGGGAGATTCGAGTCTTTGCATCATTACAACGCATCTGTACACATAAAGAAGGAGTCTAGTACATGGATTTTCTATGGAGGGGCATAAATCAGGTTTCATAAACAATATCTTAATTTGTGTTTTGAAGATTAACCATGTAGTCTTATGGGTTTGGAAGGACATGAGGGTGAGTAAATGATGAGAGAAATAATTTTTTTTGGCTGAACCAAGCATATAAGCTTGACACTTAAATATTTTCACTTCTCGTTTCTATAAATTTTCATTACATAATTTCCCTAGCTATTTAATTTCACACGCTTCAAATGTGAGATTTGACAAACTGGAATTTGATGCAAACCAAATACAATCTTAGCAAATCCGTCCAAAGCAATATGAAATATTCACCTTACTGTGCTAAATGTTTTGGCTTAGCGTAAAAGCTTGGCATGGGCTAATTAACTTAGCTGTCATTTGCACAGCTGGGCCTGTAAACGGTATCAATATGACTCCAGACTGCTTTAGCCATTAGCCACCTGCAAGCACCGGCTGAGTCCCTGTACTGCTGCTTTCCTTTCTACATACCCCATGATTTCAGCTTGCTGCTTGATGTTTGTTTTTCCTCTTATTTTATTTGATTTTGTTTGATGGTTGTTCTGTTGGTGATAAAAGATCAGCAAGAGCTGACCAATTAGCTGTCTTATACTCACCGGGTGCTTGAGAACATCTTAGAACACTCCAGCTGTTTTTAAAGGGTACTTTGAAGAGGGGAAAAATAAATACATGTGAAAAGGGATGTCCTCAACAAAGAGAAGAGAAAAGTTTGTTGAATGCTTTTTCATGAAGTTTTTAAAAGAAAACAGATTCACAGTCCTCTTTGTCCTCCCTTTGTTCAGTGGACACTAAACTCATCATAGGCCAAAACAATTACCATTATACAAATCCCCCCACTCTGACAGTTGTAATTGGCCACTCTCACAGCACATCTATGGACAAACTCTATCAGGCTTACTCTCAGCTGGTTGCGTGGTCAGACAGAACAGAATGTAATGTGGCGCTCGCTACCGGACAATCTGCTCTTTCATCTCTAAGAGGCCATGCGTCTTACATCAGTCTAGAAACTCACAATACTGCGAAGACATTACTTTTCATTTGAGTTGCGCTTTCCTTTTTTTTCCTCGCAAACCTTTTGATCTAAATCTTCTTAAAGGGATACTCCACCCAAAAATGCTGTCATCATTTACTCACCCTTAAGTTGTTGCAAACCTGTATAAGTTTCTTTCTTCTGCTGAACACAAAGGAAGATATTTTGAAGAACGATTAGAACTTTGGCACCATAGACTTCCATAGTATTTTATGGAAAATCAATGGTGCCAAACAAGTGTTTGGTTCCAATTGTACTTCAAAATATCTCAGCAGAAAACAGAAACTCATACAGGTTTGCAACAACTTGAGGGTGAGTAAATGATGACAGAATTTTCATTTTTGGGTGGGGTATCCCTTTAACTTTATATTAACTGCTATGGCCTGTTTGAGGTGCAAGTCTACAACTCGTAGCAAGTCTACGACTCGTCGCTCGTAGAACTTCGTATAATAACACACATTTACAAAACTTAAATATCATCAGTAGCCTTTATTTGCATATAAGTCTGAATTTGCGAGAATGAGGGAGGGTGTTTGATAGTGTTGTATGTTTGGACAACTTAACTTTCTTTGCAATATTGCTAATAACCCACCAAAATAATGTTTTCTTTCTTCCTCTTGTCCTACTTAAATTAGCATTGAAGTGCTATGGTGTGGTAACTACTAACACAGGAGCTTAAAATGCGTGCTATTTCTTTCAGGCCTCTGATAGAGGTCACAGGCTAATGATGTCATTACTCACATCAGAAGTATTTCAGGCTGTTAAAGTTTCTGTGTCTTTGTTTTGTATATGTTGTCAAAATGAGACAATCCATGAAGCACAATCTCTCTGTGTGTGTGTGTTTCTCTTTCTGTGTGATTAGAGAGATCTAAAACTCTTTAACTCTTTAAAACCTGTGCAACATGATGCAAAAGTTGCAGTGAAATGGTTTAATAATGCTTAATTTTTAAGCTAGGAAGATGGTAGCATCTGTGAGTAATAGCAATGTTCTATTGATAAAACACTTCCTGTTTTCTTTGGTGCTTTAGGCGTAAGTAGACTGCGTATGACCGTTAGGCCAGAAGCTAGAATTTTACTTTGTAACATGGTAAATATTAATATTTTTATTACACAAACTGATCCCTTCACTTCAGAAGGCCTTTATTAATAAATATTACACAATATGGGTGGAAAAAGGTTGTTTTGGTGATATGATGGATATGGGGCTTAAATGTGAGTGTGGGGTCAAAAATAAAGCCAAAATGAAATAAGATTTCGGATCTGGGGAAAGGTGGTAACTGTATGGCCATCAACAGAGAGAGTGAAGTCTTGGGTGGGGGTGGGGAGGGGTGATTTGGGACCAATGACAATGATTTCCGATTTATTGCAATTGAGTTTGTTGCAATTGAGGAAGTTGGCGTTCATCCAGGATTTTATTGCAGAGAGGCAGGTTGTGATGGATCTGGTGCTGAGGTATAGTTGTGTGTCGTCTGCGTAGCTGTGGAATTTTAATCCATGATCATGAATAAGTCCAAGGGGAAGCATGTACAGGATAAACAGAAGGGGACCTAGCACCGAGCCTTGAGGGACTCCGTGATTGACAGGTATGGTGTGAGACATACAGTTGTTGATGGATATGAATTGAGATCTGCTGGTAAGGTAGGAGGTGAACCAGGAGAGAGCTGAGCCAGAGATACCAAGATGTTGAAAAGGATGGAATGGTTAATGGTGTCGAAGGCAGCAGAGAGGTCAAGTAGGAGGAAAATGTAGAGGGAACCAGAGTCAGAGGTGAGGAGGAGGTCATTTGTTACTCTGAGTAGTGTAGTTTCAGTAGAGTGATGAGTCAAGTCAAGTCAAGTATATTTATATAGCGCTTTTCACAATATAGATTGCATCAAAGCAGCTTCACAGTATCAATCAAAATGTTCGTTTCTTAGTGGAAAAAACATCCACGTTTGGTAGAGCAGATCAATGGTATTAATGATTGGTTAATTAATTTGAACATCCCCAACTGAGCAAGCCAAAGACAACAGTGACAAGGAACCGAAAAACTCCATCAAGTGACCTAAAGGTGTCCTAAAACTCCATCAAATGACCCAATGAAAAAAAAAATTGTTTTAGTTGGGAGGCAGTTTTTTAAGTATTGATGTGATGGCTGCAACTTTGAGGGAAGAAGGAACTGTTCCAGAGGTGAGAGAGGAGTTGATGATAGCAATGATGAGTTGGCTGAGGCGGGGGAGACAGCGCTTGAACAGTGCAGATGGAATGGGGTCCAGTGGGAAGGTTGTGAGGTGGATTTTGTTGAAGTGGTCAGTGAGATCGGTTTCTTTAATAACTGATAGGGAGGGGAGAATGATGTGAAATGGAGTGGATGACAGAGATTGAGGGTCTGTGCTGGGAGAAATGTTCACAGAGAGTTCTTGGTGAAAACTGTCAATTTTGTATTTAAAGAAGTTGAAGAAATGATTGCATTTGTCAATGGAGAATAAATTAGTGATATTGTCAATGGGTTTGAGTAATTTATTAACTTTGGCAAACAGAGTCCGGGGGTTTGAGGATCTATAGTGAATGATCCCAAAAAGCAGTGTGGGCTGATGTGAGCGCTGATCTATAATGATGGCTGTGATTCCTTTTAAGCTTGTAGGTGTACAGTGAGTCCAGTTTTCTTATGTAGGCGTTCCAGTTGTCTGCACTCTTTTTTGCATTTGTGCAGTTTAGGAGTGAACCAGGGAGCAGAGCGGGAAAATTTAACTGTTGCAGTTTTCACTGTTGCGAGAGTATTGAGGCTGGATGTGAGTGTGCAATTGTAGTGAGCTACTAGGTCAGTGGTGGTTGAGTTTTCAGTGATGCTGGGTATGGAAAATGTGTTTGCAATATGGAAGGAAAAAGAGGTGATAAAATTGTGCATGTATGCTTATGCGGGCCTGGGAGGTTGACATCAGAGAAAGCAGGCCAAGCTTGTTCCTGCTTCCTTAAGATCCCGCATCGGACTCTACAGTCATCAAAGAACCCACAAGCTATAGGAGAAGTCATCATCGGACGACAATGGACAACCCAGAGAGAGCAGACCAAGTTCAAAGTGTGTCCACGGGTGTGAGTCCGGAAATTGACCTGTTGTATGAAGTTAAAACTGTGTATAATGCCCAAGAAATCGGTTTGGGGTTTGGAGGTAGAAGAGTTGATATGGAAATTGAAGTCACCTATGAGTAATATGGTTAATGAAGTTGTACAGAGTTGAGTTATACATTCTGAGAAATCTGTCAGGAAGGAAGGATTGGGTTTGGGAGGGCGATAAATTGTTGAAATAGTAAGAGGAGTGAAGCCTAAGAGTTTAAATGTAAGGTGTTCAAAAAGAGGGAACAGATGGGATGGGGAGAGGGCGAAGCTTGAGAGTTTGTCTGTGGATGACAGCAATACCACCACCCCTGCCTTCAGGCAAGGTTAGTCCATGTATGGGAATCCAGTTTGGATGGCTTGGTTGAGGGAGAAATAGTCGGGGGTTATTTGCCAGGTTTCAGTTAAACAGATTAAGTCTAATTGTGAGTCCAAACTTTGAGAATGATACTTTTATTGTTAAGGGATGTTATGTTCAATAGTCCAAGCTTGAGAAACTTTTGTTTTAAAGGGGATGATGCGAAAATGGGAACTGACCGGAGGTTGAAATGGTTCACGTGACGTTGGCTCTGATGACGTTGTGCGTTGCTGTTTAGATGCCGGGACGTGGAAGAGAGGCAAAGAGGAAGAGTTGCACCGAAGCTGTCATTCCCGGTGGATATGTGTATTCTTATGTGTATTAAGTTTCTACAGGAGCCTCTGTGGATGTAACAGTGGCGTTGAAGTAGTCCAAAGATTTTTTATTTCAGCGGTGAGCTCCGGAGTAGCCAATGGATAACAATTTAGCTGGAGTGGCTGTTTGAGAGAGCAGAAAAAGAACTAGGACCTGGTACTGCATCGTCCGGGAGGAAAGACTGAATCGTCTTGGGCAGGTGAAGTTAGCGTGGCCGCCCAAAAGCGCGGGTGTTAACCCGATCTATTCAGCGCCGTTTCCAACTATACAATCTGCAGTCCCAAAATGCAGCCAAACCAAACTGGGTCAGGTTCTTCGGTAGCAGAGACGTGCAGGCGATAAGTGAGTAAGTGGTAAGTGGTGAGGCAGTTTCGATTCAATAAGAAGTTTTGATTTGATTTCCCTGAGGGAGAAATGGCAGACAAAAAACTCAACAGCGTCCACTCCCAGCATCGGGCCAGGAATATATAATGGCAGATGTGATGCCAAGTTATGCATGCAAAGTCACTGTATTTCTTTCCTTCAAGAGATGTATAAATGTTTGGTCGAGATCTTGTATTGACAGTGGGAGAGTCAATGAGAGAGTGGAACAGATGTTTTGTGTGTGTGTGTGTATAAAAATAAGCTTTACATTTGGTAAGGCTTTGCACATAAATCTAAGGGACAGCGATACTCACATGCATGTCTTACATCCTAGAGATGTGTTCATTGGTCAGATTCAGACCAGGTAACTCCTGGTTGAAGACTGTGTGTGCATGTTCTGCAATGCTTGCTGTGACTGCTCTTGTCTGAGTGGTGTTAAATGGGTTTTTGTGTTTGATAGCATGTGTGTGTGTGTGTTTGTGATACTCTGTCATTGAGCTGTGGGCTCAGATGATTCTGTCTCTCTGGGATCACTCACCACTCTGCTGCCTTTTCATCTCTTAAGCCACTTGGCCTGCGGACAGACAAGGAGAGAGAAAGAGCGATGGACAACGGGAGGAAGAATGAATGAGCTGAGAGGGATTCCAGGCAATGAAGGGATCGCTGGCTGCACTTCCCCTGTGATTGAGCCCTTTCTTATTTGTCCTCCCACCCTTGGTATTATTCGGCATGAATTCTTTGGAACGCTTTGGTACTGCTTAATTTACATGTATGCCAACAGGCTTTTAATGTATTTAAATCTTGGAAGATGTTCAAAGGAAACCCATAATTCCTCTGAAATAGGCCTTTTGAAGGTTTTATCTCGCTCTTTCTCTCCAGCTAATCTCGCAGCCCCTCAGCATGCCACAGCAATTTTGCTAATGCCAATTAAGCTTTGCATTAGCATAAAAACAGCCTTTAAAGTTTCACCCTTTTCATATAAAATAAAGAATAATATTGAATGCTTGACCATTTACAACTTAAAACAAATGTCTTTGGAGCTTTTCACTTATAGGCTACTTCAGGGAAATAAAGCGCTCTTTTTCTGCTGTTTCCGTTGGCGTGCTGGTGAACGGGAAAGAGGGAAAAGGTGGGAAGAAATCCCTTAATGACGACTCAACAGATTTCCTTCTAATGAGCAGAAGCTGTTTTGAGACATCTCAAATTCTTCTTTCTCTTCAAATGAAGGTTATGCTATAAATGTTGAACATGCCGGCGCACTGGAGCTCGGCTCTGCAGAAATGTTGTAATTGCCATGCAGTTTTGTTAGGAATCAATTAATTAGCATTAGGGCTGCACTCCAAAGCACCATGCTGCACACAGCAGTTTCATTAGCCAGTAATGTGCAAATGCCACCCAGAGGAGACACGCAAATTCTTTTCAGATTTCTTGCATGTTTGTGTGGAAGTTTAATGCGTTTCTTTTCTCTTTGCCCCATTCTCTGCATGGTAGACTGGGAACATTCCTGTCTCTCCCTGTCTCATTTGCGCTCCATTTCTTTCTTTCTCTCTCTTTAGTACAGAAAACTTTGGGAACCAAGGGACCACTCCCAAGAACACTCAACCCAAGTAAATCCTACCCACAACTGCTTAAGTGTCATTAGTATGCTTGCACATATAAGGGCAGAAAACTTTAGTTATGATTTAATGAAAGCACATACATTGATTATTCTCCAAAAACATTTGAGCTCGCTGTAAAGTTGTTGTTCTCATTGTTTTTATGATTATTTTAAGGTTTTAGAAGCTGGATGTCCAGTACCATCTAAAAGTTTGGTGTCCTTAAAGGGACAATGTGTACTTTTTTTAGGTATTTTATTATCTAAGATCAATATTTGTATTCATAAATATGTCCTCAATGGTGTACAAATACCTCTGCCAGTTATCGGACTTATCCCCGTAAACAAATTATTTATTATCTTTATATACACAGGATGGGTAGGTCAAAAGGAGGCTTCCATGTAGTTCCACCATCTTGAAAAAGTATACTAGCATAGAGGGACAAAAAGTACTAGGCCAACACTTTTCCACAATGCGTTTTCTTTCAGAGCCAGCGGTACGTAACGTTAACTGAAAGCAGCAGAAACGGAGGAGCAACAGTGAGAGACACTTGTCACTGCCCCGGCAAGTTTAAAATGCCGCATTGCTCTGTTATTTTTAATGGCGAACCATAGATAAAGTCCAAAATAGAACGTAAAAGGAAACATGACCGGAGATTACAAAAAACAAGAGTTATTGTCGGGATAGCTTTAATGCAGGAGAAAGATTTCAAAAGAGACGTTGAAGTTGCCGGCTTTCTTCTCAAAAGGTAAGTCAATGTTACAATCTTAATTACAAGCTTTTTTTCATTGCTCGGTTGTGTACAGTAGAACATTTATCGTTAAAAGTTAAACAGGCTCTTTGATGAATAGCAGCTATTGAGTTAAGTAGAGAAGGCGCTAAAACAAGGTTTTAAGTTTACTTTTTGTAACCTAGAAATTTGATAAGAATATATTTTAATAGAGCATATGATTGTTCTTGCAACATATTCACCCGAAGGAAAACTCGACGAAGACATCCTCTCATATGCTTTTTGGTACATACTGTAGATGCAACACGCATTTAAAAAAGTGAGGCGCTGGAGAGCACAATTCATTTGAATGCAAAAAAAACTATTTCACCGCTAGATTGGAGAAATTCCTACACAATGTCTCTTTAACACATTTGAAAATGTTTTTGTAAGGAAAAAAGTCCCTTTTGTTTTGCATTTATTTGATCAAAATTACAGTGAAAACAGTAATATTATTGCAATTTAAAATGTTTTCTATTGTAATATATTTTTAAAAATTCCTGTGATGTTAAAGCTGTATTTTCAGCATCATTACTCCTGTCTTCAGGATCACATGATCCTTCAGAAATAATTCTGATATGCTGATATGCTGCTCAAGAAACATTTCTTATTAATAATGTTGTAAAAACAGCTGTGTTGAAAGGTATATTTCCAGTAACGGCCATGCATCGTTTACAAGATTCTGAAGAATTGCATTAATTTGCACGGAAAAACAGCATTTATTTTGACAAAATTTGACACTTTTGATTAATGCACCATGCTTAACCCCAAACTTCCGAACAGTAGCATTTGCTATTGACTTTTTATTGAATTGAACAAAATATTTCTGTAATCTCCAGGACTGATTCAGAGTGAAGATTGCAATTTGCTCCCCACAACATGCTGTCTAGTCTTCTGTAGACCAAAATAGGAAGGAATAAAAGTGATACATTTGAGTATAAACACATAAATAAATACTTTAGTCTGTAGTTTGAAACCTGAATTGCTCTTCACAAATAAATAATTCCGACAAGAACAATGGGTTTTTAAAAACTGGGTTTCCAGAAAGCTGCCAACCAAGTAATTGCCTTATAAATAATCTTATCATCTGAGCATGTTCCACTTTTTTCGCTTAGCTGTTGTCGTGTAAGCACTTGTCATTATTTACTTGCGTTTTCTGCAGCTCAGCGATGTGAAAAGAATCTCAAAAGCGCCAACGTAGAGAATGAAATGTTCAACCTATTAGCAGCTAGTCACCACGACTGACTGTCAGCATAAGGAAGTGTTTTCAACAGCGCTGGCTGTCAGCTGGGATGGCAGCTCATTGCAGATGAGCTCGCTCTCTGAATTCTAGCTCCGCGCTTCAGTCGGTATTGATGAAATCAGTCAGACCGTAGATTCTTAGGATCTGTGATGGAGGCATGGAGGATCAAAGCAGGCCAAGTGGCTCAAAATTACATTGACCATCCAGAGCAGAGTGACTCTAAAGAAGGCAATTCTAAGCTGCTGTCTAGCGGTCGCTGAGCAGACCTCAGTTAAAGAATTCACATCAAAGAGGATTGGAAATCTTGTCCCTCTCCCTCCCTCCTCTGTGGGCTCAATTGAGCATTTAGCCTTTGGGTTTTGCCTTTTCTCCTCTCATCCTGTTCTAATTCTCATTCTAATGTTTCAAATTACCCATCCTTTTAAGTAAAGAGCTAGGCTGAAGGAGGCCATTTAAATGAGAAACCTGCTCTTCTCTCCCTGCAATGCCACTTCCTGCTTCATAACATGCAGTTTCTTATTTTAGCGTTTTGATGTGCTATAAAATACCTTCTTTCGTGGTTAATCCGTTGCTTCTTATGGAATATAATACACCACTCATGGTACTATGCTACTTTGCCATGTCTTTGTCAATATACTCCTTATTGTAATCTTCTGTGTTTCATCTCAGAGACTTCGTATATAGCTATAATAACAAAGAAATACAATTGGACTTAGTGCCTTATTTCATAGCTACCTACAATCTGTTGACATGTGACCGTGCTGTTGTCAGACATCGAGTTGACATGGGAGCTGATCTGTACTGACATCTCATTTGTACGTTTTTGTACGATCTGATTACGCCCCGTTGAAGTTATGTTTAGGGGTGGACCTTCATGCTTACTTTTTTCCAAATAATCGTCAGTTTTTGTATGATTCACATTGTAGAAATTGATATGAAATCACCACCTCATAACATGGTTGCATTTTCTGTGTAGGGAAGCCCTGGACCGCAACGTAAAAAAAAAAAAAAAAAAAATCTGAAAAAAAAAAAAGAAAAGTCGAGATTAAAGTCAAACATTTTGAGAAAACAATCTTCTGTAGAAGTTGCGTGTGTGCTTGCCATTGTTTCACATTGTCGCACACAGGCATTCATAATGGTGCACTGTTTGTGTGTGTGTTTTGTATCAACAAAAGGAAATTCAACAGGTGTCAATCTACAACATTAGGCTACCAGTATAGGATATATATATATATATATATATATATATATATATATATATATATATATATATATATATATATATATAATAGCCTATAGGTTAACCAACCCAGAAAACACTTTTCAGACTGGATATAAATATCCAGCTTGTGTGAATGAATGAATGAATGAATGAATGAGGCATTTATATACCGCTTTCATATCTCTACTTACCCTGCGCTTAAAGCGCTTTACAATCATATCAGATAATCTCTCCTCAACCATCATTAGTGGTTATTAAATATGAGGAAATCATGGGATCCGGCCAAATGATTGGATACAGAATGATGCACTTAAAATGTATCCAGAACGTATTTATGGTGAAGAGGGGTTGGAAGAGGGAGACAGAACGGTTACTGTTGTGTTCTCGACCCAGATAGTGTTGCCTATACAAGTATGAAAACAGCTCAAAAACACTGCCACATAAAGTTTGGACCAGATTGTGATACCTATTTGTAGGTGTAGTGGCTCAGAAGAAATATTACTAATGAATTTGTAGACTAAACCATTGTTAAACCTTCTTAATGTGGGTCTGTTTACCATCGGAAGTCTGAATTATTATAACATGAGGTTTATGCATACTTATACTTGTTTTCAAAAATGCAGCAAATCACCAATAGTTGCTGATTTCTTGATATGTATTAGGGAGACACCAGAGTTTAGTCTGACGTAGCAGGACTTTTGAATTTAAAAACTTTTTTTGACTTTTCTTTCTGGATATATCTGAAATAATTTATCCCACAATATTAGGCCATTGGGGGAAAAAAGTATTTGAATAATGCTGCTGCAGTCTTTGTGAATGATTTTATAGAAAGCATGCTGAAAAATAGGGGACAATATAAGAAAAAAGGGTTCATTGGGGTTCTATATATGAAGCATAGGGTTTTTTACTCAACTCCAAAGGAACTTTAATGATCTATAACTATAATGACAAGAAAGAAACTTTTGGGTTCTTTTGGAAATATCTCTTCGTGTGATATTGATTAATTAAAATTTTTAACCCCCATATCTTGAATTTTGTGATCATTCACATGCATTGCATTTTAAGGGGTTCCAAATACGTAGCGCTTTAGAACTTTTTCTTCTAAGAGTGTACAGTATAGAGACTGTTAAGTTGCCCGTCGGTTTCAGTACTGTACAAAATAACAACGCATTCTCACCCCAAGGCGTCACCTTTGACCATGCTTCAATATTTAACGTTTTAGGCGCCCATTAGCGTCACTTACATGACGCGATCCTACGGCGTCATCTAACTGACGCTAAAGGAAAGCGTCTGTTAGAGGACGCGGTTAGGTTTAGGTGTGGGGTGGGGGTAGGGTACACGCGATCCTAGGGCGTCATCTAACTGACGCTAAAGGGCGCCTAAAGCGTCAGATATTGAAGCATGTCCAAATGCTTCCCAAGGCGTCAATTAAGTGACACCTTGGGGGTGAGAATGGGCTGAAAATACAGCCCATTCTCACCCCCAAGGCGTCACTTAACTGACGCCTTGGGAAGCATTTGGACATGCTTCAATATCTGACGCTTTAGGCGCCCTTTAGCGTCAGTTAGATGACGCCGTAGGATCGCGTCATGTAAGTGACGCTAAAGGGCGCCTAAAACGTCAAATATTGAAGCATGGTCAAAGGTGACGCCTTGGGGTGAGAATGCGTTGGAAAATAAGTACAGACAACTTCATAACTAAAAACCCAGCTGCTTATGTAGTGATGCTCGTGGATATCTAGCCGTTTATTTCCTATCAAACAAAAATAGCAGCCCATTCTCACTCCCAAGGCGTCACCTAACTGACGCCTTGGGAAGCATGTGGACATGCTTCAATATCTGACGCTTTAGGTGCCCTTTAGCGTCAGTTAGATGACGCCCTAGGATCGCGTGTACCCTACCCCCACCCCACACCTAAACCTAACCGCGTCCTCTAACTGACGCTTTCCTTTAGCGTCAGTTAGATGACGCCGTAGGATCGCGTCATGTAAGTGACGCTAAAGGGCGCCTAAAACGTCAAATATTGAAGCATGGTCAAAGGTGACGCCTTGGGGTGAGAATGCGTTGAAAATAGTATTTTCAAAGGATTGATGCCACTAACCTGGGAAACTTGAACTGTGATTAGTCACCTGGATACGCAACGCGATCCTACGGCGTCATCTAACTGACGCTAAAGGAAAGCATCAGTTAGATGGCGTGGGTAGGTTTAGATCTGGGGTAGAGGTAGGGTTACACGCGATCCTAGGGCGTCATCTAACTGACGCTAAAGGGGCCTAAAGCGTCAGATATTGAAGCATGGTCAAATGTGCCAGTTCGGCGACGCCTTGGGGGTGAGAATGGGGGATAGGCTACAGACTAATGCAAAAGACTGTTTGCTCTTACACACAATGTTTTGTAATGTAAATTCCGACAGATAAGAGATTAGACCTTACTAAATCAGGAAAGTTTTTTTGTTCAAAACAAACCTTTATCTACACCTCCTTTTTAAAAAGTGAGATCAGTCTTTCATGTACTGTAGGCTACACAAATAGACAAACACCATTGTTTTTTTGTGTGTGTTTATTTTCAAAGTGTCACTCCACATTTTAATAACCATGTATTAGATCATGTAATCTTCAGCAGAGGTCATCATACTGGTTATGTTTGTGGTAGAAAGGATATGTGTGGTCTATAAACAGCCTGGCCTTTAGTCTGCATAGAGCTGTGCTTTAAAGGGACCCGTGTTTGAAGCCTCTGCGTTCAAAGCTGCAGCTGTTTTGGCTGCTAGATGATGACAGCTATAACTGATGTTGATTCTGGCATTCATCTCCTGCATCCTCACATGCAAATGATCCAAAGCATGCTGAAATGGGTCAGGGCAGAAACAGAAGATGATATGTGCTGCACGCTGGGAGTCTGAATGCATGTGTTCATCTGTATGTTCAGGTGTGTGTTAAATCCCTGTAACAGTTTGAGCTCTCCAGTCTACAGAGAGCCTAATGAGATATTTAAATTTAAAAATCACAGAGTTAAAACAAGAGAGAGAAAGAGAGTAATTAAGGCAGTGTTTATTGGTTCCCCTTAAGGTCTCCGCTCTGCTTAGTTTAGGGGGGTTGTCACATTAAGGGAATACCAAAAGCTTGGCTGTATGTATTAATTTTCTTCACTAATCCCACTTGTGCATGGTGGAATAATATCTCATATTACAGCGAAGTGTGTGGAACACAAATATCCTAACAGGAGCAGATTTACAGCCTCAGCAAGTCAGACATAATTGCTCTTAATTTGACAAGATGTTCTTACCAAACAACCGTCAATTGTTGTGTAATAGTCTACTCTTCTTTTTCTTTCTTTCTTTTTTTAAAGTAATGTAGCGATAAAACGAGAGAATGCGTCAGCGATAAACTTGTTGCATGGGTTCCACTAAGACAATAGCAGATATATGAAACAATACAGAGAGAGAGAGAGAGAGAGAGAGAGAGAGAGAGAGAGAGTGAGTGTGTCCTCCCAGACATTCCGCTCTGCCGCACATTTCCCCATCGCCCACAGACCGCCAGAGCTGACATCACTGTGGAAACACGCAGAGGCCACAGGCCCCTTAGCGTCTGCTCTCAATTACACACACATCCAGTGAAAAATCCTCAGAACACTCACGGTTGGGAAAGGGCTACAGAAGGTTATTAAACCTGCTAGAAAGACCTCCACTAAATAAACCTGCTGTGGGGCAGCAACAGCAGCCAGAGAACTGGGAGAACCCAGGAAACAGACTGAACCCACTTTGCTGAACAGAGCATTGCTTGGTGTGGAGTAAGAATTAGTATGCAGTATGGAATTTGCTTATTGAATAGTACATTGCACTAAGGGCCTTTTATAATGAATGGATTGCGCTATTGAAATTATATTTCAAAATTGACTAGCGTGCAAATACTGAGAATTATGACAAGATTCATGTTTGGCATCTAAAATACCCCCAAAGTATGTTTATTCCACAGGGATATACTAAACTGATCAAAAGTGACAGTTAAGACATTTATAATTTCCATATTTAAAATAAATTGTGTTGTTTTTTTTCAGATGCTGTTTGAAAAAATTATTCATCAAAGAATCCAGAAATAGAATGTATCATGGTTTCCGAAAAAAAAATATTAAGCAGCATGACTTTCTGAAGAAAATCACAGGACTAATTAAGCTTTGAAATATATTAAAAAAGACAGTAATTTAAAATTGTAATAATATTTAACAATATCACTGATTTTATTAAACAAAACAATTCTGAGTGTAAAAAAAGGACAAAAAAAATCTTTATAATTCTTCTTGTGTTTTTCTTTCATTCTGCATCTCTTGGTCACATTCTCGCTCATTTTCCTGCATTGTTTATTTTTTCATGGCTGACTGGCTTCCATTTTCAGTTTGGCAGGGAGGGATGTTTTGAAAAGCATTCCTCTGATTTAACATAAAGTGAGAGGGTTTGAACTCATATCGGTATAGAATATTCATCTGAGATTATGGCAGAGTTAATGGGGAAGGATCAAAGTTCAGAAGCTTTGGAAAAGAGAGAACATAAGACATTGTGGATAACTTGATGGATTGTTATAAACACTGGAAAGGTCAACTTCGACTGCAGAGCAGTCATTACTGTTTTTATTAGTTCATAATACTGTTTCAGTAAAAGACCAAAAAGGCAACGGGCTGGCTGAGATTGAGTTTAAATAACTGTAATTTCTGTTTATTTGGCATACATAAAAGTATTGCAATTTTTTTTCGTGATAAAAAAATAGGACCACAAAGCACATTATAGGTTGACTTAATCATAACCGCTATTGCTGAATAATTAAGGCCTGTAGCATTGATGTAGTTTATTTTTAGCACATTTTATTTTGATCCTACATGCAAGTCCTGCAAGTTTTTCATTAGTGTTACGTCATAGATGATGTGTATACTTTTTTTCAATACCTATTCCAGCTTAATATATAGAGGCAACTAATGTATAAGCAGGTGGAAAGTAACGAATTACATTTACTCGCATTACGTAATTGAGGACTTTTTTTATGTGTACTTCTACTTTTTTAATAGTTTTTAAAATCTGTACTTTTATTTTTACTTAAGTACGTTTTGTTTGAAGTATTTTACTTTGAATCTTTTGTAATCAAATCCGTGAGTAAAAAAATAATAATACAAGGGAGAAAAAAAATAAATCGCACTCTGGAAACTACTTTCGGGAGAACAAACGCACAAGAAAGATGACGCAGACTCAGACCCAGCAGAAGATGAAAGCACTCTCGATTCTTACGAAGCGAATTATGGCCAGTATGAAAATACTTTGTGGAAAAAAGTGTGGTTGTCCTCGAGGATAGATAACAAATTTGCAAAAAATGTGGACACAAAGTGGCTGCAAAAAGGAGGATAAGAGCATGCCACACCAGCAGGCGGCAATATAAACGCAAAGCCATGTTGGGCGCACACTCCGACGTCACAGGGCAAAAACCACGGTTGTACTGTCTACACGACAACACTGTTACTGGCATTTCTGAAAATCCTCACCCTGGCAGGGGTTTTCAAAAATGTTCGGTTTCAGTGTCCTAATACTGCGTTTCCGTGTGGACGAACGGCTGAACCGCGTAAAAAAAGTCAAGGTTATAAAAATATTCCAATATTTGAATTCCAGCTTTGATACCATTTTCCTATTTCTTAGAGTATTGTGTGTGTTTTTAAATTAGATAGATGTTAATAGTTTTCATAGTCGTTGCTATTGTTTTTGGTGAATAAGAAAAAGATGGTGAAAAACATCTAGCAGTATGAGAAAGATTATAGTGGAGTGATCATGGGAAAAAGAGAAAAAGAGTGGACGTAAAGGGGGAAAATCAGGCCTAATAGAGGAGACCCATACGTTCACCAGATGTTCGCCTCCACGCAGCTGAGACATGAAGAAGAAAACCTTCAGAGAAGGCCCTGACACATACACACACAGCCTCTCTTGGTAGATCAGGGCTGGTTAGGATCACATCCACGTCCAGAGAGCTCAGACCTCACCCCCTCTTTTACATGTGAACCTTTGAGAAGTACAGACTTGTTCATTATTTTACATTTCATGAATTCATCCCAAGCATTCCAGAATTTTTTTTTTTTGATCATTTTTTTTTTGTATGAAAGAACAACCATCAGCCCTCAACATCTCAACAAACACCCATCCATGTCTCATTTTCCCTTTCCATCTTTCCCACATTCCTTTCTCTTACCCTCTCACTCCCTCCCTCATCTTCAGGGAATACTTTGAATGGCATTGTTTCTTTGTTCAGGCTTTGTTTTCCCTTAGTACAGACACACACTCTCACAAACACATGACCTAACACACACACACACACAGACACTGTCACACTCCGAGGAACATTTTCCCAGGCCTTGAAGGGGCAACACAACACTAGCCTAATGCTCGGGTTCAGATGACATCACCAGGCCCTTAAGAAGAATCCTCCCACACCTCCTCCCCTCCATTCACACACACTCTCTCACGCATCCCTCCTGCCCTCTCACTCGCTTTAAACACCATGCCAATTTACTTTTATTGGATCATCACATAGGAAAACCAAATCAATCAATCACTGCATCATCCTCGTGGATGAGGAAAGCTCTTCTCTTCTCTTCTCTTCTCTTCTCTTCTCTTCTCTTCTCTTCTCCAGGGAATGTGAGTGTATGTCCTGAAGGATCACTCAGTTGGGTGGGCCCATGCTGGACATCAGGGCATCACATAGTGACCTTTCCTTCAAGGGTCAGTGAACCCTGTGTGTATTAGTGAGCTCATGGAGACTTTCCTCAGAGCGCTTAAATGCACCATCTCACCACCAGAGAGAATGAGATAGTACAGAGTATCTTCCCTATTCTGTGTGAAACTGAACTAATGCAAATTATACTACGTACATTCTTAAATAAAGGTTTCAAAAAGGAGTTTTCACAGATATGCCAGAAGAGCATTTTTGGGTTCCCTAAATGACCTTTCAATGAACAGGTCTTAAACAGTACTTTTTTTTTCTTTTTCTATGTTTGAAGAACATTTTAATAATCTAGAAACGTGCGGTTCAGGGTTTAAATTCTCACTATTAAATAGTTGCTTTTTAGCCTGCATATTAGGATATTTGCTATTTATTAGTACTTATAAAGCACATATAAAAGCCTTATGCATGAGCCTTAATCCTAAACTTACCAACTTTACTAAGTATTAATAAACAGCAATTAGGAGTTTGAGGCAGAAGTCAATAGTTAATAGTTATTTAAAGGGTTAGTTCACCCAAAAATGAAAATTCTGTCAGTATTTACTCACCCTCATGTTGTTCCAACCCCGTAAGACCTTCGTTTATCTTCGGAACACAAATTAAGATATTTTTTGATGAAATCTGAGAGCTGGATCACTCCTGCATACTAGTCCATAGGCATCTTGAGGAATTGAAACTTGCTGGCCTCGAAAAGTTATTAAAGACATTGTTAAAATAGTCCAAGTGACTTCAGTGAAAGATATATATATATATAGATAGATAGATAGATAGATAGATAGATAGATAGATAGATAGATAGATAGATAGATAGATAGATAGATAGATAGATAGATTACACTCTGAAGCATGCAATGAGACACTCGGTATTTTTTTTGGTTATTCATTATGAAGTTGGCCTATCTGTTGTTCATTGAAGAACAAAACATGTCCTGAATTAATGATTCTCTTAGGCCATGAAACAGCTGGCTCACTAGACCTTTGCTTCCTCTTATGCTCATACATCTGTTGTTCCCACCATTCCCTCTTTTCATTGCTGTCTGTTCTGTTTCAGACATATGCTCTCCTATACATAGAAACATTTAGTATTTTTCTATGTACATTTCTGAAATGCACTTTCTGTAAAGCTGCTTTGAAACTGTATTGTGAAAAGCGCTATACAAATAAATTTGAATTGAATTGAATCCTGTTCTCTTCTCCCATTGTCATCAATGTTAAGACACAATTTACAATAATAAGTCTAACTTTATTAATGTCGTTTTCTAAAATATATAATAAATTATAAATAATTATTTACATTTTTAATGATTATTTTACAATTATGTTTAAATTGTAAGCCTGAATGCATTAATTAAATAATTATAGACTAAAATGTATAAAAAATGTTTTATCATTAGTCCAACTTCTGTGCAATGGTCTCCATCCTGTGTGCAGTTTCAGTCCAAATCTCTAAAAATTACACCTATTCATGTCATTTTGAACACAATGCTTTAAATATTTTTTTTTCAAACAACAGAACTACTCTGACACTGCTTGAGAATGTTGTAAAATTATATTTAGCATTCTGTATATATATATAAATACATAATCTATATTATATAAATATAAATATTTTATATATGAATAACACATTTTCTTAAATATATACATGCATGTGTGTGTATTTATATATGCAAAATAATTATATACAGCACACACAAATATATTATGTAAACACAGACTTTTATCTTGGATGCGATTTATCGCATTTAATTTTTGCACAGCCCTAATATATATATATATATATATATATATATATATATATACATACATACATACATACATACATTTTTTTGTAACAACAAAACATTGTTTAAAGGAACTGGCAAATAATTATTTTATCTGTGAGCCTTTACAACAATATAAACAGGGGCAAGTGTGATGATTTGACGCCATGAATAGATGCATGATTGCTAATGTACTGAGAATAATGGGTTCATTTTGTCTTTTTGTAAATGATTTATAGAAGAATTATTTTTTTTAAATGAATTCATGAAAAACTAAATGTTCTGAAAATCTCTGAACAAGGTTGTTTCTAATTGTGCTTTAATAATATGAATAGAAACATTTAAATGGGTCTTATACAAGCGATTTGGTAGGAATCTGCACTTGCAACTACACATTAAGTTTGTAGTAGTAAGAGTTTTGTGGTCAGAGAGAGAGAGAGAAAAAGTGGATAGTCATGTAAAACTAAGCTGGTTGCTTTAATTTTGACTAACTTGTGACAAAAGTGATTTTTTAAAAAAAAATGTATGTCCCCTTTACCATTTCAAAAAAAATGTTAATCTTACCTACCCTAAACATTTGAACTGTAGTGTAATTTTAATTTGAGAAATTCTTTCTTAATCATTTGAGATAAATCTTTGATGGATAAAGAGCTTTAAATAATAAATAAAGTACTTAATGTTTCCTGTTTTAATGTATTATGGGTTAAGATTTGGATAATTAGCTTTGAGCAAAATGATACGTATGGTGAACAGGTTAGGCAGTTTGAAACATGCACACATGATATTTCTACAACCATTCTTTGCATTGTAATGCTATTTAAAGTAGGAGAGCTGAATGTGCCCATGTATTCAGTACAGTAGAGCAGACCCAGACTGCCTGTGCGTGAGTCTAAAGCAGCATGTTTTTCTTCCTCAAGGTCCTCTGAACACTCACAGGCCAATGGCAGGCCATGACAGTAGAGCATGTGCACGTACATGCTCACAGACAGTAACACTAAAGTCAAGTGGTCAATTAAAAAGGAAGGTGAGTCCACACGCAAGCAAAGGAACACACACACATCTGCTGAATGTGTCAGGGGGAGCTGGGATTCTGGGTAGAGGTGAGAGATCCTGCCAGGCATTTTGATTAAATCCTAGAGGAAATTGTAACTTCCTCTTGCAAAGGACAAGGTCCCAGATCAACACACACACAAAACTATAAGCATACATGATTGCTTCGTCCTCTTCAGCTTAAACCTTCAAATTGGTTCTGACTATAGAGAGAAGAGAGTATAGACATAAGGTGAACAATTAGAAAGAGATGACAATTTGATATGGGAATATAATAGAAATGTATATATATCTGAAGACAACATTCAACATTCTGTGGTCAAAAAGTTTTGTTTCCCCAAGTTTTTCCCAGACCGTTTCCACATGCAACTAATTTCCTTCATAGCTGTGCTAGTTGACGTCTCTCCTGACACTCCATGATCTCTTTTGTCTAACCTAATAATATACTTTCCTAAAAAAGTGAGAAAGTGGGATGTTATGGGGGGCTAAATACACATTAATTGCCTATTAATGTGTGCCATGAATTAGTGTTGTGGTACTCGAGACCGGTCACTTAAAATCATTAGGTTTAAAAAGTCAGAGTCAGACAATGATGGAGAGACTCAAGAAGAAGTGACAAAATGTAGACAACATTTCTGCATTTATGTAGCTTATGTATAGTTCTGTTCTAGTCATTGATTGATTACTGTCATGATAATCTATAAATCGCGTTCCCGTGGCCGCCCACGTTTATATAAATTTCAGGGTTCCTGATGTGCCAGCTTTTTGTTTCCTTAAAGAGCATTTTCTTTAAAAGAAAATAACTCAATTTGCTTTTAACTTTGAGCATTGTAACTTTACAGATGTTGTTTATGCTCAAACAGCAACATTACACACTAACTGAAGTAAGAAAAGTGAAATCAATCAAACACCCCATTAACTCATAGTAGCTAAATGTTCGTGTCGTCAAGCGAGTTTGAACAAGAACATAAGACCGCCTATTCTCCGCCTGCTGAACTAAAGCGTAAACATTATGGGAAGCACATTAGCTGATCAACTAAATTTATTTTGATCATGATGACAAAAAACAAAAAAAAAAAAAAAACGTACTAAGCACATGTTATCTCACCGTTCCTGATTTCTAATACACACTCACCACTTTCGCCGTGGTCTTGCGGCACTCAGAGCAGAAACGAAAGTTGTTGCTTGCTTTACGAATGTTTTTCCATTGCAAATCTACAGATCCACATGCAGAAATAAAACATTTAATGTCATTTTTCTAAGCACGTTTAACAATGTTGCTTGCAGTAGTCTTCCGCCTGAAGAAATAGGGTCTTGCATGTAGGCCTAAGTTATTTTGTGGTTCATATACAGTATAGCCTAACATTTAAAGCGACAATGCTGCCATGTCAAGATTGCAAATAGCTTAGTTGTGCTTAGTTGTAAACATTGTTTAATTCATGCATTGATTATAAGATCATGGACACTTAATTCAAGACATTAACTTAGAATTAAGCTATTTATTCCATCCTTTCTTTTTTTAAATCACATTTATTAGTTCAGTGAAGTTATAGTGTCATGGGAGCTTATCAAAATATTTCCCTAAAATCTGTTTCGCTTTCATGCTATAGCTGAATTCATTATGAGGACATTCCACACACACAATCATCAGACTGAGTTTTCCATGCAGTGTTCAAAAGGACATATTCACCCTTCCTCTCTTTCTTCATATATCCAGGGTTGACTGCCATCTGGACCTCCGTTTGACTCCTTTGAGAAAAACAGCATCCTCCACACCAACATTGGGCCATCAATGTAGTAAAAGGTAAAAGGTCAAATATTGTACTTAAAAAAATATATCCTGCCGTTTTAACTGCTCTTAAAGCCCAGGTATATACTTAATTTTCCGCATTCCGCTGCATCTCGCGCACAGTTGAGTGCTTAAGCCTTTCAAAGTAAACTCTTTTGACCGTGAGATCGTATATGCTTTTGTGGACCATTCTTTTCAAACGCTCCAATCACTCTCACACGAACACGTCTTCACACGGCGCAGACATCAGCGGACTGTGCTGATGATGAAAAAGATAAGTGGAGTATACTTTCAACTTTACTTTGGACTTTTAGATTAATATTAATGCAGCTGAAGACATCAAAGTAATCTGGTTAATTTCTGCTGTTTTCAGATCAGTTTAATAAGCAGAACATTTTCTTTGTTTTAGCAATTTCTGTGCAACGTTTTGCAATTTATTTCAGCAACTGTGCTGTGGATTTTTCTAAATATACTCATTAGCCAAAGTTTGTTAAAGGGTTAGTTCACCCAAAAATGAAAATTAAGTCATTAATTACTCACCCCCATGCTGTACCAACCCTGTAAGACCTTCGTTCATCTTCGGAACACAAATGAAGATATTTTTGATTAAATTTTAGAGGTGGATCACTGCTACATAGGCTGCCTAAGGGATCGAAACTTGACGGCCCAGAAAGTCATTGAAGAAAATGTTTAAATACGCTTTAAATGTTTAAATGCAAGAGATTTCCACGACGCATGCGCGAGAATTGCGTTGTTATTCTACTACTTCTTGTGCAATTCTCGCGCATGCATCGTGGAAATCTCTTGAACTCTCGTCTCAGGCCCAGAAGGAAGAAAAGGAATAGTCAAATAAAGTCGTTATTTTTGTTTTATTTCCACACAAAAAGTATTCTCGTCGCTTGATAAACTTATACTTGAGCCACTGTAGTCACATGGAATATTTAAACATTTTCTTCATTCACTCTTAGAAAATAAAGTACATAATTGTACCTTTAGGGATACAATAGCTTGTCACTGGGGCCTCAAGGGGACAGATTTGGTACCCAAAATCCAATCTGTTAACAGTCCAACTATAAATCAAACACTGATCACCATAATGGTGTCTTAAAAAATAGATTTTCTCCTTCAGTGATTCTGCTTGTAAACATCAGGTGTCTTCAATAATGGTCAATCACTCAATGAATCACTTAATGAGCTCATTAACTTTAAGACCCTTGAATGTTAATTTAACACTCATATTTGACCATTGAGTTTGAATTTGGAGCCATATTTAACACGAGTTTTTTCTGTGTCCAATATCAAGAGACAGACTCTGCTAAGCCATTTTTAAAAGTTGTTGTTTAAAGGTTTTAATGATACCTTAATTGTTTAAGGTAGATTTTAACTTATCTCTATATTTGAGTAGCCTTGAAATAACCTTGAAATAATGGAAATAACAAATATGTACCCTATGCCAAGGGTACAGCCCCAGTAAAAAAGCCATTGTACCTTTTTTCTGAGAGTGTTGACTTTCTGAGCCGTCAAGTTTCGATCCCTAAGGCAGCCTATGTAGCAGTGATCCACCTCTCAAATTTAATCAAAAATATCTTCATTTGTGTTCTGAAGATGAAGGAAGGTCTTACGGGGTTGATACAGCATGGGCGTGAGTAATTAATGACTTAATTTTCATTTTTGGGTGAACTAACCCTTGTTGAAAACTTCAACAAGGGTTAGTTCACCCAAAAATGAAAATTAAGTCATTTAAATTGCTATGTTGAAGGATATGTCTCTTCAGAGAGCAATAAGCGAGAGAGGATAGGATGTTTTTGGATGGTCAGTGTTTGGATCAGGATTTTTTTATTCTCTGAAGCTGTGGTTGAAGGTTTACCGTACTGCGGCCCCCGGGGAGCATCTCACTTTCAAGCATGGATTTGTCTTGGTGGCTCCTCTTATCTCAGGAAACTGTTTATCACCAGCTCTATTTCTCTTTGCTTTGTTTCTTCCCTCCACCTTTGCTTCCTGTTTAGGTCTTCCTGTTGACATTATTTCTGGTTTACCATCTTTGTCCACCTCTCTGACCATCTGCTTGATTCAAAATAATCAACAAACTCTGATTAAACTCTTACTAAGAAACATTTATTTCCTCATCATGTCTGTCTTTCTCCTGCTCACCACATGCAGTTTCCCTCCAGCCGTCTCAGTGTTCCCCGCATGCAGTCCACCACTCACCTACATCCACCCACAATGCCATTACAGTAGCTTTCTTTCATACTCTGTCCTTCTCTTCCTTCCTTCCTTTCTCCTTTCTCTCCTCCTCTCAATGGCCTGTGACAGAAAGGATAATTAACGAGCATCATAAAGCGCTCTCTCTATTAGCCGTGCTGTGGTGAGTTTGCCAGCTCTGTCATTCTGAACAAAACCATGCGGCTCTTCTATTTGATCCGCACTTCAAAGAGGGATCCCCACTGTTCTCCGCTCAGCGCTCTAATTGTGTCCTCATTTTGGATGGGGCAAAAACCCCCAACTGCTTCAAAACCAGCCAGTGCAGGGCACAGATAGCTCAGAGAGGGGACACACACTCAGATAACCGCTTTGGGAGAAGTTTTACTTTTACGTGTGATCGGTTTTGTGATTTTCCTAGAAATGCTTAGTAGTTTAGGCTGAAAAATTGGTCTTGGATCAGTAAGAGAGAGTTATATTTACGTTGTGCTCACAAAGATCAGAAAAAAAGTGTTGATTAAAGCTAATGAAGCTAATCTGTCTCTGCGACCTATGAACAAAAAGTGTGTCAATAACCATGAAGGACACATTGATCATTCTCAAATGCCACTTGTTGTCCGATTTTATACATGATGAGTGAAGCCAAATTCAAAATGAAGCCACATTATCTGTAAGTCGACTGGTATGATTTCAGTCAGACTAAAGTATTTTTTTTTTTTTTTTTTTTTGCTTTAGTTCACCCGAAATTGTACTTTTAAAGTGCATGTAATGCTTTTGCATTACCCAGAGTTAACGTCTGCTGTTATTCACTCTTGGTTGTGATGCCTGATTATGAGGAGCCCTACATGTGTTTGAGTTTGTGGATGTGTCTGGATGCTTGTGTGTGCCTCATTAGATAAAACGGCATTCTTAAGTGGGGCACCACAGTTTCCCCTTTTTACAGCAGGAGCCCACAAGATAAAACACCACATCAGCATCCTTTCAATTACAAGACGAACCTTAAAAAAAAAAAAATGCTTATCCAGTAAGATGCTTTACTCCTAGAGCACAGCATAGATTATATTGGGCTTCAATGAGTCTTTAATGATTTGTCCTTTAAGCGATTTTAGGCAAATTTGATATTTAAATTAGGTTATTTTCAGACTTTCTTAAAGATGTAAGTCACCGCAAAATAAACATTCTGTCATAAATTACTCACCTCATGACGTCCCAAACTGGCATGACTATTTCTGCAGAAGACAAAATAAGATATATTTTGAAAAATGTTTTTTTTTTTTGTTATTGGGGTCCAGTGTTGTGGAAAGTTAGTGGATCCCACAGACTTTCATTTATACGGACAAAAACATTCTTCAAAATATCTTGAACAAAAGAAAGTCGTACTGGTTTGGAATGACATGAAGCAGTGTTGTAGTACTCGAGACTCGGACTCGTCTCGGACTCGGTCTCGAGACCATATTTTAATGGTCTTGGTCTTGCCATGGACTCGTGTCCATTTGGACTCGGAATTGACTCGTACTCGAACATTTTTTTTTTTTTAGGACTCGGAATTATTCCCGAGACCACTCGAGTTCAATTAAAAATATTTTTCATGATTATTAATGTATGTTAATAAAATATTTCCTTAAATTGATTGACAAGCCCAGTGATTGGTGATTTTCTAGTGCGCAACTGCACATGACAAATTGTAATAAAATTACTTTGAACACCACCTACTATGTGGCATTTTTACCCTAAACTGATCATATATTTTAAACTCTAAGTAAATTCAGTAAAAAAAAAAAAAAGTAAAAAAAAAAAAAATTAGGTAATCAACCCTCACTGGTCTCGGTCTCGCCTCGGACTCGGACTCGACCGTCTCTGGTCTCGGACTCGACTCTCTATGGACTCGGTCTTGACTCGGACTCGACTCTCTCTGGCCTCGGTGTCGACTCGGACTCGAGTGAGGTGGTCTCGACTACAACACTGACATGAAGGTAAGTAAATTATTACCAAATTTGATTATTTTCAACTATCCCTTTAAGATTTAGGAATTATGCAGTAAATAATATGGTGCTGTAGACATGGTGATTTGTGTTACTCATCATGTGAGAAGCCCATCTTCTGACTGTATCTGCACTCAGTGCACAACAGGGTCATGGTGCTAATCTAGTGGGCATACACACTACACACATGCCAGCCTGCTGTCTCTCACCACCCTCCCCCAACACACACAACTGTCTCAGGCCCCCTTCTTCTGACACACAGCATGCTGGGTCTTTACAAAGCCCCATTCTGCAGCCGTCCCAGGACTCTGCACTGTACTGCAGGACTGTTGCCCTCTGCCCTCTCACACACCCAGCACTCTTTTGTCCCACAAGAAAAAAGCAACAGTCACGTGTCCACTGAACACTCCACAGCTGCTGGCCTTGTCCTCCTCATGCTGTCTTTCTGCTGAAATATTTACAGGTAATTTAAAGCGATGGAATATGAATTATGTTTATTATGTTTCCAAGACCGTTTTGGAATGTAACTGCAGAATTACTGCAGGACCATCATGAGAAGAGCCACAGGAAGGGTTATGAGATTGTATCATTTATAAACCAAAAATTGAAAATGACAAGAACTTTCTGAAGAAAACTGCTAAACAATGCTTTAATCGTTTCTTAGCAAAAAAACAAAACAACTGATGAGCCATTCCAATTAATTAATGTCAGTATCCCGTCCCCCATATCATGTTCACACACAACCTCCTCCTCACACAGGCTTCAAAGGCGATGATGGGAAAAGCCATCTCTCCGCTGGCCGCTTCAAAGCACAGGAAGTGTGTCAAAGCGACTAGCCGGCTGGTTCCCAGCCCATGCGTGTGTGATAGTGTTTGAGCAAGAGAGAGAGAAAAAATATGTGTATGCAGGGTGTAATAACATGCTCGTCTCTGTGCCTGTATATACGTGTGTTGGTTCAAAGCCAACCAGAATCCTGTTAGAGACAGGATGTAAAATCTGCTGTGGTGTCATGCCCCACTCTGGCATATGCACATGTTTGTATCAGGATGAGTTTTTCCAAGACCACGGACATGCACGACTTGTCCTGGAAAAGGCACTCCTTGTACAGTAGAGAGTGATCCACTGGAATGTCTTTCTTCTGACCCTCGCAAACCTAATTCAGACTTCATTGGAACGTTTTGTTCAGTTGGCATGTCTGTTTGTGCCTGGCACTTAATATTAGTACTTTATTTATCTCACAATTTGCTTGCTTATGCTGAGTTGTTTGCGTATTGACTGTATGTGAAGTGAAGTTCTTTATAGAGATTGTAGGTTGTTTTTCCAAGACTGCATCCATTTTAAACAATGAAATGATGCCATTGCAGTAGACATCAAATAAATGGGTATCCCAAAATGAGCTTCACCACTAACACATACTGTGCGTTTGTCATCGGTAGAACATTGTGCACAGAGAAAGATTCATCTTATGCTGCTGATTTGAATGAGAGATGACTTCTGTTCCTTTCTTCCCTCTCTGTGTGTCAGTGTAACCTGCATGTTCCGGTGTCAAGCCGTGGCTTCTTAATGCGATGTGGAGAGAGAAAGTCACAGTATTAGGGATTGGAGGAGTTCCCTACTTCTGTGACTTTTTCCCAAATAGACATTGAATGTCATATTACACCTAGCCTACATTTCCATACGTTTTTATTTGAATTTTTTAAATAGGGTTGATCATCTTAGTGCTAATAGAGGCATAAGTGCCGTATATGCTTCGGCAATATTATAATTGTAATACTGTCAATATAGATTGACATTACATTGTAAAGTTTCATGCTAATTGTGCACAGTCCAATTTACAGTTCATCCAGTCAATCGTTTTTTCACTTTTAATGTTATTCTGCTCTTGTCCAAACCAGCGATTGCTGTCCGCTCGGCTGGACGTGTTTAGCGGACGTCTTTCCTGCCCATGGCGCCCACGGGGGGCTTTGCGCTGCTCTTTTTATATTTGGAGACTCCAAAAGAATCCCGCTTCCCTTTCATGTGCCGCCTCGGTCCAATCAGACGTAAGGAGAGGCGGCCTGCGCGAGGCGTCAATCACGCTCGCTGAGTGGCTGGAGCGCCTCTCGTCTCGTCCGCTCTGGAGATCACTCGGTCCTCCGCCGCTGTTGGATGTGTACGGAGCCCGCGCGCTTTTCTTTACGGACGCTCACAAATATCACATTCCTTCTGGATTGTTTTTCGTTTCTGATGTTTCTCAATTGCTCTCCGATGCAGAGAAATGGGTAAACTTCATTCCAAACATGGTAAGACGGCATCTATTTGGTGTTGTAGAGCAAGTCTTTGATTTTAAAGCACTTGTGATATAGTTCTTTCGAATAATAGCTTACATTTATACGACATCTTTTTTTATTCTCAAAGCTGCTATTTGTAAAGCGAGGGAGAGTCCCGAAGGTGAGTACGCTTATTCATTATATAAACAATAACTATTTTTATTGTATTGGTTTTATTGATAAAACAAAAGCACCGCTAAACATTTGGCGAAAACAAACAAAAAAGAGCGTTAAAACTATATTTGAAAACTCGTACATAGACTAGTTGTAAACATATGAAGCCTATAGGTTAAATTGTGTTTTCTTTCTGTTTAGGCGATAGTTTTGTAGTTAACGCATGTTTGGCGAGGAAAGGACTGGATGACTGGATGGTTAAGCAGAAGTATTACTGCTCCAGCTCTCGTGTACAACAGCAGGACTGCCAGCAGAAAAATACCTGCGGACTGTCTGCACGGGTACGTACGGCGTTAATAACTTCTTTATCACATGTGTGCAGATTTGGGAGTTTCATCAAGTTGGACTAAGTTATCTTTGCGCTTCGCCTTCGCCCTTCATTGCATTTAAAGACACGAGAATCGACTGTTTGGGTATTACGTTTTATGGAGAAATGTTGCGCACTTTGAAGCACGGAACGGAACTCTTGCAGTTGAAAGTTCTGATCAAAAGCTTTGGTTGTGATATAACGACATCATCGTTTACAACTATCGCTGCTGTACAACTCTTTTTCTTTATGTTGATCTATTAATTGCTTATGGGTAACGTACGGTACGTTGACATGTCGATCAGTTTTAGCGGTGTCCTGAGATGTGACTTTTGTTTGATCTAAAATGATGAAGGAATTCCAATTCTGTGTCCTAATGGGCCACACATGCAATTTTATGACCTCAAATTAATTGAGAAACTAAATTTGAATATTTGTCATTTTAAAATGTAGGCTATCCTACTATATCACAAGACCACTTAAAATGATTTTAGTCAATTTTTCTTTGTGCGAGTAGACTACATTTTAAATGTCGATGTTGAATGGAAGTTAAAAGTTAATGAAAATATTACTTGACAGCTACCCGAATTCGGTTGTAGGTGATATTCTAATTGCAGTGTGGTCGCTGTTTCGAGGCCACGCGCTAGCCTACTAGACCACCCAATTCACGCGCTTTGAAAACGATCTTGCCATTGTTTTGTGACGTCACCAAGAACAATAGTTTACTCTCTGGAAACGCTCTGTAGTTTGAGCCCAACTATGAAAGCCAGCGGCGTTATTACCAGCCGTGATTAAAGGAGAAACCCTCTCTGAATACACGTTTTCCTTTAATGATGTCTGTTAAAACGCTCTCCACTGTTTCAGCTGCTGCCTTTGAAGCCAGAGGAGGAGATTTTGTGTTCCTTTGAATGATAGGAAGAGGAAAAGTCCAGACAGGTTCAGGCTGTCATTTTGAGGGGAAATATCAATGGGTAAACAAATAACACGTTGGGTATCTTAAATGTGGAAGATGTAGGCTATTTGAAAGTATTTGAATATGAATGTCTTTTTATTGCAAGCAAAAAAAGTTCTTGAATCTTGAATTTTGCCCAACAAGGAAAATGTAGCAGTCGTGTTTAGACAAAAGGCGCGTCAACTTTTCACTGGCGGCTCACATGAGTAAATGGTTTATTTGAACGTAGTGGGAAGAACTGTGTGAGGGGAAGAACTGTGTGAGGGCTAGGAACAGATGCAAGTTCTCTCTGTAGGTAATAGATCACGGCGGGTTGAAAGCATTGCAGGCTGACAGTGTGGTGACAGCGCTGTATTGTGAAGTAGAGAGAGGGGTGGAGGGAGGGCCAGTCTGTCTCAGATTTGGCATCCTAGTAAACACATAAGAGCACTGTCGTTTAGGAGAGGAGAAATCCTCTGGAAATACCTCAGAGTAAGCCTCTTTTGGTCAAGGGCTATTGTGGAGTCTCGAAAGACATTTTTTAAGGGTTGGAGAGATAGCGAGAAATGCTGAGAGTGACCGAAAGAGAGAGAGGAAACATTAAACAGCAGGAGAGTACAGCCACAGCTTCTTAAAACCCAATCCTCATATGAGGACTTCCAAACACAACACAAACTTTCAGAATCAGGAATGTTGCTGGAGAAATGCTGCATTCGATTTCTTTTCTAAATCACTAAGAAAGTAATGGCAATAAACAGTGATTTGGCATGTAAGATGCATAATACTACACTGCAAACAAAGACTTTGCAACAAAATTGTGAAGTGTGGATTTTAGATCTTGTGGTTTAAAGGGGAGAAAACAAGTTTAAGGTGCACGGAACGCACAAAGTTCACACAGTTGGATGTTTATTACTGTGAGAATGAGGTTTTATTGTAGCTAGAGAGATCATAATGGACTGAGTTACAAAGTCTGAAATGACTTCATTGGTTTACCTGTTGTTTATTTAGGTATTCAGACTTCACCACACTTAACTTTAAAGCCAAACAGTCGTTCAGTTTTCTATTTCAACATTTGCCTTTTTATTGCATCAATTTGATAGTCTGCAAATGAACCAGGGATTGTCCAACAATTCCAAATGAACAATTCGTTTGGGAACAAAAAGGGATTGTTTTTCTTCTGATGTGATGTTTAATAAGGAGTTTAAGAAACAATAGCAGTACCGAGGAGTGTGTGTTTAGTTGGTGTGAAGTGATTTGTCCATGCTGGGAAATGATCCCTACTGAAGGAATTCAAACATTTGAACAATCTTTTTTAATCACATCACATTTCTAATCAATGGAGTGTTGGAATTAAAAAAACGAGAGAAGGTGAGAATGTGTTTCAAATCATAAATATTCATTTTGAAATACTTATTTTGTTTTGACATTACAAAGAATCTCCAGAAAAGTTTAATATTTTACTGAGTGATGAAAATTGAGGCTGGTTTAGCTGGAAGGAGGATTTGCATCCCTTTGTTGGTTCCCTCTTTTTAGATCGCAAGTGAACTATTTGTGAATGGTTCGACCATTATTGTTATTATTCTAGTGTGAAATGTTGATTGGATCAGTGTGTGGAGTTTATACTGAAAGCAATTTTTCCGATTTTATTTATTCGTTTGTTTTCTTAATGTTTCTTGAGCTTTAATGTAGCCACCACTTATTTCCTGATCTTTTGAATCTGAGATATTTCAGCATGATGTTGATACTATAATACTTATAAAATGAGTTTGTCAAAAGTAATTACTTAAGTTAAACAATCAACTTATATAAGATTTCTCTTTCTTACTGAGAAAAGTCACGGATTGGTTGAAGAAGAAAAACCTCACTCCCTGAGCATGAAGAAAGCATAAACCTCACTCATAAAAGCAAGATGATACCGGGACTAATAGAGGCTACCTGGAGAGTTAGTTATTTATAGCAGCTGTGTGTGTGTGTGTGTGTCTGTGTTGTTAATGGGGTTCAGATGGTATGGATGGTGGGGAGTCAGGGTCAGGAATCTGTTTGAGTGTGTTTGTGTTGTGCTGTGTTAACTAGAACTGCCCATTTTCCAGTCTACTTTGCATTGGTCCTGTGCCTTTTTGTAAATCAAACTATATGGTTTTATTCAAAAAGAGGCAAGGGTCAGATGTGTGGCCTATATACTGTAGCAGGTTGAGCTCAGGTTCTCATGTGGGAATGTAAATTAAGTCTAGCTCCATCATTTGCTGTCCTCTATGCAGCTTTTCAGACCTACTGTTTTACTTTCTGTGTTCTGGTCTAAAGTTATTGCAGCTATGCTCTTGTTCCTTTAAAACCGATTGATTGGTGTTCTGTCATGTGGTGCAGCTTTTATCATTGTTGTGTTTGCCATTACCAAGCTGTAGTAAACCTCAGCTATATTATAGTCATCATTTAAACAGAGACCAGACCTTCTTAAAAAAAAAAAAAATAGCACCACAGCGCTAAAACTGGTCCGAATTACACTATCAAAGAAGAAACTCAACCCCACAGCTCTAAAATCAGTCAGAATCAAAGTGCCAAGACCAGACGATGTTACTGCTTTGAAATGTGGCTTTTGAAAACCACTCTGAAACCAGTTGGCACAGCAGTTCTAAACTAGGGCAAACCAGACATCACAGCTTTAAACATAATCTCTGCCACAGTCAAAAGCGACCAATAGGTCAACTATAAACCGGGCTTGATCATGACTTTGAAAGCATCCTGTATCACTCTGTGTAGTATCGCTCAGGGACCAAACACTTTGAAGCCCAGATCAAACAGAGAACTGTAATTCTTAAAATAATTTCTTCAGAAATTTCAGAACTTTTGGGGAAAATGTATATTTAAACCCTTCCAGACAACATGCACACTTTTCTTTTTCTGGCCTTTACTTCAGAATTTTCTTTATTGTAGCACAAAGACTGACAGTGTATGCACTATATTCCTTTGTCTCTTTTATTCCCTTCACAATATCCAAAGTATTTCATTCACTTTGAGCTTCAAGTGTGGTTGTCACACACTTACCATTATACTTTTTTTTCTTTTTACTTTCTGTTCGAGACGTCAGCTTTACCATGTTTCTCCAGGGCTGGTTAAGAAAGGATGACAGAAACAGATTGAAAGACAGAGGGTGGGGGCGGAAGAGAAAAGCCATGTTTTTTTCCTGTCTAAAAGAGAAAGAAAAAGGAAAAGGGTGCCTCCGGGGAGTGAGACAGCACCTGGCTCCAGTGTAGGGCTGTTGAGGGGCTCCTATGAGAAAGGCAAATAGGATAAGAGACAAGAAGGGAAGAGGGGAACAGAGTTCTTCCAGGACCAGAATACTGGTGGCTGCTCTGTCATCTGCTCTATCAAGTATTTGACGTTGTTTAATGTTAACATTACTGATACAGACTGAACTCACTCCATTTTTCCCGAAACATATCTGTCTGTTCAGAACTGAGGAAATAAATCATTTAGCACATTTCCTTTCCATACTTTGTGTTTGTGTACCTGCTAAACACTACGGTTTGAGGACCAAATGTCCTTTTTTCAGTCCATCGGGAAAACATTTTTTTATTTGAAAATGTTAAAATGCAGAAAGTTTTCTGTGGTCTGTAGGTTTACCAATTTTTAAATAAAACTATTATAGTAAGAGTACAATTAACAACGTCAATGCCAACTGTAGTCTCATTAAAATGTACAAATGCTGGGTGAAGCAGAAATACAGTCACATCATCTAGGTCTGTTAGGAAGAAACTTAATAAGAAACGTATTGGCACTATTTTAGTTGAGCTTAAGTGCTGTCATTACATTTTAAAAAGACAGATTAGCGTTTATTATACTGAAATTAAACTACTTAAATGCATTGACTGTCATTGATTCATTCATTGAGGTTCATGAATGAGTCTGTATCAGGAATATCAGCTTGTGCACAGCATCTATGTTGGGATAACCTGTAAAGAGATGTGGAACTTGAAAGGCAGTTTTGAGGTGACTAGACTTTCCTCTTAAGTTACTCTTGGTTGCCCTATATGTTTTGTATGTGTTTTTCCATTTAACTATGAGTAATGCATGTATGTAAGTATGTGTGTAAAAATAGTGTTCAGGTATGTGTGTCATGGAGGTGGGCTGGAGGCTAGGATGGCGCCTGGCTAGGTGCATCAGAGAGAGAGAGAAAGTGTGTGTGTGTGTGTGTGTTGTGTTGTGCATTAAAGCACGTCTGTCCGGATGTGCTCTAGAGATCAAAGTGCATGGTGGGAATGTGTGGACTGAGTTGCCACAGGATTAACAGCTGAGAATTGGGCTGTGTTTTCCAAATTTCCTCCACACACACACACACACACACACACACACACACACACACACACACTCAACCACAGGCACAAGCAGCAGAGCTCAGGATAGTGTTATTCCAACCTCTTCAACACCCCTATTTATTCAGCTGCCCTGACACATTTATGTTTCTTGCATACTTCAAAGGAGAAGAAGGAGATGCTTGATTTGCTATCTAAATAAACATTTACTAGTGTGTATATGCTTACGAACATATTTAAAATCATCAAATTGTATCGGTTTTAAAATAACAACTGTTTTCAACATTGATTATAATTAGCATTGTTTCTTGAGCCCCAAATCAGCATATTTCTGAAGGATCATGTGACTCTAAAGTAATGATGCTGAAAATTCAGCTTTCCCAACACAGTAATAAATTATATTTTTAAATATATTAAAATAGGAAACCATTATTGTAATAATTGTAATAATATTTTACAATAAAACATTACTATATATATATTTTTTTTTATCAAATTCATGCAGTCTTGGTGCTCATAAGATCATGTTGATCCTATTTTTTTTACCATGTTTAATTCATAATTTTATTGCTATCTATCTGTGTTTAGAGAATGAAATAGTCATATTGAAGGATTTGACAAATCTCTGACTTGCTGTTTCCACAAATCTCCAGCTTTCTGTTACTCTGGTGTTTTAAGTCCTTCAGAGAGGAACAGGCTGGAGTTTCAAACGCAATGTTTGAAAAGTCTTTCTCTGTATTTTTGGGGCAGCTTAGTTATTTCTTTTCTCTTCCTTTAAAAAGAAAAGGAAGAGGGGAAATGGGGAGAGGGTAAAGGAGGGATCACCTAAGGGGAAGAGAGAGTAGAACAAACGGGGAGCGCTGCTTCATTTTCAGTGCTTCAAAGCGCTCTCTCTCTCTGCAGCTTTCATGCTTTTAAGGTGTCTCTTGTAAATGAGAGCATAGCCTCACCAGTTCTATGTTTGCATCATTTTAGCTCAATAAGTGTCCTGTTGTTGCCTGTAAAGTAATAAGATTGATGCTTTTATCTCTCACTAACTATTCTGCCAACAAGAGTCAGTGATACGACTGTTGTTTTAGTCATATAGTCTGTGTTGTGATGCAAAATTGTCTTTCTAGCTCCTGTATTTGTAATGTCTGTCTGTATTCTTCGTTAAGAAAGAGGAACTGTCCACATCCTGTCCCAACTTTTTAGTGTTAATATGAACTACTGCATTTGTTCTACTGTCATTTCATGGTCTTTAAATGCTCAAAATACACAATCAAACTTTCTTGCTTACACAATCATGCTTGCATCCAGTTTAATAAATCTGCATTTGTTAAGCTCTCTGTAAGTAGTAGATATGATATCCATATGTGTGTGTGTGTGTGTGTGTGTGTGTGTGCGTGTGTGTGTGTGTGTGTTTCTCTGGACAGTAAGTGTGTGGTGGCTTAGAGCACTTTGATGTGGATGAGGTAATGTGTGAGGAAATGTTTGCAATGTTAATCTTTTCTGTGAAATTACTTAGAAGCCTCTACAGACACGGACACAAGCAGCTGCCCACACACACACACACCATAATGATATATTTGTGCCCATCTTGCAAAGACAATAGGCCTATAAAAATAGAGCATGAACTGTGTAGATGCATAGGTTACAGTCCAGTTTCGAGGATACAAGACACAACAATTTGGGCCCTTGCACACTGAGTCCGAAATTTTTTACGGATGCGAAAAACACAGAAAGTTGAACCCCAGGGTCGGCCCGTGGCATAGGTGGCAATGGGAAACACTAGGTGCACCACCACTCAATAGGAGCGCCAAAATGAGTGAGCGAGTGTTTTTTTTTTTCGATTTTTTTTTTATGACGGGCGAAAGTTTCAGAGGCAGTGTGCAAGTGTGATTGACATAACGTGAGGTTGTATTTATTTTTTAACTTTCGAAAATTTAGGATTTGAATTTCAGACTGTGTAAGTGCGTTTACTCCAAACACAGCGACTGCCAAATGTAGCTGGTATTTAATAGTGTTTTGCTAATCACTTTCTTAGCCAGAATCAACATCTTTAAACCCCACACAACTGACCTGTTTGCATGGCCTTATCATACACTGTAATACATGCACACATACTTCACTCAATTAACACATGGATGTGCTTAAACATATGAACTTTATTTGACTATATGAATATTATGTGTTCTGATGCATAGTCTTTCAATGCATACTCCATTTAACAGCATTCACAAACACAGGGATTCTGTGCATGCATACTAGAAAGTTTCATCATTGTCCAGAGTGTACTATTTGTGTCATGACTCATGAGGATAGCAGATGAACCCAAGCGCAGACGGTTTGCAATCACACAACGTTTCTTGATAACAGAAAACGGGAAAACAAAACCCACGAGGGGGCAAAACAAAAGGCAAGACGAGCGAGGGAAGACTAACTAGACTACACTTGACAAAAACTAGCGGAGGAACAAGAGTTCATGGGGGATAGTCCAGGGTGGATAGGTGGACTGGGGGTCTTGGGTTTTCGGGAGGAGGGCTGAGGATGAGGAATCCGTGCAGACTTGGACGGGGACACGTGACGAAAAGCCTTGGGGTAAACAGTCCGGGACTGAAAAGTGGTGGGGATGACCGGGGGAACAGCAGGTAACAGAACAGGATACATGACAAGGGGTGTAGTAGGTGGCCGTGGAGCTGGAATGTGTTCATAGAACTCCACAGTAGAACCAGAACCAGCGCTTCTCCCATCAGGCTCTGAAGTATTACTTCTCATATCTGATTCGGGAATAGCATCTTCTGCAACCGACAGCAATCCGTGCAACTGACTCAGGAACCATAGTCTTTACAGCTGACTCGGGATCAATACTCTCAGCTGAACAATATTCTGAGCTGGGAACAGCGCTCACTGCAGCTGACTTTGGAATAGCATTCCCTTCTGCTGGAGGGACAGGACTTGGGTACACGACAGGTTTGAAAGGGACCTCTAGGATCTTGACTAGACTTTTGTGGTAATTGGACAATGTCTTGGCGGCAAGACAACAGGCATCCTTTGAGCTGAAACGGACTGCAGGACTGCAGCTTGAGCAGGACGGCAGCTCTCACTGTAACAGGTTCAGCCCTCTCAGCCACAGACTCGGGAATTGCACTTTCGGCAGCAGGTTCAGGAACAGTCCCCAGTTGCAGCGGCGGGTTGAGAAGCCATCATGGACTCAGGAGAAGACGGAGGACAGAGAACTCCCTTCTTCCTCCTCTTTTTCTTTGGCTGCGGGGCAGAGGCCAAAGTCAGACTTGTGACTGGTTGGGGGAGCTCGGGAAGACAATCTCAGGTAGGGTAGATTCAGTTGAAGAGGACTCCGAAGCCGACTCCCCACTATAAACGTCTACCCCGTTTACCACGGAGACTGATAGGAATGGTAGGCGTCTCGGGAGACGTGGTGGAACGGGCCTGGTCCCCAAGCATTGCGATGGCAAGAATGCGACCCTCCGGGATCACGGGGAGCATGCCAGGTGGTGAAGACATGGTAGAACCCTGCGACCCCTTCCGGGACAAACAGTCCACCATATCACAGAACAGGCGGTGAACCAGTCTCTCGTGTTCAGCTATAAGAGGGGGAACATCGAGACCCACAATGAGTGATTAAGGAGGCTATCAGGTAAGAATAACCTCCTCTAATTCGTGACCAGAGCACATTCCCTTAAGGTCCTCTCTCCCTGAGGAGGGAAAGGAAGCTTGCCCTTCTTATCAGAAATAGTCTTCAGCCACCAATGTTTAAGATCATCCAATTACTGATCGACAGGAGAAAGCATACTGTTTGCTGGGTTCTGCGTCGGCCGGTTCATTCTAGTTCATTCAAGTTTATTTTTGGGATTATGAGTAGTAATGTTTCCGACTCTAATTTTTCTTCACCACTGTTTTGGTTGAAGTAGTCACTGACATTCTCAGGTCATTCTCTATTTCTTCCTCTTTGCTGAATGAGTATTCTCTAATCTGTCCCTATGGCTGTTTGATGAGAGGTGTGTATTGAGACAAAGTTATGTTTACCGTCCTGTGTTGGAGGTAACTGAACAGACGCATGGATTTGCAAACACAATCATCCACTACATTTCTGGTGCACAGCTTGTCTTGATTTAGAAACCTTTGATTCAGTAAATTAGCAGGATGTGTTTGGATTCTGGATGCGTGGAATGGCCATTTTGTGCCAGGGCAGTTATATACTGTATAATAACAGGACTTTTAACTATAAAATGCTTGAAACATTTAATCAACTGCTATTTTACACACAGACTGTATGCTATACTGTGTGCAGAATGTTTTCTACACCAGATAAGTTGTGGTGTTTAGTCCAAATCAAAGGGTTTCGGTTTGATTTTGATATTGGTGTGGAAATAAAAGCAGACTCCCCTCCCCCTTTTTTTGCCATAGCATTCATCATAATTGAAAAATAATAAATAAAATAATAATAAATAATATTTTTTTTTCAAATATCCCTACCTGCATCCCTACTGAGTTAATGGCCCTATTGACTTTCTTATGGGTGTGGTGGAATATCATTGGCAGTGATCAATGCTCTTTCTCTCCTCCAGATCACACCGAAGAACTGATGTGCTATATTTTTTGCAATGTAACAAACACAAGTCTGTCATAAACGCTGTGTAACTGAGCGCTTTCCCAGAATTCGCTTAAACTTGAATGAAGAGTTAAATAAGAAAAATTGTGTCTACAATCTGTTTATAGAATGTAAATCTTTTTTTCTCTGAAGCTGACAAGTGCTCCCGGCGCACATGAACACATACTTACTACGGCAAGCCCCGAAGGGACAAATAAGCTTCATATCACACACATTTCACAGGGTGAATTCACTCCATGATTTGAATCCTGATACAATTGTCTCCATTTGCACGGCACTTCTTTCTTCACAATGATTAGCTGCCAAAAAGGGGCATTGCAATGCATGACACTGTATCCGAGAGGAGTGTCAGTGGGAGTCTTTTTCAGAATTAATCGTGTGACACAGCAGCAAGACATCACCTTATTTATTGGACAGTATGGGACATCACCCAAAAATGAAACGTCTGTCATCATTTACTCGCACTCATGATTTTCTTTCTTCTGTGGAACAAAAAAATATATTTTGAAGGAATGGATGTTTTTGTGCATACAATGAAAGTGAATGGGGTTCAAAACATTTACTTTCATTGCATGTTCCATTTTTTTTTTTTTTTTTTTTGGAACATGCAATGAAAGTAAATGTTTTGAGCAGTGTTCTCGCAAAAAGGCAGAACAAAGAAATTCATACAGGTTTGGAATTACATGAGTAAATGAATATATTTTGTTTAGGGTGACCTGTCCCTTTAACTCCAGTCAATAGTTCAGGTTGTTTGGGTTGTCTGTTCTGCTCATTATAAGTATGAAGTGCTTATGTAGGTCACTGCACTCCAGACGCTTTCATTCTCACATTTAGGAAAGTATGTAGTAGGGTACTGGGGGGAGTACAGGGAGTCATTTTTGGATTGGCCCGTAGCTAGCGAGGGCCGGTTTTGCTGTGCCCTCGGTGCAGGAGGCTGTGCTAGCATAGGTACACCCCCTCTCCAGAGATCCAGCGCATGTAACCATATACGCTTAACCAAGATAACAGACACAGAAGATTAATCAGGAATTCAGCTGCAAGTCTTTCTCCGTCAGCGATCGTGACTATATATTCGTGGTTGATTGTCTCGCTGGTGAAATATGGCACATGTGTCTTTATGAAGGCTTAACTTGTCTTAAAAATGGAGTGGTTCTGATTGGCTGCCGTTCCATCTTTTATTCCTGGTTTTAATATGATTAGGACTGGTCTGTGAGTGTGAAAACCGAAGGTGACAGAGGAGTGAGAAGGCGACAGAGAGAGAGAGGCGACGGTCTTAATTAAGTTTTCCTGGGTTTGATGACTTTCCAAGACTATGGCGTAGTGAAGGCTTGGCGACTGATCTTGTCTGTGTGTTTTATGTGTGCGTGTGTGCGTCTGGCCCATGATCATGCAGAACTGTCATCAGCTCTGTAAATTGTCCATCAGCCCTTGCGGCGTGGCAAGCAAACAGAAAATACAGACAGAGTTGTGTGGGACTTTCCACAACACACACACACACACACACACACACACACAAACACTCCCTTACCCACATACATGCATTCACACACATGCCATAATGACAAAATGAACAAGGCCGCATTCATACGAGTAATCTAATTAAGATGCACATCCCCTACTTAACCTGGGTGAGAAATCTCCTGGCTTTCTCTTAGCAATTTTCCCTGTGTATTTTTTACATAGCCCTTACATATTAATGTGCCAGTCCAGACACTTGGGGGTGACCATTACATACACTTACACTTACTAGGCAAAGTATTTTGAATGTGTTCCTTGGGTTAACCTGGCAAGACCCAACATCTATGTTGTGCTTCTGTGAGCTACACACAAATAATTACCCTCAAGAAGATGCGGTTATTCGTTATAACAGCTAGCCCAGGAGTCTCCAACTGCTTGGGGGCACTAATAGCCAAGTGGTATTTTCTGTTGTGGACCAGTTTTAAACAGATACAATACAGATAGATACAGATAATTAAACAGATAAGTTTTTCAAACTTACATTTATTAATGTATTTATTTATTGAGGATTAAGTCGTTCAGAACTGCTTTTTATTTATGTAAATTTTTGTTTAGAGGAGCATTGTCTATAGTATTAAGCACTCATTTGTATCTCAACACACTCAAGTTAATGATCTGGTCCATTGTTTTTCACTGTCAGAAAATTATCGCAGGATGTCTTTGGTCACAAAACCGTGACGACAGCCATCTTTGAACCTCTCTCACTGTATGACATATGACCACTGTTTAGGAGCCGCCACGTCCACAGAAATTGGTCATCTTTCAGATGGGAAAGACAAATCGTACAATGTGTCCCGGGTATACTCTTTATCTCTTAGTTTTACTATCATTTCATTCTTCTATTTGTAATTTAGGTTTGTAAATTGTACACATTTGTAATTATATTGAAAGATTAATTATGCTTATTCCTCTGATAACAGGGCCAACAAAAACAGTAATGGAGTGCTTGATGTATGTGTTTATGTGTTATTATGGCAAATCAGTAATGTTCCACTGGGTTCTGTGGCCATCCATTTGTAGTAAAGTACTCAAATCTCTCTTCTTTCCTGTTTTGGCTCACGTTAAAACAAAAAGATCGTGTTGGTTTTACAGAGTGTGAAACATAGTGTCTGGGAAAGAGTTTCTGGTTGCTGGCACAGATTGAGTGAAGCCCTTGTTTATGTTTCACAGGCCTTTTCATGATGCTACTGAGGCAAAATATCCACAGCAGAATTGTCATTTTTCCATCTCTTATAAACATTTATAAACACAAGAGTCAAGACAGTAACAAATATGGATATGAGTAGTTTGTCACTGGGCACAAGTTCTCAGATTTTTTTTTTTCATTCGGTTTAAAATGTCATATGCCGCATATGCCTAGATATGCCGCAAATTTTTAACTAATTTGCGGCATATCTTGTGGCAAGATATCCTGGCTAAATAGGTAGATATATAGATAAACTCATCTTCCAGGCATTTGACCGACCAGGTTGACACTTCAGCATGAGAAATCGGGGGTGTGGCGTGTGAGCGTGTGAAACCAATCAAATGCGTGTGCCTCAAGCCCAATGGGTGAGAGTTGGCAGGATCTGCTTTGAAAGCATTAGATCCCACTCTCCCTTCAGAGCGTCTCCAATGCCACGCCTCCCCCAAAACACATGAAAACGCAGGTAGCGCATAGCCAGAGCAGATTCAGGAAAGAGCCAAAAGAGACGTTAAAATACATCATGTCTTAAAGCACATGACATTACAAAAGTATTGAACATAAACAAACTCTTATACCACCTGAGAGCTGCAGATTAATTTCAGCATTGATAGTGTTGACATAGAAATACATAAATCTGAGTTTGAATTCAACTTCAACCAGAATGACAAAAAGTGTTTTTGAAAAAAGAAAAAAAAGCCTAGCCTACCTTTAATGTTAATCAAGCAACTAAAGAGAGAAAATCTCTCACTGCTCTTGACTTGTATCACTTTTACCTTCAATAAGAACCTTTATTATCCTTCATATCATGATATACGATTTTGGTCAGATTGCCCACCCCTGCTCACAAGACTTCATCTGTGAAATTACAAGATTATTATTTTAATCAAATTCTGTTTCCTTCTCTCTTACTCTTCGCACGCAAACTCTTTCCCTTTTTTCTCAGTGAGTTTTCAATTGTTCTATAAATGGCACTTTGTCTCCATACATTAGTGAGTGACCTGAAGCACATGGTCACACTCACATGCACTGAGTGTGTAGAGATACCACTTCAGTCTTTCATTACACCGCTGAAGAGAGATCAGCCCCTACTGATTTCACTCTCCTCAGCCAATTAACCTCTGATGTTATCTGGTAAGTGTACAAAAACATGTCATTTAAAAAGGTCTGTTTCAGTGGTCAAGGTCACTGTAGTACAGTGTGTCCGTGTGCCATGTAGTGACACACTCCACTATTTGCTTGAAAGGTGACTGGATCTAAAAAGCAACATGGACATGTACCAGGGTAATTCCATGGTGTGTGTTGTATTATATCTTTTTTTAACATTTTAATAAGTGTAACATTTTAATTTTGATTTTTTATTTGTATTTATTTTTCACTTATATATATCCCTAGTATCCCTAGTTAATACATATATGTTAAATATAATTTTTTTAAATTATTTGTATTATTGTAAGGGGTTTCGCCTTGGGCGGGGGTGAGAAAACAGAAGCCGAGAAAAAAGAAAAGAGGTTTTAATATATGGTTGAGACTGTGGACTCTATAGAGCTTTTTAAGAGTGACTGAGAGGGGCGGACAGACGCCACAGTGATTGTGCTAAATGCCACTTGGAGGTGAAGTTCAGGGATTAGTGAGTTTCTCACAGTCCTCAATGTCCTACATAACAACACATGTCCACACTCTCAAACACAGCGCACTCATTTGAAAGGGCCAAGTAGTGCTTTAGCCAAACTTGACCTTGAATGATAGAGAGAAAGAAAAATGTTAAAGAGAAATAGTAGGAGAAATTCTGCTGACTGCTTCTCATTTTAGCCAACTGAAAAGAAGTCATATTTATAATACATCCCATCCATCATCCAGACAACGCATAATTAGCACATTCCCCTCGCATGCTGTTGGCTAACCTCTCGAGCATTATGGTGAGCGTGTGTGTTTGTGTGCACGGCTTTGTGTCTCTAGCGGCCAGTGTATGGCTGGAGGCACTACAGCAAGACATTTAGTGTGCTTGTCTAGTGTGGATAAAGACAAAGCATCCCCTCACTGGCAGAAAAACAGCATGTACACACACAGCTGCAGAGCTTCAGTGGATGCTGTCGGGTCAGAGAAATGAATTGTTAGTATCCAGACAGCTGGAGTATTAAAATGAGACAAAGGTAGCAGGTGTGTTGAGACAATAGTCTTCTTCTAGACTGATTGCTGGTTTGGAAGATGACAGAAATGTTCTGCTTGTGTGTGTGTTGTATGGGTAGAATGGTTTAATATGTTTGATGAGACACTTCCAGTATTACTCTAGGTTTTTCACTCTATCTGTGATGTCATCCATCTAGTCTTTCGGTTCGCACCCATGCTGAGGTGCTCGTGTGGGGGATGCAAATTAAAATCCAGCCTGCATCATGTCCTGTGATCAATTTCCTGTCTTCATAATACAAAAACACTGAAAAGCACCCAAATATGTATATGTTAATTAGTTAGTGAGAAGTGAGAAGTGTCATATTATAAATGAGAAGTGTCATATTATAATTTTGTTCTTTTGAAGAGGCCTAACGCTTTCTTCCTTCTTCCTGCAGGACCCACTGGATGAAGGTTATGCTGAGGGCATCAGTGATGAACATTATCGTTTAGAAGGTAAACTATCTCACTAACAACTTATGTTTTCCTGCATATAAAGAGCCGTTTCATTATTTCTCCACTGGATTAAGTAATATATAATAACTATGGTGGTGAGAAGAAAGGGTTTGGTTGAAATCACAGTGTTGGCTCAGAATGATTATTTTTTTGTGATGTTTATTGAATCATTTGATTGATCAAAAGGCTACAGCAAGGTCAGATTCCTGTGTAACATTTACAGCGTATGTGTGCTTGTAAGTGGTCCGCTCATATCTGTGTGGGTCAAAGGTGAGTCGAGGAGAGATTTGATTGGCTAAGGTGTTTGTGGTGTTAAGGTTGCCTCATAGTCAGGCGGTAAATTATGCTGGATCGGTTACCTCTGGAATTGGATCTGGCATCTTTATTATTGGATCTGTAAAAATGTAAAATAAAAAGCAATGCAATTTTTGTTAATCATAATAACATTTTCACATTGCATATACACAAACAGAAGTGAGATATTAGCTTAGTTTGTACACTAGTTTGTTTAAATTTGTGGAAAAAAAGTTTTTAATATTCCTTGATTAAAAACAAAACAAAACAATGGAGTGTAAACAGCTTCTTTGATTTTTAATGGGAGTGATGTAGTTTTGTAGTCTAACAAGGTTAGACCTAGACCTAGTAACATGGTAAATTATATTACTAAGTAAATTACCTATTACTAAGTAAATTATAACTTGCTGTTAAAGTTTCACTGCACTTTAGCCTGTACCAAACATGCACGCTGAGGAAACACGCTCCGCTTCAGTCACCTCACAGTTTATTGTGAACTCCAGGTGAACCTTTAGATTCAAAGCCACATTTGGGACGCCGCCAAGCTGTCCTCTGTGTTGTATAGTGTTGTATTTAAGCTCCGTCACCAGTGCTCTCTGTTGCGGGTTTGGCTGTCTCATCACTCTGTGGGGCAGGACTTTGACCACTGCTGTGAGAGTTAGCACTTCTTTTGTGTGTATGGTGTGTGTGTGTAGTTTTTTTTTTTTTTTGTGACCATTTGTTAGTCCTCTAGATAAACAGCTCCTGTATATTCTAAGCTGGCTGGCAAGCAGGCTTTGGCCCTGGAGCTCAGCGTTGCCTTTGAGTTTCTGGCCCTGATCAAAAGCCCTGATCTGACGCTGTTTCCCTCCAAAAAACCTGTAAAAGCTCCCCGGGTAAGGCTGCTCTCATCCTCTGGTGCTTTTCTTTTCTTTTTTTCATCCTCCCTTGCCTCTTGCTGCAGAGGGACAAGACAGGTCCTCTTTGATCTGAGCAGATCAGCGGAGGAGAAGTGAATGAGTGAGAGAGAAGACAGAGAGAGATATTGTTGTGTCTGCCTATCCTTTTGGCTCGTACAACAAACACTGTTTCAGATTTGACTTTGCTTAATTAATTAGAGATTCTGTTTTACAGACGGACTGATCCTGGGCCAAAAGGTTTGAGAATGGAACTTCAAAGCACAGGGATTTGGGGCAGGGGGGAGGATTTAGCCTGCAGGACCCAGCCTGGTGCTGAGCCGTGTCCTCACTGAGCTGTGTTAGATCTGCTCTCGTTTAAAACATCTCCGTCTTATTACCCACAGTACACAAAGAGACAAACTGCCTCTGAAATTTGGGTATTGAGTTCAGGATTAATCCTAACGGGCATTCTTTACTTCAGAACGGGCCACTTTTAGACTCTGTCTTTCTCACTTTAAATTGGCTTTTGTTTAGACATGGACACAATTAAGATATTTCTGAAGTCTGGCCTTAGGTTGTGATGGGAGAAGTTAGTCTATTTAAGCATTTATACTTACAGCTTTATCCAGGCATATAGCTGATTTCCTGGTGTCTGCTCCTAAAGGGATAGTTCACTCAACAATTCTGACGTCTTTTGGTCAAACCTCTATAGCCGCTTTCCGACCGGAGGGACTTTTGCAGTTCCTAGAACCTAACGTTCCTATAACCCTTTTTTTCTCGTGTTCCGACCGGACTAAATTGGGGATTTTTTAGTTCCTCAGACCATAGTTCCTATAACTCTTTCAGTACCTAGTGTAGAGCGAGAACTTTTTTAGTTCCCTTTCCCTAGGTCTACGTTGATTGGTTCAACTTATAAGTCATGCCCACTGTCAACACGGAACTTGTAGCGCGCTGTCTGCCATACGCTGTGTTTTTTTGCAAAACATTACAACGAGGATTAAGACAAACATAACGCATTCAACCAGCTAATTGCTAATAATAGCTAAACTTACCCGTCGTTTTGTTTGCCTCCTGCGCTCTGCTCTTTTATTCATATTACGAAGACTTTTTATCATATTACGCTGGAGCCTTCGTCTTCTGTGTTTCTCTGTACAGAACTCAAGCATAATCTTTAAATTAAGGTCCTGGCAAGGCAGAACAGGAACATTGCTATAGCCTCCTCCATGCTGGTTGTTTGTTGTTGTATGTGGCCGCGCTACGTCTAGTTATGGCGCTATAAAGACCGTCGCCGTGCTTGCGCTACCCCTCCTACCAGTTCCTATAGCCACTTGGCCAGTGCGAACGCAAGCAGCAAAACCAAGTTTGGGGGAGAGTAGTTCTTAGAACTGTTTAGAAGTGGACAGTTCCTATAACTAAGTTCCTGTAACTACTTGGTCGGAAAGCGGCTTATGACGTTTTTCCCCCTGTAAAAATGCACCATAAACTCAACCCCATATGACAATATTAAAAAATTTTCAGTAGCTACAGAACAAAATTCAAAGTGGTTATTGACTGAAAATCTTGCCTTTAGAACCCAGTTGCACTTAAACTTGGCATGTCAAAGTTACACGCAAGACACCAGTGCCGTTTAAATGTAATTGATGTTGAAACTACCACATTGTGTTTTGATTTAAACCGCTTACATTTGCTTACATTTACATATGCTGTCTTTGGTTCCTCTCAGTTCTTCATCTTCTTACCTAAACATCTTAGAGAGTTTTTCCTCACCATTGTTGTTGTGGTTGGCTTTCTTGTTAAGATTCTTTCAGTCGATCCATTGTGAAAGCACTGCCTTTGCGCAAAAAAAATGGTACTGAATTGAGAATTGGGCTTGAGCAACATGTCTGACACGTCAGTAAATGCCTTCCCAGACTTAAACAAAGTATGTAGTAGAGGAACATGTACTTCTGAGTTTAGCATTGAAGATAAGATAGCAAATTTTGTATAAAGTGTGATTTATGTCCCATACTATACGAAGTGTGGTGTGTGGTGCTTCTTTTTCTATCTATTTTCTGTCATACATGCATAATAATTTTATTGTTGGTGCATTTCAGTATTTTCCTTATTTAAAAAAAATGCTAAGAAATGAATAGCACTTTTGAACAATGTTTAAAATAATGTACAGTCACTCACATTAGATGAAGACATATCAGTGAAAATAGCCAAATATTACTGGCTTTATCTTAACCGCGTGATTGGAATTTTTCACTTTCTGAATAATTTTTTAAAATAACTGATTATAAATAGCACATTTCTTCAATAGTATTTGAAACTGAACACATTTGTGCTTTTGATACAGAAGATGTCAGTTTAGGTCCAAGAGGACTGCATTATTGACTAAATTAAAAAAAAAAAAAAACATTTGAAATATCTTACTTGAGTTATGATTTCCTCAACATTATGTGAATGTGTGTCCCCCTGCAGTGGCTCTGCCCCCTGAGAAGACTGACAGCTGCAGTGTGGAAGAGAGAATGCAGGACACTGAAGGCTCTGCCACCGTCGGCCCACACAAACAATTACAGTTTGAGGTCAGTATACACACATACATACATACTGGATAGGGCATACTTTTAAAAATGTGGGGTCAGACATTTGTTTTGAACATTATCACAATTAAAAGTGGCAGTAAAGTATTAAGACATTTTATTATGTTACAAAATATTTCTGTTTTAAATAAATGCTGTTATTTTAAACTTTCTATTCAATAAAGATTTAAAAAAAAGTGCATTACAGTTTCCATCAAAATATTAAGCAGCACAACCTTTTATAATAATAAGTAATGTTTCTTGAGCAGCAAATCAGCATATTAGAATGATTTCTGAAGAGACACGTGACACTGAAGACTGGAGTAATGACTGCTGAACATTTTATTTTAACGTGTGTGTTACTAAAACAATGATTATCATTGTTGTTTATTAATCAGGAGTTGGAGTGTGCTGTATCAGTTGAAGAAGATAACAGGCAGGAGTGGACTTTCACCCTCTACGACTTTGATAACAACGGCAAGGTCACGAGAGAGGTAAAACGTCTGAGACCTATGCGCAGTAAGGACAGTGACGGATGTCTTTTGTCAGTAACACAACACTAACAGGACACAATAAATGGATGGAACTTTTTTCTTCCACCGCGTCATTGTCACTGTCTCTGTCCGGTCTGTCTTGTCTCTGCATCTCTCACTTTTCACTTTCATTTACTCTCACTTTCTCACTATTTTCCTCAGCCTCATAGTTGCTCTGCATTTACATTTCATTTTCACATGCTAAATAGCCTCAGATGCATCACATGTGCTCTCCACTGCCGTCAGCATCTGTTTACCCTCCCTGAGGCTATGGAGATTCTGATTAACACGTTATTATGGACATGCTTGTGTATGAATTATGAATAATGCATGTATCTTATATATCACACAGCATATAAAAGACTAATCAACTGTCTTGTGTCAGTGAAGATCTCTTAATTTAATGTGTTTTCTTTTTCCTCCCTATCTCCCTATGTCCAGGACATCACCAGTCTACTGCACACTATATATGAGGTGGTGGACTCATCAGTGAATCACTCCCCCAGCAGCAGTAAGACCCTCAGGGTGAAACTCTCCGTAGCCCCAGACTCCAGCCAGAGATGGAGGAACGTCACCCAGACCAACACAGGTACACAGAGAGAGTGTGTTTTCCATGATTAAGAGATAATTCTGAGCAATATCAGGAGACCCAACTCAAAGGAGACCCAAAAATGAAATTGTCATCATTTACTCACCCTCATATTTTTATAAACCTGTATGACATGGAGCACATAAGAAGAAGTTTAGCAGAATGTTGAAGCTGTGCAAGAGGTTTATGTACTAAGGGGCAGGCTGAAATGTATAGGTTCAGTGTGTAATTTGCCATGATACTTTCATGTTTTTCTTTTTTGAGCTTGTCTCATTTTCTTTGGACCAGTGCAGCCTAGACATGTTGTTAAATACCACATTTTGTTGTAGCAAACTAGCTCTATGAAATATTAATAATCAATCATAGCTTGTTATAATATTATGAATATTCGGATCAGTTAATCGGTTTAACTTGATACTACATTAACATTACACGACTTACTCGGTTCATCTTGTGAACACTCAATATTGGTTATTAATTAATTATTTCATAGAAATGTACATTTCCGGGGCATGGGAAATGTCTTTCTTACTAAGTACTACTAAGAGGAAATAGTCAAGACCTATGATTAGTGACTCCAGATATGAGCTTGAGACACAGACAACTTTACGTGTGATATGAAAAAGACTTTATTAACTAGACTAAACATTTAAACTACTCTAAAACACACATACATACATGCATACAGTTTGTCAAGGGAAAGAGAGCTGAAGCAGAATACAGGAAAGCAAGCAGTTATAACATTGTTTGATGTTCAGCAGATCGACAGCCTTAGCAAACCATCAGTTTAGTTCTAACACACCCTTCTTTAAAAGGGGTAAGGATTCTTCATGTATCAAATAATGAAACTACGTTTGTTACTTGCATGTCTCGTCCATTTGAATTAAACTGTCCTGATGCAATTTGTTGAGGCTCCAGTTGATCTTTGCTGATTTGGTCTTGATGAGAGAGAACCAGTGGGAGTCAGAGGAACTTGGGTGAATGGAAAGAGAGGGCCGCAACATGGCGCGAACTTGAGAGTCCTTGAGGGACTTCTAGTTCAGCCTCATCTTCACGTTAGGTCTTCTCAAGAAGGACCAAGAGAGTCAGAGAGCAAGAGGCTAAGAGGACAAGAGCAAAAGGAGCAAAAGAGAGCTGATCTTGTTATCAGTGATTTTTTAGCGTGATGATGTCACACCCTGAGGTGCGTGAGCCAATGTGAAGCTTCCCCTTTGGGAGGGAGTTTTTACGACCCATTGTCTTCTAGCAGAGCATTTGAATGCTTAATTTCATTGGGTGTTTACGAAAATTTACGAAACTTAACGATTCTTATAAGACTAATGCGTCATAAAGTTAGCAAAATTAAATGTAAATTGGCGAAAAGGGGGGTGAAGATTGAAGTTTATAGAGACTAAACATGCTAAACATATGATTATGGTTAACCATAATATGCAAGTCTTTTCTCTTGAATGAATACATAGGCCAAACCACATAAAAGGAAAATTATGAGATGGGAAATTAGATACATGTTAATACATTTATCATATGGTTATATATATATATATATAGAATATTTAGGATTAAAAGGGTTAATTTCTTCTTCTCAGCAAGAATTAAGAGAGCGTCACCATTCCGCTGGGTCGTAAAGCTGGTTACCAGGTTCTGCCAGTGAGTAGGCTTCATTTGTGGGAGAAGTTTGTTGGAAGAGTGAGTTTGTTGGATTCTTCATTAAATATAATGATTCATTTGTGTGTGTCTGATTCGTCCAGACACTACACTGAGCTCCATTTAAAAAGAAAAACCATGAGATGAAATGAGGGTGAGTAGATAATGACAGAATTTTTGGTCTGTCTACCACCTACACTATTGCCTTCTTCCTTTTTCCTGTCTTTCATGTCATTGAATATCTTGTAAGATGAGTTCATAGTCAAAGGCAGAAGATGAGAGGGAGAAACACAACAAACATCTGCAGCCCTGAGCTTTTGGATTTCTTTTGGAAAGTGCTAACTTATCCCTCTCTGAAAGTCTTCTGCTGTTTGAAAAATAAATATATCCACATTTAGCCACTTTCTTACTGTGTAACTTGGTAAAAAAAACAACAAAAAAAACAATGTGATGGTGAACAGAAAGTACTCTGAAGAAACAGAAGACTGTCTGTTTGTTTAGTGCTGTCATTTGGGCTATTTATACCCGTCATGTATTTGAAAGAGAAGAGTATTTGAACAGCAGCTGTCTTCATGCAAATTCACAAGTGTGTGTTTTTTAGATTTATATGAGGCCCGAGGTTCAAAATAGAATAAATGAAGCATTGTTTTTTTCTTCTTCGTCTTTTATGAACCTTCAAAGTAAATGGAAAACAGGGAACAAAGGTTTCTTTCTTATTTTGGTTGGTCTTTAAAGCTGCTGCAGTATATGTGCGCTTGTGTGATGCTGTGCAACTCAACGACGTTCACTTTGATAAAGGCCTCCTTCTCTCTCTGTCTCTCTCTCAATCAGACACTCCCCATCCCAAGCACAAGGGAGAAAAGTGCATTGAGGACTCCAAGCCTTCAGAGAAAAAGTCAAGAGCTTATCTTAGGTAATTATTAACTTATTACACTACACATTAGTGTCTGGAAATACGTAACACATAAAGAATATCAACTTTAAAGAAATTGACAAATGGACAATGATTGGTTCAAGCCTGTTTTGTGTACACAATCTCAGAGCAATATACTTGCAGTCATTTCAACACAATGTTGTTGTATTAGGCGCTACCATACTGACCACCACAACCAGCAGGGTTGCCAGCGCCACTGTGTGGATGAGAACCTGGAGAGAAGAAACCATTACCTTGACCTGGCCGGCATTGAAAACTACACATCCCGCTTTGGAACAGGTAAGATCTTAATCGCATAGAGTAAATAGAGCGTAAATCTTCATCATGTAGGCCCTACTTACACCTGGAGTTTGGGTCTGTCTGATGTGATCCAGCATTTGTAGTGTACCTTATTTATTATGTGTGTGTGTGTGTGAGGTGATGAATACCTAACATAGTTATAATAATAGAGACAGAAAATATTTTTTTTGTGCTTTCTTTAGCAGCTCCAGCCACAGAACCAGCAAAACCCAACCACACCACACGTTCATCCAATCAGACACGCTCACGATCTCAAGAACCCGAGAATTGCCACGTTTACCCCGCTCACAATCGGCGCTCACAGACCATCTCTACGGATCCTCCTGCCGTCCTCACCCGGCACACACACGCACTCCGTTCCCCCAAAACGCACCGCACACCACCCACTCAGGGCTCTGCTGGTCGGGTGATGAGAAGAGGAGCGCCACCTCCCCCAGCGGTCCCCAAACAGACGCCGCCGCACCAAAGCTCAGGCCCGTACCGACGGCACAAGCAGAGGCCTAAAGAAGGGCTGCACTATCGGGCTCTGGGGCCGACCGTGACGTCCGGCCCGGTAGTGGAGAAAGAGCTTGTGAGGGATCTGCCCAGTCTGGTGCTGTATGAAGGAGGACTAGCTCAGGTGGTCCAGCGGCACGAGCATCATCATCACCATGAACATCATCATCATTATCATCACTTTTATCAGTCCTGAAGAGTGGAATTGATCTAACAATTGATCTTAAATATTCTTGGTTATGGTCACGTTGGGGCTGAGAAGGACACAAGGCATCATGTTCATGCCAAAGTGTGTTCACATTTGTATATACTGTATAAGTGTGTGTGAGAGGTCATGTGTGTTGTTTTGAATGAGTTGATGTAGGCCTAGTCCGCTTAGGACAGGTTTACGTTCTACATAAGTGCTCTATCTCCCTTCTCTCTCTCTCTCACTCTGTCTGCTTCCCTTATTTTCTCTCCCTCGATATCTCACTTTCATAATGCTTATCTGATTATTCTGTTTGGTTGAAAAGATGGTCGGCCCTGTTAAATGAAGAATTTTCAAGTAGTTAAACCACTTTTGAAGGAATACAATTCCTTGGTTTTGTAATTTACATTGTGATTGAGTGAGTGAGTGTGTGTGTGTGTGTGTGTGTGTGTGTCGGGGGGTCTGCTCTTTTTTTGTGCCTAAGGTGTCTTTTTTTTACACTTATCCTGATTTTTTTTTTGTTTGTTTGTTTTCCACTGAAGACCACTTGAAAAGCACTTCTTGTGCCATTGCATTCAAGACACTTTATCTATGAAGAGCTTCTCTCCGAAACAACAGATCTGAATCAACACCTTTAAAAATGCAATACAGGACACATGTACAGACAGAGCCTGTAAAGACGCTCAAACCGTCAGAGAGAACTTTGTTGAAGGACAGAATGAGAACTACACTCTACCAATCTACATGAAGAAAACAGAGCATCATAATCAGCTGCTACCTCTAGTATTATTATGATTATCGGTATTATTGAAATAATTTTTTATTCTTCAGATTTTATTTTTATTTGTCTGTATGTTCTAATATGCCACCAATCTGCAGTTATGTTGAGATGTATTGGATTTAAATCCATTGTAAGCTTTATTACGGAAACATTTATATATTATTATTTTTTTTTATATTTCTTTTTGTGTGTTTTCCTGTCCCCGTAACTTTAAGCTAATTGCATTGTAAGACCACTAGGTATCAGAGTTTATAGTGTTATTATGTGTATCATACAATACGAGATCTTAAACTAATCGTCTGATGATTGTATAATAATGTTCTGAAATTTGTTAAAAAATAATTTATTTGAAAAAAATATTCCTGTCATGTTTATGGCAAGTCAAATCAAAAGATTGGGAAACTTTGAATAGAGTTTATATTGTTTGACCCAATATACAGTATAGATAATATTTTTATCTTCTGCTAGTTGACCTTCTAAAGTGTAAAGGAATCTGTTCTGCCAAGGAAAAATAGTATTTTCATTTCTCAGGTTAATTTGTTCATGTTTGAGTTATTGATTTGACAAGACAATATAATCTGTTTTGAAGGGAACAGTAAACCACTGAACTGTGAGGATATTTTGGTAGAGAATTACCTTAGGGCAGATTAATTTCTTTCAGAATCCAATAATATGTCCTCAGACTGAATTAGGATCTTGTAGACAATATGGTAGTGCCTTTAGCTCAGAAGTGCTCACTTATTGGCTGAAGTGAGAAAACAAGTCTGGTTGATTTGGAGTTCATCTGCTCCCTGCAGCAGTTTTAAACAGCATTTAAATAGTACATTATGAATCTATTTTAGGTTCGATGTATCCCTAGTCACCTGGAGGGTGTGTGTGTGGCAGCTGTCTCATTGCTCAGGGGCAGGATGACAGTATCGCCGCCTAGGAGTCTCCAGTCGTCCCATAACTCACCAATACCCCTCTGACAGTTAATGAGTGTGTGTGTGCATTTGAAACCAGCCCTACGGAAGATTACGAAACAGAGAAGCCTTCGATCAAACTCAAGCAGATGTGTGTGTGTGTGTGTGTGTTGAAACTCACAGCAGGTGTTTTAACAATCCAAGTGAGTCCGATATAATTGATTTAGTCTCTCTCCTTTGATTTTTAAACATAGAAACACATTAAATGTTAAAAAAATCAACTTTAATTCCATGTGGTCCCAGTTTGGCGCTTAAGATTTTTGGCCTCAACATGGACAGCGGTCAAACAAAATTAAGAATTTTCTCAGTGATGAGACGTGTTTAATTGTGTTTGGTTAGAACCTGTTCAACTTCCTAATATGTTTAGCGTTAGATCAGTTGACTCTTCTGCTCAGTAGGATGGTGGAAATGTGATAGCATCACTCTACATGAGACTCTGGAAAACCCACCTGCAACTTCAGGGTGGTCTCATTACAGCTTAACCTTCACTCAGTCTCGCTGTTGCTGGGGAATGAATGTGTGCTGTGGAGCTTATTTCTCCCTCTTATTTTCTCATTCTCACTTTACAGTGAGATAGCAATTTTAAATGATTCTGACCATTCTGACCACAATTATTGCTGCTAAAACCAACCCATGGCTTCAATGAAAACTTTAAGAACGGCACATGTGCGAAACATCTAAATGCACAGTAGGCAGTAGGTTCATTGAATGTCCTGCAGTGTTCTTGTTTATCTTTTAACACTGGTATTGTATAGATGTCTGATAGGATCAGTTGTGGCCTGACGGTTGGCTGCTCTGGTGATACCAGTGTTTTAGACTGATTCTGCGCTATTCATCTGGATGATCGGCTATAATTTTCTATAGTGCCATTTGTACCTATAACATTTCTCGATTTATGTTGTGTGATTGAGTGTGTGACACACTCCCTCAGAATCCAAGAAAGTGATTCATGGAGAGGCTTGTATATAAATAACACAACGTGGTAGCATTTCATGCCTCTTCTGAGCACTAGTACAGATAATTTGTGACTTTCCTTGATGTTTTTTTTTTTTTTTAGTTTATAGATGAATGGAAATAATTGCTTTATTTATTTAACAGCAGACTTGTGCCAAGAGAAAATATTTCATTAAAAGCTGAACTGTTGCTTACTGAGTGGGTGGCCCTCATTTCTTTGCCTGTTTTGAGAATGTTTCTGATGATTTCTTTGCATGCATATATACACTCCATCCTACTTTTAAGTGCAAATACTTTTGCATGCTCTCTGATATCTATGTTGTTTGCATGTCTCGCTTCAAATATTTCCCACAGCTGCGGTCTTACATGGCCAAGGAGTTTTAAGTTACAAGTGGCTACTAACACCATCTGTTTAAAAGTTTGATATCTCTTATCCTCACCAAGACTGCATTTATTTGATCAAAAATAAATTACAGTAAAAACAGTAATATTGTGAAATATTTTTTTCTAATTTATCCCTTTGATTGCAAAGCTGTATTTTCAGTAGCATTACTCCAGTCTTTAGTGTCACGTGATCCTTTAAAAAAATCATTCTAATTTACTAATGTGTTGCTCAATAGACATTTCCTATTATCCTATATTCCTGTTATTAATTGATATTGTTATCAATGTTTAATAGAAGTTCTAAAGAACTGTAAAAAAAAAGTTTGTAATGTTGTTTTGATAATTTAAAGGGTTAGTTCACCCAAAAATGAAAATTAAGTCATTAATTGCTCTCCCCCATGCTGTTCCAACCCCGTAAGACCGTCGTTCATCTTCGGAACACAAATGAAGATATTTTTGATTAAATTTGAGAGGTGGATCACTGCTACATAGGCTGCCTAAGGGATCGAAACTTGACGGCCCAGAAAGTTGGGCTTGGTACAGCATGGGGGTGAGTAGGGGAGCGTGGGGCACAACCTAGCGTGGGGTTAAATGTAACAGGGACCTTTCACATAGTCAGTCAGGATCAAGCAGGTTGTCTTTTCGCTCTTTTTCTCTTGCTGCCAGAATACGCTCTCCCGCGAATTTGCAGAAAGTTTTGATTATATTTCGTGAAGATACTGGACAAAGAGTGTTTTGACACCATGCAAGTAAATTTTTTCATCATAGATTTTTTTTTTTTCGGTTTCTGAGTTGGGTGTGTACATTTCCAAATCTAACTTTATATTGCCTTAATCACTGTCTTGTTGGCTCAATCATAGCACCGTTTTGAAACATGTCAGCAATTCCTAGCGACTTTTAGCAAGGCTTAAAATATGTAATACACTGCGGGGTTAGTTGTAATAGTGTTAAAAAAACAAGCCACCAAGTGTACAATGATAATCAAATGAAAACCGAGCCACACAACTTTTCAGGTTTGAGTATACATTTACCTTTGTTGGACTTTCACAAACAATGTTGGAATTTAAAATGTTTAAAATTTAGTGTACTATGAATGATAACTTGTTTATTTCTAAAAAAATATGGCCTGTTTTTAATGTAATAAACCCTTTACATTTTTATTTTAAGCTCATTTGTATTATTATTACTGTTATTATTATTAATAATAATAATTGTACATGCAGCTGCCACACACAAATCTAATTCAATTGCAATTACAGTATTTTATGATTTTATTTATTATTATTTATTGCAAAACTGTGCAGCCCTTTTCTATGTCTCTATCCATGATATTGATCCACAAAAGAAGGATGATTGGATGAGGAATGGATGTATGGATATCTGTCTATACAGCTGCACAAACAATATCAAACTATACAAATAAAATAGTACTGCATTACTGGTATGTGTGTTACACACAGTGTTACAACTAACCCCTCTGTCTGTTACAATTAACCCCGCATATGGGGTAAGTGCAACTGTACGAAAATGGTAGGTCCTAGAAAAAAACTTTTAAGTGTTCATTTGTAGCAGAGATGTGTATGTTGCTTTTTTATTAATTATTAGATATTAATCTAACCTAATTATTTTTTTAATTAATTGAGCCAAAACCAAAATGTGTTAGGTTGTGCCCCGCTCTCCCCTAATTAATGACTTAATTTTCATTTTTGAAAATGAGTGAACTATCCCTTTAATGCAGATCTTACCGACCCCACACTTTGGAAAGCTATATTATGAAATTCAATTTGTGATAAAGAAATACAATATGCAGCAGCAGAGCAATAGGAATACATATAGAGTACGCCCAGAAGTTTAATAATGAAGCATACGGTTTAGTGTATCGATTACAGCTTAAATATTTTGTGACGGCATAATGTGAGAGAGAAAATATCTCTAGCCAAAGACCAGAACAATTCTGTTTAGGCTAATGTTACACAGAACAGCTTTTTTGGTGTTGTCCAGAAATATACATTTAGCCTAAGCGAATTTTTGATCAGCATGTGATGTGTGTGTCCTTTGAATCGAAACCCATGACCCTTTAGCGTTGCTAGCGCCATGCTCTAACATTTGAGGCCTACTAGAACACCACTAAAACCTAATTTCCTCTCTCTCTTTTTCTCCTTAACTCAACAAATATTCTCACAAGTACATGAAAGTGACACCAGGTTCAAATTGGTAGCTGGATTTGTGTGGTTAGGGCTGTAGGTATGAAAGAGCCATATCTCTGTCACAAAAACAAACAGACATTGAGCGTGCGAGCAAGCGAATGATGCTATTGACTCGAGCGTGAGTGAGGAGGCTGCTTCCATATGTGTGGAGTGTGCTTTGTCTCCTGTAGATAGACACAATGCTTTGAAGTGCGGATTGGCCCAGTGGGGTGCTAGCTTCTGTTGAGAGGAGATGCTAAACACAGAGGATGTGAGGGACACGCGACTGCACGCTACACCATTACCCATACAGGAGCAAAGAGGCGAAAACGCAAATCCAATGATAATGTACATCTGTTCCAGAGTATTTAGAGGCTTTGAACGTTTTTTTTTTTTGTTTCTGCAGGATAAGTGCAGCCCTTTTTCTTACAGTATCTCACAACTTCAAAGCAGATTCTCTGGATAATGCAAATGACTGGAATATGGCGCTTTCTGCAGGCTCGAGAGCATGAAAAGAAAAGGGAGAGGAGGAAAAAAAAGTGAATTTAAGCTAATTGGTGTGGTAGGCTTTTATGTATGAGAAGAAGGGCGAATATAAAGCACTTTATTAACTGTCAAGTTCATTGAATTAGGCGAGATGCTGACGAGTGCTAAAGTTCAAATTCCCTCTGTCTGTCTTTGAGGTTTGTTTGTAGCACTCAAGGTCTCGGTGCCCTGTTGACATTTGCTCCATATCGACTTCTGTTAAGGGTATGATGAGATAACAGTCATTGAGATTAAAAGCGTCCCGTTGTAATCACAAGGGCATGTGTGACAGCTGAGAAGGAGGTGGTAAATGGAGGTGTGGATGTCGCAGGCTGCACATTTCTATTAGAGTGCACAGTGTAGGTCTTGCTGTGTCTTACAATTTTTTTGAATTAAGTATTAATATAAATAAAAAATGTAAATCAATTATGAAAATGAAAAAATATCATGTCTTGTCTCCATGCTTCTTTATTCCTCACTGTGGATCAATGAAACTAAAACTATTAAAAACCACTGCTGAAATAAAATCTAAATATCAGATTTTTTTTTTAAATGAGAACCCAAATTCTTAACATTAGAGAAAAAAATGATTAATTTAAGAACTGATTACTGAAGTGTTCTTTAGGGAACCAAAAATTGGTAAAAATAGATAAATAAATACTGCCCTACAAAGGCAAAAGGCAGTAACTGACCAGAGTGTCAAACTGAGAAAAATGACTTTAAAGTTTTTTGTTTTGTCCACACAAATGTATTATAGGTAGAGCAATGAAAATCTGGTGACTTGTTGCCCAGATCAAGAAATGTGTGTATATAAAAAATCTTGTGCTCAAAGTTGACTTTTGACCCTTATTTGTCAGATACTGTACTCTGCCTTTGTATTATTTACTAAAAAATAAGGAGTCGTGCAAAGGCAAAAGGCAGTAACTGACATATAATCAATTTGCTTACCACCATTTAGAAGATAATTAACTGATCACCTTCATTAAAGTCTAATGGGAAGAGAATCGACCAAACAAAAAGTTTTATGTGTACGTGGATAATATTTTGCAACAAATACACTTTATGCTGTTTCACTAACGCTAAATGACGCTTAATTACAGAAGACGCTTTGAAACTAGCCTAGATAACTTGTGGATAGCTTGGTCTGAATACCAGCAAGGGACACGGACTATATGTTCAAAACCTTTGAGGATTGTGGAAACATCGTAGATGACGTGTATTGCAATGGATTTTATGGAGTTACAAGAAAAGGTAGGAAATGATTGTTTATTGCCACCGTGCAGTATGTGTTAGCAGGCTACTGCCGCTGTGAAGTAATGTGTAGCATGATAGCTAGGCTGGGGCTAATGTCAACATTGAATAGGCTACATTCCTGCAATGTCTGCATCTCTGGATTGTCGGCACAGAATGGATTGCTGAGTGATTTTTAATTATTTAAGTATTAGATGTCATGCTGTCTAGGTATCTATTGATGTTTTGGTTGGTGTTGGTGTGCTGGCTAATAAGTAGACTAGTTAGCTTCTTCGTCAGTTGCTTGTCCTAGCAATTCAAAATTAACGTTAAGTATATGGCACTTTCATACTTCATCTAATGCATTATTTTATAAGATAATTTATTACCTTGGTCTTCATGTCTTCTTTTCAACGCCAACTCCACCATCATTCTCCCTCGAGAGCAATTTGCCATTCTTACAGTAGTTCAACACTTGATAAAACGACCACTTAACGCATTTGACAGCTCGTTTTTTATTTGGATATTTGTGTGTTATAGAAGTAAGTGATTTAGTGACAATACATGGACAGTAACTGAAGCGCGGCAAATTTTTATGGACAGTAAAACAAAGGCAGATCATCGTAACTGCAAGGTGGCACCGTAACATCTCTTTTATGAATGGCATAACAAAGGCGGAACTGGACTTTTGCGTCGAAGATCAAAGCCAAAGAAGGGTAACTGCAGTTACTGCTTTCTGCCATGGTTGCTTGTATGGTTTTGGGAGTTACTGTGAACACAACCCTCTATTTTTTCGAAAAAACAGTCAAATTGAGTATAGATATTTATCCACATGATAAAGGAGGTCTTTAATATCCCAAAAATGACATTAACTCATTTTTGACCAAAAATGCAGTTACTGCCTTTTGGCTTTGTAGGGCAGAATACATTCAGGAACCCAAGTGAACTGTGGTGAATTCTTCTGAAGGAGATAGAGGCAAGAAAGAAAAAATGCCTGTGAGCTACTGTTTTTCAACCAAGACCCCTGTAATTATAGCATTTTAGATGGTAAATTTACACTGATAATGAGAACCAAAATGTGATGTGTATCATCACGAAGAGATTAGTTACTTTGTTGAGACCACGGCTCATGTCTCTCCAATTAGCCGTAAATCCCACTTTCACAGCATAATCAAGCCTTTATGAACATTAAAGCTCTTCTTCATTTGGCTTGAACCAATGAGCTACAGATAGTAGATGAGTAAATGCTCCAATAAATCGGTACAAATCTAAACTCTCAGATCAGTTTATTGGATTAAATGAAGCCCCAGTCTCTGAATATGTTTCACCTGCTTTCCCCCCCTGTTCCTCTCAAGCTACTTACTCCAAGTTCTCAAAGTCTGCTTGGATCATTTATGACTCCCCATAGTCTTGAATGAGTGTTTCCTCCTGTGATTCCTAGAGGCGCATGATTCACTTGTGACTTCAGCGTTCCCTCTTGAGTCACCTGCTCTTCTGGTCTCTTTCTGGTGAATCTGTGTGAGATATGTTAAGATTTATGTGGGATAAGTTTTGAGGTCTCGGAAAGAAGCAGTAACTTACACTTCTTCAGTCTTATTACGACTGACCCATCAGCCGATTTATGGGTCCACCATAAACTGGTGGTCCCAGACGTGTATATTCTTATGACATTATGTGCAACATTATGTGAGTTTTTGTTTGACATCCCAGACAAGTGGACAGTTCAATAAAAAATTACAATTTAATTGGATGGCCCACTTTAAAAATTTGAACTATTCGTAACTTGTCGTAACATGTCAGCTAACTCTTATTAGACTATTAGTGGACTGTAGTTTTGTGAGCGTTTGGGTTAGAATAAGTTGTTATGTAGTTGCAAAGTAACAGTCTGTCTTTGACTTAACAGAAATGAACTTTTTTTACTTCCAAAAGTGGGTTTCTGTCTTCTATGGGTTGTTTTAAATAGAGAAAATCTCAACTAAAAAAAAAAACTGAAAAAAACTGAAACATCTCAAAAGAAATACAAAAGAAACAAGAATGCGGAGTAGTATTTAAATCTGCAAGTGTGTGATAAGATTCAAAATGTTGCATTGGCATTCAGTCATTTTCTGCTGGGCATTTGGAGTATACTTGCCATGAACTTTTTTGAATAACCTTGATTCTCCACATCAACGATAAATGATTCATTTTATTAAATCTACTGCGGTTCAGTCGATTTCCCTTTTGGGGTATTAACATGCTAACAGAATGCTCACACAGCTCTGGATAGAGGAGTCTTTTATTTAAAGGGTAAGTAGACCAAAAAAAAGAAAGAAAATAAAATCTGAGAGATTTCTGTCCCTCCAAAGACAGCTATGGAACTGACACTTTAAAGCTTCCAAATGTTCATAAAGAGATCCTAAAACTAATTGATATCAATTGAGCAGTTTAGTTCAAATTTTCTGAAGAGACTTGACTGCTATATATCTTTTATTAACACATAAACATTAATCAACTCACACATCAGTTGTGGTAAAAAGAAACTCAAGCACGAGCGAGAACCACAGAGTGTTACACAGCACTTTTAACCAATGAGACTTGTTCTTGTGCGTCTAGCAGGTTCGGGAAAGCTTTTGTTTATGTTCGCTGATGAATATTTATTTATTTTCTTATTTGGTTGTCAAAAGCTTTTATAATGTTAGAGAACGCGCGGCCATTTTTAATTTGAATGCGTGAGGTTTCCGGTAGCTACATCATCTAGTTATTTTAGCTGTATGATGATTATAAAGCATAAATACACTAGTTTGTGTAGTGCAAATAGTTTTACCATTTACAACGTTCTGTTATTCTTACCTATAGCGGCTAATGAATCGGATGTCTTGCACATTCACAGAAAAGCTTCTTTCGTGTTGAAAATATATGAGAAAAAAAAAGTCCCCAATTTTAGTCATTTTACGGACACGATCCCTTGGCAGGATGCTGTAGATGTTTTCCACTACGCACACTCAGGACGGATGCATGGCATTTACACAGTGTGAGTTTAATTGAATTACATTCCAATTATTTTGCTTATCTGCATCTGACGTTACTTATAGCCCTTGATATGTTAATTCCATGCATACATGCTGTTCACATTTTTTCACGTTGTTATCACAGTTAGCCCTGGTTATCTTCCTCAAACTCTGATGAAGTCTATCAGAGGCCAACAAAATGAGTAAAAGAGAGGGAGAGCGTACGGGAGAGAGAGAGAGAGAGGCACCAAAAGTTCCATTGGTTTTGAGTAGATCATTGGGGCTCTTTATTTTTGCAACATCAAAGGGCTTGTGTCTGCTTTGATGTGGCAGCATGCTGTTTAAGGTACAGAGTGAATGGAAAGATGTCAAGCTGCAAGGTGCCTCTGTAGTTTGCGAGGAGGGCTCTGCAGAGCAGCAGATGAAAGGACCAAACAGGGTTTGATAATGAATGTCCAACAAGTAGCCCATCTCAGGCAGTGCTCACGCAGCGGGAGCCAGAGCTAACCTTCAACGACGCACACAACGCCCCGCACTCCTCCTCTAAATACTATCGCTCACTCCCTCGCTTTCTCTTTTTAGCCGTCCGCTGAAAACTCCAGAGAAGTGAGCTTTAATCTTCTTGTCAATTAAAACTCAATACAAAAGCAACCGCACAAACACACAGATAAAGGCGCGTGCCTGTGCCTGCGACTGCGGTCGCAGATGCGCAGCAACACGCTCTGGCACTTCTTCTGTTCCATTCTCTCTCTCTCTCTCTCTCTGAAAGACATTTGATCTCTTTCTTTTTGACAGAGCATGTCTCTCCAAGCTCAGCACTAATTGGCTTCCAATTTCACCAAGACTCGACTCAATTAGGACGTCGCTTACCAGCTCGCCTCTTCTGTCTTTTTGAAGCCAGTGTCCACCGCTGTGCTGACTGAGTTTTCATCACTCACAAACAGTCTCAATTCACCTGTTCCTTTGATATGCTATTTCAGAAAAAGAGTGCAAACTGGAAATGTCCTGCAATGGATGTGTGATGAAGTGTTGTTCGGCTGAATGCAACTGAAGGCTGATCAAACAGAAGAACAAACTTGTTAGAGAGACAATTTTAATTGATTAATTTATAAAACCAGAGGTTATAAATGAACCCGGTCTAATCCCAAGACGTCATATAACTGACGTTTTGGGACGTCTTTTGACCATACGTCAATATTCGCCTTTTTAGGGCCCCCTTAAACGTCGGTAGATGAGGTTATGGGATCCTAACTCTACCCCATACCTAAACCTAACCCTAAACCTAACCCGTCACCTAACTGACGTTAAAGGTAAAGCGTCAGTTGTATGACGGCCCGGGATCGCCATCTACCGACGTTTAAGGGGGCCCTAAAAAGGCGGATATTGACGTATGGTCAAAATATGTCAGTTATATGACTTTTTGGGATGAGACTGTGTTGTATAAATTGTGTTGCCATGAAGGTGTGCCAGACAGAAATATGAATTTATGGCTGTTGTTACCATTTTCATGTGATGAAATAGCAGAGGTGGGGGACTCGAGTCACATGACTTGACTCGAGTCTGACTCGAGTCACAATTTTCAGGACTTGTGACTTGCTTGATTAAAGTACAAAAATGACTTGACTTGACTTTGACTTGAGAACAAGTTACTTGAGACTTGACTTGACTTGAAGTGGAAGACTCGACAATGACTTGAACATATAATAAACAAACAGCAATACAGTTAATTAAAATATATATTATGACGTCAGCATCAATATATCGGCATCTGTGCCTTTACGCTGCTCAATTCAAACCGCGCCAAACGGAAGTTCCGGGAGTCTCACGCATATTGATAGCGTCTCCCTGATGCCCGCAAATGAGTTAAAATCTCCCGGAATCTAGAGCGAGATACTGCGCGTATAACATACATAGCGTGCGGCGTGTGCACGGCAGAGATATGGGAAGCCAAACAAACCAAAAGTGGGACGAGACAGCGGGGCTTTACAGAGCTCGTGCCGCGCAGACATGTCATCTGCACGGTTCAATGATCCGAGCCGCGCAGCCGATTCGTCAGCGCAGCGCGGACGTGTTTCCTAGCGACACTCAATAGTCAGCGCTGTACTGACCAATTTAAAGCAACGCAAACCATATGCTACATACTACATGCAAATAAATGTACAATAAAGAAACCCCTCCTTCCTTACAAAGAATTGTTCTCTACTGAAGTTTAGGAGTTAATTATGGAGAATTCCATAATTAAAACAATCATTTGTTAATATTTATGTAAATTTAATATATAATATACATAATATTATTTAATATGTAATATTTATTAAATATAAAATGTGTTAATATAACATATTACCATTTTTATTTTATATTTATTTTAAACATATTTTAAATATGTTAATATAACATATATTAACCCCCATATATGAATTCTTGTAGGTTGGGATGTCTGTATATGCAGCATAGATATATACACGGCTGTGCAGCTGCAAATGCGTTTTACATATAGGTTTCAGTAAATCGAGGAAAAGGAGTTTCCGAAGACATTTGTTGGCTATGATAAGAAAAACTACTGAATTAAAAAAAAATTGCATTTTATATTCTCATACATTTCATACATTTTATATTTTACATTTATATAAGATATAAGATATTACATTTTAGATTTCATACATTTTAGACCGTTTCAATTAAATTGAATTAGACAGATTGGATTATACATCTTAGAATCGATACATCTTAGACTCTGAACGTTTTGTGTAAACAACACAATTTTATTTTATTTTCAGATATTAATGTAGCACAGATATGCATATGATTAATATAGCAAATGTAAGATACATAATATATGTATAAAAGTTCATCTTTTCTGTGCAAAAATAAATATGTATCGAAAAAATTTACCTCTATTTATTTTAGTAGTGTGACTTGACTTTACTTGAAACTTATCAGGACTTGACTTGACTTGCTTAGGGTGAACCCTTGACTTGACTTGACTTGCTTGATTTATCTGAACTGCGACTTGAGACTTGACTCGAGACTTGATGGTTAAGACTTGAGACTTGCTTGGACTTGACCATGTGTGACTTGTCCCCACCTCTGTGAAATAGATCACGGCATTCGGCAAACCACTTTGAGGGCAGACGAGGATCCACTTTTAAAGATCTAGTGTTCATCTATATAGATGAGCTATTTTAGAGTTGTGAAAAGTGGATATTCATTTCATGTTCTCTGGGGTAGTGTGGTATGAACCCCCTTACCCAAAATTCCCTTGTGTGCTGCCCTTCCACTCAGTGATAAGTGCACATGCCTGCCTGTGGTCAAATAAGATCCTTACTGAAAATCAACCTAGAATTCAAAACTGCCAAGAAGTTACTAATTAAATACTTCATGATTGGAGTACCAAACCTGTCAGAGACATTACTTGTGTACCAGTGTGTCCTGTAGTATTTTTCTGTGATGCTCTGCTGCTGCTTTGTCGGTGCCCCGACAAAAGAAAAGATATTTTACTGCAGTTCTGAATGTGAATTTGTTGCCTGTAATGAATGTGATGAAAGAAAAATATTGTGTACCATGAAATAATGGCAATGTCTCATTATTGAATTGTCATTGCAGGGTGCTGCAATCCTAAACAAACATACAACGTGGCAGTGTTGTCCGGTTTACATACAAATGACTCTTATCTGCTATCTTATTGAATCAAAAAGAGCCCAGTGTAGTCTGATTCCTGAACGAATGTTTCAGATGAATCAATTCTTTTTAGTGAATCAAAAACATGTAGCACGACCAGGGGTGCGTTTCCCGAAAGCATCGTTAGCCAATTATGGTCGCAAGTTGGTTGCAATTTCCATTGAACTCTCTTGGTAACGACGGAACTTGCGACCATAGTTGGCTAACGATGCTTTCGGAAAACGCACCCCTGTGTAGTTTGATTCCTAAACGAATGCCTCTTATGAACTGGTCATTTTTAGAGAATCAAAAACACTGGGTGTAACTGTTTTCTGATTCCAAAACTAATCTCTCTTATGAGCTGGTCAAAAAGATGATTTAAACTAAATCTAAATGAATCCATATACAATCACAATTCATCAGAACAGTTATGTGTTGACATTGACTCACTCACTGAACTTTTATTGATGCCGGTATGGAAATGAAGAATGCTTTGTGCCAATAATTACTGACTGATGATTGTCCATATGACAGTGAGTTGTTTATGTAATAAATGAAGATCCCTAGTAGCTATATATATATAGACCATTTTGCAAGATGTAAACAACACTGGTTCAGAAACACTTCCTGTTTCAGTTTGTAACTGTTTTCTTTATTTCACATGGAAAGAAAACATCTTAAAGATGTTTGTTTAACTTTTTGAATCAGTTTTATATGTTCTGTTGGTTGTATTTTATCCCAGCTTTTATGTAGTGTTAAACTGAATCAGGAAGTGCTTCTGGACCAGTTTTGTTTACATCTTGCAAAATGGTCTATACGTCCACTCATATCACCCACGAACGTATATTATAAGGTCACCCCATCATGCTGAAGGGACTGTAAAAATCCTGCATCTCTTTTTGTTCTCTAACATTTACCATTTGTGAGCATGACAGTCTCACAACATTGGAAATGACAAGAACATTTATGCAAAGGGAGCTCAATTGTTCACTGATTAGGATATTAGCATTTCTGTCAGAACTCTCCTCACAGTTCCTCTGTGTTTGTGGAAAAGCACAAACATGAAAAACCACACCTAACTGTTTGTCATCATTACATCTGTCATTGTTAAACCCATCTGAGCTTTATATAATACACTGATAAGAAAGATGACAAACACATCATCACACATTAGGAAATATGAGATAACGCAATCATGACAATATACAACAGGAACAAAACAGCTCTCTTTCTCATGTTTTCATTAGATCAAAGACAAAGGCAAATTGGAAAAGCCACATATCCATCTCTCACACACTAGGTAAGATGTTTTTGCATTGCTTTCAATTGTTTGGATATTATTCCAATAAACCTGATTTGACCAGGGTGTATTATTCTGTTTTCATGACTAAAATCCTGAATATTTTTCCTAGCTCTGAAGATTTTTGAATTCCTGTTTTTTATGAAGTTTGTTAACAAAGCATGTTCAAATAATTGATCCAATTATCACATCATTCCAGCCAGCTGTCGACAATCAGTAATCAACATGTCTATCCAATTAGCTTGAGACCTACATATACTCATTTGACTCAATGTTTCTCGACAGTTTTTCAGCAAGAGATTCCTGCATGTCCTGTTCTCTCTATTGTAAGTTAAATGACTATTGACACTAACACTCTTGTCTTTAATGGCTCTTGGAGCACCTGTCCTAGTCATTGATAGTGATTGGATTATCACTTTTTCATTTTGAATGACATGTTATGCAGATGAGTTCAGGGCTGGGGAATTTTCTGATGGCAGGCTGACTCCTATACTACACTTACATGCTTTGTTCAGATTGTCTCCACCATTATGTAAATCCCTCCCCCTTGAAAAGAATGAACTCAAGTGTGCTGAGCTATGAGTTTAGACTTGGATGACTACAGCAACTCACAGCGAAGTCCTCAAAAAGAGTAACTTTTTGCTTGAGTCCCTGCACGTCTGGGCCAAATATCCCTGCCGTTCGGGCCAAATATCCGAGCTCAGAGCCCTCTCCCAGGACATCACACCAAATATGCATACCATTTATTCTATATAGCTAATTTTTAAATGTGAACTACTGAATTTCTGACTAGAGTTTTGAGCATGTAACAGAGCAACTTCTGAGATAAAAAGGCAATAAGAATTCTGCCATGATGCTCTGTTTCTCTGCTGAGACACAGGCTAATTGTGTTGTCACTGTCAGCACATGTCAGCTGGCCACTGGATGACTGTTCTTCTGTGTCCAGTGCAATGCCAGAAATGCTCCAGCATGATAGACAAGTTCATTGAGAGGTACTAAGGAGAGTAAGTCAATTAATTAATTTGGTGGAGGGAAATGCCCATTACTGTTGTTCAAAATTGTTTATTTGTCTCAAATTCTACCTACCAGGGTTGAGCATCATTCAGAATGCCTTTTAAATTCTAGTTCAAATTGAAGTAAGAAACAAAATGCAAAACTGCAGTTCAAATTTGGATGGAGGTAGAATTCAAATGAATTAAAATGCAAAGAAGTTCCTGTAACGGTAACTTTAACACGAAAAACAACGTTTTTAAAAAGGCTCTGTCTTTAACATTGGATTTCAGAGGGATGGAGACATCATGCTGATCAGCTCTGGTCTCATCAAAGCCAGACAACCCACCCACACAAGATGAACACCAAACCAGCACATCAGCTAACACTGCCCAGTTGACTACAGTGCCTCATCATCAGAAGAAAACATATAGGCTATTGCTAACACTTTAAATAACACTGTAGGATTGCAGACTAGTGCATAAAGGCAAAAACTGATCAGTATTATTTATTGAGTCCATATACAGAAGATAATAATTCCCTCTATACTGCCTTATAAGGCCAGAGGCTGTTGAGCCGACTAGTATAGGCAAATCAAACAATATTTAAGCTTAAACATTTGTTGTAACTGACTGAAAATGTTTCTTGAACATTATTGATAAATTATAGAAACATGTACAGATAGCTTAATAGGCTACTTATTAAAAACAAACAAGAAAAGAAGAACAAGCTGAACACAAGGCTATGAACATAAAACTATTATGTTTTAATTTTTTCAAAACTATTATTTATCATTTACTGTAAAAAAAAAAAGAAAATAAAAAAGACAAACTGCTTGCTGAGATAAAGCAATAGGCCACATTTTTTTCCATGATGCTAGGGTTCCCTCTTGAGTTTGAAATGTAGTTCTGCATGCATTTTTTTATTACTAGAAAATGTGGCAAAACTTGTTTCTTTACAGCCACGATACAGTTTTGTCTGTCATTGTGACATCGCTCCGATCATTTTTGTTTTTGTCATTTCCGAAACTCTGCAGTGTGGATGACCAGTCCATGACAGACCCGGGGAGCGTTGGACCACATGAGCAGTAGGCTCACTGAACTGTTTGTAGCCTTATATTCATATTGAGCAAATGGAGGTTTTACGGGAGAAAACAAGTCTCTGACAACTATAGCCCAACACTTTAATGGGAAAAAAAAATTAAGAAGAAGAAAATCAGTAGCCTGTACACACAATATGATTGCATTCAAGAAAAAAGAACAGCGTGTAGCCTACTGGCATTCAATTTCGCAGTAGGTTACATAAGCAGCATATATAGACAAAACCACAGTGAAGACCTACTGTCGTACAAATAAAGTGCCACAGCACCCCTCTGTCTGATCTGCAACGACACTGACAACAACACAGACTGCTATACTAGCCCAACTTCCTGAAGATTCAGGGGAGAACAGCACCTCCTCTTTCACTTTCAGTTCGGACGATCATTTCCATAAAGTGACCAAACACATACGCCCGTGTTCGTGGTGTTTTCATATTCCAGTTTAGTATATAGAAAGTCAGTAAAGATGAAGAATGAAGAATCACAGGCTTGGAATATTTAGCAGACAGACGTTTAGGCGTGTTTCGTTTGGGATATTAATTTCGAAAGTTTCAAGTGAGACAGAGATGCATTTGTTCTTAAACTACAGGCTATAGGCTACGCATACGCGTATGATTATGAATGGAACATTTATCGCCTATAGTGGGTGAGCAGCATGACATCCACGAGTTATTTTGGACCTTCTCTGGTAAGTGTTTTTTTTTAATATTATTTTTTTTATATACATTGGGAAGTAGATTAATTTCCAATCCATTTGCGGTATAGCTTGTTCCTATTTAAACTAAATTCACAACCATCATTCACTAATCAAGGCATAATTAAAAAATAACAATATAATAGACAATTGCATGGCCTATCTGCTTTTGGTAAAAATGAGGAAATGAGTGCTCAAATTTACTCTAGCAGTTAATAATTTGTGCCGATATTATATATCTCTATCTCTTTTTGATGTAGGTCTTCTATGTCTCATCCCTTTAGTTTGGTTCTGATTGTGTCTGTTGACTTTGAGACAAGGCAGAGTTCCACTATGAGCACTCAGTTGATCCTAAAACAGCGAGCAGAGCTTCTGGCAGTCCTATGTGGTGGAGGCAGTGCTGAACCTCTGGACTGTGTTCTGGACTTACTTCTGGCGTGGGAGGTTCTTGTCTGGGAGGATTACCTAAACATACGGGTGGTGGAGAAACCCTTATGTTCTAATGTAAGGCAACTTTTAGATGTGGTGTATGATAAAGGAGAAGATGCATGCAGCTTTTTTTTGGCTGCAATTAACCAGATCTTACCAGATGAGCAGAAGGTGGGACTGTGTTTTGGGAACGGATGTGCTGTGGTGGGCAAGAACAGACCAGACTCTGCAACTTTAACATTATTGGCTGACAGGCCAGTCTTAGTGACAAAGCTCAGAGATAATATTGACGAAGCTTTGCATGCTTTACTGACAACTGGCTGCTTCACCATCAAAGATTGTGATGGGGTGCAACTACCTGTATACACACCGTCACAACAGGTAACTTGATTGAATACTGCTCTAACCCATAAATTAGTTTACTTCTTTGTATTATGAAATCCTTGAAATTGCATGTGTCCCACTACTAAATTATGTTTTATTAACAAAGTTCGGGAGGAGTACGTTCAGATAATTAATCTAAATTAACACAAGATGAGTGCACTCAGTTAATCAATTAATTGCCAAAATAAGAGGTATACATACAGCAGACTTACCACAGTTCACTGGCAGTTTAAATAGCATCCATCCACGACCCCTTCTCCTCACTGTAGTCTTAACCACTCTTACAACAACCGGGGGGAGTACTCTGGGTTTGGGCCTAATTCCGAACTCAGATCCCTCCCCCTGGACAGCACGCCAAATATGTACGTGTGAACTTGTAATCTATCATATAACTCGCCCTATGACTAAATTCATTGTCAGTGACATTTGAATTGCCATACATGATAAATTGCCAAATGAAAATTGTCATATTGTGATATATCTCTTATAGCCTGGCTGCGCCCTCCTATGCACTTCCGCTCAATTTCATTTTCCTTCAGTACAAATGAAATGTACTAGAGTCTGGTTGAACCAGGCTATATCTCTTATACATGCTTTAGAAATTGAGCTATTTTCCAATAGTCATTGATAAGCTCAAAATAGTTTGACATATGACATATTTCTTTCTTCCAAGCCTGTTCTCTTCTAAGTAAATGTCCTTTACTTGCTTAATAAATGTACATCCAGTGATCTTGTTGGATTGTTGCAGGTTCGGAGGCTGTTAGACCAAGTAAAGTTTAAAGGGGAAACTGCTGCAAAGACCTTACTACAGTTTCTAGAACAAACAGAGCCAACCAGACCAAACCCTGAAGAGAAAGAAAGTCACCTTTCTGCTGGTAAAAGACATTTCTTCTGTCATATGGACACTGGACAGGAAGTCTTTTTTTCATGTCTTTGTCTTTGATTTTGCATAAGATGCAAGAAATGGACATAATTATGTCACTTTTATTTATTTGAATATATGTTGACTTAACTAAAAAAATGTAAAATAAGTATAAATACATTTAGAAATATAAATAAAATAATAATGAATACAAGATAATACAATCATTTTTACATTTTTTTCTTTATTAGTAATAAGTTAGCTTATCCAAAAACATAAATGTAATTGTCAATACACTCTGTCCTCTACTTTACATTGTTTCTCCAGATTGTCTGCTGTACCAGACGAAGCTGCGAAGCTCTGTTGCTGCACAGTCACTCTTTCTCAGCACCTACGGTGGGACAGGACGTTTCTCCTTGGATGATATTTACACTGATGGACTTCTTGAAGTAATGGATGGTTCTGGTGAAACTACTACATTAGGGCTGGAGGATGTGGTGGGTCCCATAGGGAGTCTAAATGAAGATGCTGACACCATTCTTGTGTCTGGGGAGGCAGGAAGTGGCAAAAGCACACTGCTTCAGCGACTGCACTTGCTCTGGGCAAGAAAAGCTTTGCTCACAAACACTTTTCTGCTGTTCTCCTTCAGTTGCCGCAAACTGAATTCAGAGCACAGAGAGTTATCTCTGAAAGAGCTCCTCTTCCTGCACTGCTGCTGGCCTGATCGAAGTCAGGATGAGGTTTTCCAGTACATCCTAGACCACCCTCATATGGTGCTGTTCACTTTTGATGGGCTTGATGAATTTAAACACGGTTTCACAGATGAGGAACGTCACTGCTGCCCCACAAAGCAAGTGCCTATACATGTATTGCTTTTCAATCTGTTGCAGGGTACGCTAATGAAGGGCATTTTGAAGGTGGTCACCAGCAGGCCACAGGCTGTAGGCCCATCGCTGAAGCGCTATCTCCGCAAAGAAGTGCACCTGAAGGGTTTTTCTTGTAGAGGTATCAACTGCTTTGTGAAGAAACATCATAGCGACCCTGCTATAGCTAGAAGTGTCATCGAGTCCCTCCAGAGTAACACGGTGTTGCTAGGTCTTTGCCACATCCCAGTCTTTTGCTGGATTGTGACCAAGTGCCACCGGGAGCTTCTGGGTGGTCAGGATGGTATTCCTCAGACCATCACTGATGTCTACCTCCTGGTCTTACAGCATTTCTTCAAGCGAAACTCATCTCAGCCCCAAGGAGTCCTGGGAAAGGCCTGGTTGGAGGAACATTTGAACACAGTGTTAAAACTTGGACAGTTGGCATTGGAAGGCCTGGAAGCCTCTTGTTATGTGTTCTCAGGATATGAGCTGCAAAGAAATGGGCTCACAGAACAGGATATCAGCATGGGTTTCCTAATTTACTGCAATGACCTATCCGTGACACATTGCAAACACTACGAGTTTCTGCACATCACCTTGCAATGCTTCTTCGCTGCTCTGTATGTTGTTCTTACTCGTAACAACAATCGCTCTGCTATCTCCAGACTCTTTCAGCCTCAGTACACGCAGTGGTCAGGCCTGTCTCAAAGGTGTCTTGGACACTGTATTGATCCGTCAGTTGAGGAGGTGAAGACCCATGTGGCAGAGACACCAAACCTCCAGATTACAGCTCAGTTTGTGTCAGGACTTTTTTCTCAGCGGCACCATAATCTCCTCCTGGACTGCTGTCCTACTGCTGTGCGGGAACGCAAGTTCAAGCAGGTAGTGAAGTCATTGTCTAAAGGAATGCAGAGACATTTCAAGACAATTCCTCGTCCTGTAGAAGGGGAAAAGAAGAGCATGCATGCCATGCCAAGTTTTGTTTGGCTAATCAAGTGCATATATGAAATGCAAGACAACAGTATCGCTCAAGGTGCCGTGGCTAAGTTGGACGTTGAACACCTGAAGCTAACCTATTGCAACATTGGACCGATGGAATGTACTGCACTGACGTACGTGCTGAAGTTCCTGCGGAATCCTGTTGGGCTTCAGTTGGACAACAATTCAGTTGGAGATGTGGGCGTGGAGCAGCTTCTACCTTGTCTACATATTTGTCACTCCCTTTAGTAAGATGAGTATTAACTGATAGTTGTGTTTGAATTGATGTTTAAGCTTTCTATTTTTTCTTAATTTACCCAAAAATGAAAATTCTACTTGTTGTATCATTTACTCAACCTTTTATTTACATTCCAAACCTGTATGCATTGTGGAACAAAAAATAAGATATTTATATATAAAAAAATGTCAGCATTTTTTGGTCCACACAAAAAAAAATCAATGAGGCCCAGTGTTGTTTGGACCCCAAAATATCTTTCTTTCTGTTCTGCAGTAGAAACCGGGTAATGCAATTTTGGAAGATGTGAGGATGAATACATGATTTTCTAAAACTTCTGAATTTTTCAGTTTAAGGAACAACAACATATCAGATGAAGGAATCCGGAAACTTCTGGAAAAGGGAATGAAGTGTGAAAGCTTCCAAAAAATAGCGTGAGTATATCAAACACCTAAATTCTGCATCTTATAAATAATGATAATGTATATTTTATTGGTATACTTATACAACCAAGTTTTATTACTACCTCATCATTTCATCAGGCTTTTCAACAACAAGCTCACAGATGCTTGCACCAAACACTTTGCTTGGCTGCTAAAAGAAAAGCAGAACTTCCTGTCTTTGAGGTCAGCGCTTACTTTATCTAATTATGTTAGTTCTGGCATTTGGGACGATGATCATTCTAATCATACCAAATATACAATTACTTTGTAGGCTTGGGAATAATAACATCACATGTGTTGGAGCAGAGCAGCTTGCAGAAGGCCTAAGCCACAACCAGTCTTTGCAGTATCTGGGGTGTGGTCAATGATGAGAAAGAATACTGTGCTCTAATGTTCCAATTCTGTGGCTTTATTTAATTATTTTTCCATTCTGCCTTCTTATTTTCAGATTATGGGGTAATAAAATTGGGGACAGGGGAGCTGAGGCATTGGCAACTGCGCTGAAGAATAGCAAATCACTAATATGGTTAAGGTAATCCTGAAAAATCCTGTGTTAATTCTGCATTCTATGAAAAAAAAAACAACAACCTTGCAGCTAGCTAATGCTAAACGGTGGAATCTGACTAAAGATCAAACTAAATTTGCAGAGCAGTTAGCTTCTCTATTCACCATGTGTTTCTTTTTGTGTGTAATACTAATGTTTGCGGTGGTTATTGTTTCAGTCTGGTGGATAATGGTGTGGGCAGTGCAGGTGCATGTGCTCTGGCTAAACTCGTCAGTCAGAGCAAAACTCTGGCGGAACTGTGGTGAGTGTGACTTATTTAAACTACTTTGTTTAAAAAAGAATAAAAGTCAGAATTACATGCTTTCTCTCTCTCTCTCTCTCTCTCTCTCTCTCACACTCAGGCTGAGCAAAAACTGCATCAGCAGGAATGGAGTTGAGTGTCTAATAGAGGCACTGAAAATTAACTGTAGTGTTAAGGAAGTGTGGTAAGTAAATATTTCAGTATTTTAGCTGACTGTGTGTGCTAGTTTTCCTCAATAAATGTTCATGTGTTTTCTTTAGTAGTGGTTTTGTTTGTTGGTTGTAAATACCTAAATATTTTTTATGAATTCTGTCTGCCAAATTAAAAAATTCTCATAACTGTGTCAATAAAGTGAAACCAATAAAACCATACATACATGCAGTCAGGAATCGACAGAAGTGTTAACAAAAGAGTTAAACTGTGTTCCCAGGACAAATGTGGGGCATGTTGTCACATGTCACAAGTTATACATTTGCATACTATTTATTAATTACAATATTTTTTTTTGCCAAGACAATAGTTTTTTTTCAATATATATATATATATATATGCTGTGTAATATATTGTTCAGTAGTTCAACTGTTTAAAGGCCCGTAACAGAGTGTTGACTGGCCGGTTCCATGGTGAAAACGTACCTCATTTAATGTGACAACATGCCCCATGTAATGATTAGCAGTTATCATGTAACTACTTTGGGACTTGATTAATCTTAGTGCAAACAGAATTGCAATGGGCTTTATGCCCAGCTGCACTACTTCCTGAACTTCAGCCAGCTCCTTGTTTCCTGTCTGCCACTATTGGTCAAATTGATTAATTCAGGTGTGCTTGACCTCAGTAGTCATAGGCAACAATAATCAGATTCACCTGAATTAATCAATTTGGCCAATAATGGCAGACAGGAAACAAGGAGCTGGCTGAAGTTCAGGAAGTAGTGCAGCTGGGCATAAAGCCCATTGAACTATGCATTATTACATTAAAGGAGTAGTTCCCTTTTAAAACAACTTTTGCTGATAATTTACTCACCCCCTTGTCATCCAAGATATCCATGTCATTCTTTCTTCAGTCAAAAAGAAATTAAGGTGTTTGATGAAAACATTACAGGATTTTTCTCCATATAATGGACTTCAATGGGAAGTTCAAGGTCAACGGTTCAAGGTCCAAATGAGAGTTTCAGTGCAAACTGCAAACTGTTCAAAGGGCTTTAAACGATTCCAGACGATGAATAAGAGTCTTTTCAAGCGAAACGATCGCTCATTTAAAAAATAAAAATAACAAAGTTTAAGTTTTATGAGCTCAAATTGTCGTCTTGTTCTGTGTGACTCTCCTGTTCGAATTCAAACTCGTTCATCGAAATGAACAAATCTTTTTTTGTGTCATTTGGTTCATTCAACGAATGAAATGAACGAGTTGACCCTGGAAAAGATTTGTTCATTTTGATGAACGAGTTTGAATAGGAGAGTCACGCATCACAGAACAGAGCAAGGCGACCATTTGAGCTTATGAAACTTAAACTTTTTTTTTTTTTAATGAGCGATCGTTTCGCTTCATAAGACCCTTATTCATCGTCTGGAATTGTTTAAAGCCGTTTGAACAGTTTGCAATGAAACTGTCTTTTGGACCTTGAACCGTTTGGTTCCCATTGAAGTCCATTATATGGAGAAAAATCCTGTAATGTTTTCATCAAACACCTTAATTTCTTTTCGACTGAAGAAAGAATGACATGGACATCTTGGATGACATGGGGGTGAGTAAATTATCAGCAGAAGTGTTTTTAAAAGTGAACTACTCCTTTAATACCGCCATGCCTGGTGAATGGTTTGCGCTGTGAATAATATTAATGTCCTTAATACAAAGGCTCTTTGCTTTGTACTCTTAAAGGCTGAGACGAAATAATCTGAGCCCAGAGGAAGAAGAGGAGCTGAGCAAGCAAGAAAGCAGATTGACCTTCTGAGGGCAAGAAGGCTCTGTAATGCCTGCCACCAAACTCCCAAATCCAATGCTCATCATTTTCTTGAAAAAACAAAACAAAACAAAACAAAACAAAACAAAAAAACTTGCACACAAGCAGGAAGCCATTGCTAGTCGAAGTGCCTGTCTTGTAAATGGCTGATCTGGACTGGAGTAGAGGTAGCTTAAAAGCTAAATATCCAGGGTTCAATCAGAGCGTCAGATGCGGCCGGAGAATGAGTGGGATCCTTTGTTACAATTGTGATGTGAATGTGCCCCAGCTTGCAAACTGAAGTTTAATTTTTGTATTGTATATTCATGGTTTATATGTCTGTTACTTGCAACACAGATTTTCATGGTTTGTTATGGTGTTTTTAAATCCCTTTAAATATGACTCATAAAAACCATAGATGTATTTGTTTATTCTTATTCACACAAAATTCATTAAACAGCTGTTACTGATAAAGGTTTACAAGAGCTTCATCTAGGATCTATGTGAAACGTGCTGTAAAAGTAAGCATTACATTTATATGCTTGGAAGAACAGAAAGGAAATAAACTGCAGTGTACAACCTGTCACCCAGCCAGTTCCTTAAAGACTCTTCTTCAGCCAAACTACTGGAAAACCCCAAAAGGCGGGGCTAAGTAAAGGACAACCGAAATGACCAATCAGATTTGAGCTGTCACTCTCTGTCCAATAAGAGAGCAAGTTTCTCCCCAACAACGCAGCATGTTTGGTTTAACCGTCACATACACACACAATCACACTGTAAATAATACTCACACTGATTTCAAATGAAACAACGGCCTCGGCTATACCAATATTACCGGATATTATTCGAGTTTCCCTCATCGTTTCAACCAGGATTATTACCAGTGGGTTTGAAGTGCACGGAGGAGGCGACTGTCTCTCCATTAACCGGTAGTATTGCGGAGTGGAGTCAGCGCTGGCTTCAGCTTAGCCCATCCGATAATGGCAAATAAACAGCATCATCATTACTAACAGCGCCACGAGAGTTTCACTGGAACAATCTCAAATGCCATCGAAGGCGGACGGGTGAATACCGGGATATTTAAACGTCAGGTAAGAGGAGTCTGATCCGCTCATTCTGATGTCACCTGTTTACCTCTACAAACTGACTCTGACACATGACTAGCTTTAGATCTGAACTGTAACCAGAGCCGCGGATTGATTATACATGACAACAGGGTTATCTAGCGATGACATTATCTCCAAACCGAGCTCCATGAGTAGGGATAATCGTTAACTGAGAAGCTGATAGTTTGCCTTCTGTACCTGGTCATGGTCTTTTAGTGTAAGGCCTGTCCATCTCTAATGCATGATCGTTTTCATCCGGCAGTCAGAGTGTAGAGAAAGTACATAACGCTGATGTGATATTTGCATTGGCGTATTACATCATGGATACAGTGATTGGACTTAAAAAACCCGATATTCATATTGCTAATACATTGGCATTACAGGTGGGTGTTTCTGGCTCTGCATGCTTCCTGTGTTGACAAAGCACCAACTTCACAGATCACTGTCTGGTGTTGAATATCAATGTCTGTGGAGGGAGAGAGAGTCAGCATGAATGTTGTCGCTCACAGTGATCACGATTATTGTTTAGAGCTGTGGCTCTGAACTTTTTTCTTAGGGTTACATGTCATAGGCTATGCTTCAAAGCAACAACAACAACAGACAAACAAGTGCCATTGAGATGAATAGGAATGCTAACACTATGCTTTGGCATTAAAGCCCTCCTTGATCCATTCACATGGAATTAAGCTGGCTTGACGACCTCTTAGAATTGGAACCCTTTGACTTGTTTGCCTAGAGAGCTCTAATATTTACCAGAACGCTGATCTGTGTGTGGATAGGCTCGGCTGTAGACCTTAATCAAAACCGTATTGTCATTTTTAGGATGGGCCAAAGAATTGCCGAACCACCTAAACTGCAGGATCTTTCTTCGCTGCTACATTTCAGACAGAACTAGATTACACGTGCAATATCAGTAAAAGGTCATGCAGTAGAGCATTCCCTGTCTCGTCTTTTATTCTTGCTATTAGTCATTATGCAGTTGTGGTATGTGTGCACTATTATTGTGCATACAGGAAGCTCAGAGTGAGATTTAATTCGCTGTGTGAATTCCCCCGCTGCTGGGGAAAAACCAACCAGTCACACAGTCTCTTTTTGGCTGGTTATTCTAATATCGTGGTCATTGACGAGGTATGTTAGTTAGTCAAGTCAGTGGTTGTCATGTGAAAATTTCACCCATAAATGATGATTCTGTCATCAGTTTCTCTACACATCATGTACTTGCATCTTCTGTAGTACACAAAAGAGGATATTTGAAATTTTTGTAATTTTTTCTTCATTGTATGAACCGAAGACAGACTTCTTCAAAATATTTTCTGTTGTATTCCACAGAAGTTGATGTTGAGGAAATGATGGCAGAGTTGGGATGAACATGAACTGTCCCTTTAAGGACCCACTTTTTAAATTGAATGCCAAGTGGTAACACAACAGAGTAGCTGAATTTTTTAAACACAAGTATAAGTAAGAAAAATGGTTGTTAACCATTTCATGCATAGAGTTCAGCTATTCAAAAACATTTTCTTGCATATGAATAGTTCTTGATGGCATCAGCCTCTACAGTGGACCAATATGCATCATCTACTGCCACCAAATGGCAAGCTGTCGTACTGTGTCACATTTTTTTCTTCAAACCAATTCAGATCCATCCCTTCTGTCCTAGGAGACTCTTACCGTTACCCCTGACACTGCTCATGTCAGATGAGATTGAAAAACAGAAAACACAAAGGGAAACATTAATAGATGAATGTAGATTTCAGTCTGAGGTGAGCTAGAAATGTGTACATCTTGAACATCATCAGAATTATTAGCTAATAATGGTAAATCGGTAAATAGACTGGATGGAGCGTCAGAGTTATCTACATAATCTGAGTTGGGTTCCAATTTCCACAGTTGTACCTTCACCGGTTGTAGATTTGATGGAGTCTCGTCCTCATGTTCAGGGGTCTCATTTATAAAACTGTGTGTAGGATCCTTACTAAAACTGTACGTGCACCTGAAAGCCAAAAATGGCGTACGCCAAAAAATATTCAGATTTATTCAACCGTTTGTACGCCAGAACCTGCGCGGAATTCACTTTATAAATCTCTGTCAGCCGAAGATTGTGCGCGCGTGCATCTCTTCCCTGAAATAACCATATATGGAGCTTACAACGCCTAGTTTAAATATGCATATCATAAATGGCATTGATTCAACAAGGTGCTGAAAGCATTCTTTTGAAATGTTGGACCGTATTGATAGGATCGCATGTTTCAGATGCACATCCAGGGCACGAAGGTCCCGTTCCACCACATCCCCAAAGATTCTCTATAGGTTGAGATCTGGTGACTGTGGGGGCCATTTTAGTACAGTGAACTCATTGTCATGTTCAAGAAACCAATTTCAAATGATTAGAGCTTTGTGACATGGTGCATTATCCTGCTGGTGGCCATAAAGGGATGTACATTAGGGGTGGAACCGGACACAGAAATCACGGTTTGGTTCATACCTCGGTTCAGACATCACGGTTCGGTAAGATTTCGGTACAATGAAGGGAAAAGCACAACAAAAATACAGAAGGCATTAATTTTATTAATAAAGGCATAGTAGAACCAGTTTATTTGTACTGCACTGACAATAATTTTATATAATTGGTTTATTAATTAAATGAATAAAAAAAAACCTTGTGATATGTTTGGTAATTGTACCTGAATAAATTAAAAATTATTTTGCTATATTTCAGATGAATATATTTGTTTTCCTTAATTTTAATGGACATTATTAATTAACAATGTAACACTATTCTCATCTGAATTATACATAATTAATTTCTGTATAAAATAATACTACCATTAAAAACACATTCGATTTTCTTTTTCAGTCAATGTAGAATGTGTAAGATTAGTGCTCCGAGGACAAGAAATTAAAACCAATTCAATATGAATGTCCAAAAGGTGGGACCCACAGAATGTTTTGAAATGAAGTTGGAGAAATATGTTTTGCTTTTAAAACAGTGTGTGTGTTTTGGTTGGTTGACAGTTGAAGGTTACAGTTTGTCAAGAGTTTACAGTGTGACAAAAGCACAATTTTGTATTGCGAGTGTACACAAATATAAGGAAACAGGTTTGCAGGTTTAATGATCTGAACAAAATGACGGAGTATATCACGCACGTCTCTCTCTCTCTCTCTCTCTCTCTCTCTCTCTCTCTCTCACACACTCACACACACACACACACACACACACACACACTCCAGCATTGCAATCTTGACATCGCAGCCTGTTCATTATCATTATGCGGCGGGTCACACGGTGTGACTCACACCAAACGAATAGAGCGTCAAATTCGCGTTCAGAGCTAGCCGATGGTACAGATTATGTGTCCCTAAAGAATTAACCACTCATGTTAAACCACTGAAGCTTGTTTAGCTTGTTTAGGCATAACTGCATTAGACGAATCTGGCAGTAGACAAATGTCCCCACCTAGCCATGGCCTTGCAGTTGCTAATTATGTTAATAATATGGCAAATCTAGTGGGCCACTGCAAGTTCTTTAGAGGGAAGCAGGAAGGATTGGTCAGAGCTGGTAATTTTAGGTGGCAACACGAAGGGTACCCTTTAAGGCAAGAGAGTTCACTCGGCGGCCATAATTGTAACATCCCTAGACAGCTATTTCCAGCATGCATTGCCATTTACCGTTCCTATTTATCCCCTTGAGAAAGACAAAATCGACATAACTGTTTGTCAACATTGTATATCTCAATTACATATTTGAAATCAAGAATACAATCTTACAACAGTGGTATCATAAATTGACTTCTTTAGCTCAAATCGTGCAAAAACTGAACTCAAGCAAATAAAAAAGCGACAAAAGGCCCTATTGACACTTGGTCACTTCATGCATTTTCTCTGATCTGTGAGCCATCTGTCACCCGAACTGTACAAATGCTTTCAAAAAGAACTTGCTGTTGATCAGCGCTTCTTGCTGACTGGGGTGTTAACACCACATCTTTATTACGGAATGGCGAGCTCACATTTTTCAGGTGCAGGCAGAGCGTCTCACTTTTATCTACCGTCTCCTTTGACAAGATTTTGTTTCACAGTGAAACCTGCACAATGCCTTGTCGTCTTTTTTCCATTAAGTGACGGGTGGAGAAATACCACCACCTACTATGTTGCAGTGTCAACCAGATTAGTATTACTGCTGATATCAATTTTTGTACGTTTTCCATTTCTTTCTGTTGTCGCATCCACTTTACTGCGGAGATGATGAGTCAACATTGTCAACTTTCTCTTTGCAGCTGACACTGATTCAGGAAATACTAGTTCACACTCATAATCATTAATATTGTGGCAAGAGTTATGTGTGCGCTTAAGTCCTTAATTAATATTTTGAAGGCTCATTATTATGGTTTAGTATTTCTCTGTAATGGGTCATTGATGGATAGGGTTTTTTAAAAGTGTAAAAAAAAATAATGGAGAAAATATGATTTTGAAACCATTTTTTAATTTTACTAAGGGGCTGCATACACCTGGCCACTTCATGCGTTTTCTGTGATCGGATAGCTATCCGATCAAGAAAAGACCAGATGTAATGCACTCTGAAATGCATTCGAGACAGATTTGAATTCGATCGCTCAAACCACATCAGAAGGTGGTCTGGGCCGCATTCCAGAATGAAACTGGACAAGTGTAAATGCATCTGGTTGTTGAAACCATATATGTAAATTTTAGTCCTCCCAAAAAAGCTAAAAAAAATAAATAAATGTGTGAGAGCGTGTTAGAGGCTATATGTCATATTACAGTCAGATGACGCCGCTACTGCAACACGCATTACCGCAACTGAGCATCTATTCATCAAGCCAACTTTGATTTGTGCAAACTATCACAAATCGAAGTGAAAGTAAGTCGCAGATGCTTAACACACAATCCTCTTCATTAAAACTAGGTCTGTTGCCGCTATCTCTTATTGCGGTCTTTGATTTAGAAATTTTAGCTGATGATCAATAAAATGCAGCTCTTATCTGTTGCTTTCGGTGACTTAAATCTCCATATAGCATGGGAATTGAAGATCGGATTTGTTTCCGTTTTGCAAAAACACAGTTGTAAATGGAATCGTTTTGATAAATCAGATCCGAGAAAACGCCTGAAGTGGCCAGGTGTAAACAGCCCCTGTTAACAATGTGTTATCAATGAGATTATGTGGTTTGTACAATCAATTAACACTGCTTATGTCATTTTTTTTTTTTTACAAGATGAACAACACTTGTCACCAAAAAAAGTCATTTGGTTTAACTATGAATATTTCTAAAAGTATTAGGCTAATTTACAGATAATTATTCATGAAAAAACCTGAAATTGATGTTGACATAGTATATAGTGTGTACCACAGAAGAAATAACCTTACCACAGATTTCATAAATGTAATCCTTTTATTGGACCACTCTAAACCGCCCTACATATTAAAGAAAACATTGCACAGGGAAATGTAGAAAACAAGTCTAATCTGCTTTATATTTATATTATAGTTTCTTTTGTTATTAAAAATAATATTATTCTATTTAAACATTTACTATATATTGGTTTTACCGATTGACCAAGGCTAGTTATACTAAATGAATCTGATGCCCTTGACAATATTTTAGACAATACACAGACAAACATACAGGGGTTGGACAATGAAACTGAAACGCTGGCCAATGTTGGAGGTTTCACATCTATATGCCTGGCGGCCAATCTTCAGAGTGAAGCACGGGTGGATCAGTGATGGTTTGAGCTCCAATATCATGACAATCCTGATTGTATTTGATGGACACGACACTGCCGAGGACTACCAAACCCTTCTGGAGGATCATGAGCACCTGATGCTCAAACCGTGTATCAGCATGATCATGCACCAACACACACAGCAAGACTTGTGACAGAAGGGTTTGATGAAGATGAAAGTGACGTTGAACATCTCCCATGGTCTGACAGTCACCAGATCTGAATATTATTGAGGTGTTTTGGAGGAGCGAGTCCACCAGCATCATATAGTGACCTGAACACTGTTCTGGAAGAGGAACGGCTCATAATCACTGTGAAGGACTTCTATCTGTCAATTGGTGCTGTATTTGGATGCAAAATGAGGCCCTCACCATTCTAACAAATTATTGTGTTGTAAGACCAGGTGTTTCAGTTTCATTGTCCAACCCCTGTAGTCACAAAGGTACATTTTATTGTTAATACAATATTAATGTAATGTACGTACATCAAACATGAAAACATTTCATTACGGGTGCAACGATGTAAATGATACAATCTTTATTTGAAGCATCAAGTTACTTTCAAAAGGTGATTTACTCTGTTTTGATCGCTACTGTAGACATCATTGTTTATATCTGAACTATAAACTTTTATTCCAGTACTTTTGTGATTAATTTTAACTATTTGTAACAGAGAAATAATAATACTGTGTGGTTTATGTTTCTGAAGCTGTTTCATACCTGTACACGACAACCGCTATCTCTGAGTCAGCAGCAATGGCAACACTGCGTTTAATTGTGATAGTACTTGTCAAATGTTTAATAAACATAGCAACAAAATGGTCGTTTAGGAATAAGATTTTGTAGGTGTTTGAATCGTACAGCTCTACTAGTTGACTAGAAAATATTCAGTCAGGGTCATTCTAAAACTTACTTAAGATCTGAAACAAGACCAAGCTCATTCTTAAACCTCCATACTTTCTCTGTTTATTAAATCTCCACTTTCTCTCTTTTTACAGCTCTTTATGTCCATTCAATCCATCCATTACCCTTTCCCATTGAAAAGGTCATGAAAGCTCCCTCTTCCTGGTCCCACTGACCCCTTACGACCCTCTGACCTTCGACGTGTGTTCCTGTCATCTTCAACCCTCTCTTGCTATGCAGCCATGAGCTCTGCGCTATGGAGCCAGGAGAAGCCTGCTGGCAGTTTCCGGGACGACTGGCGTTTCTACATCGTGGTGAAGGAGTGCACCGTGGAGAAGCCAGGTCAGAAGACTCAGCGCATCCCACGTGGCAGCCTTGGTCAGGCCTGCCAGGAACGTAACAGCCTCGGTCGCACGATCCCTCCCAGCAAGGGTAAGCGCAGCCTACGCATCCTGGACCAGACCAATGTGGTGGTGAGCGTGGATGAACGGGACGTGATGGAGCTGGAGGAGAAGCTGGCGGAGCTGCTGTTCCCCATCACCAACTGCGAAGAGCGTTACAGTCTGCTGTGCAACAGAGCGCGCCTGGACAGGGCCCATGACATCAACTGTGGATCAAAAGTCAGAGTGCAGCTGAGGTCTGGGGACGAGCCCCTTCCAGGCGTGGTCCGCTTTAAAGGAGCTCTGCTGCCTGACCGGGCGCTGAGTGGTATCTGGTTTGGTGTTGAGTTACTGGTGAGCAATGCTGTTTGCCTTGTTTGCTTTGTTTGTCTGGTTTTGGGTTCAGCCCTTGAGCGTGTGATGATGATCATTACAGGACAAAGCTACACTTGTCTCCAGGGCTCAGCTTGAAGATTTGAGCGAACATAACTATAGCCTGTAGGCTGTTGTGTGGGTGAAGACCAGACTTAAACTTCACACATCAGCAATAACCTTTGTTCTTGTGGCAAATTTGTGACATTATTTATGCGAGTTCTTATGACTGTATTGGTGTACCATGCAATGTCTTTTATCCTCTGAAAACCTTTCTGTCTTTCAGGAGGAGGGCCGGGGTCAAGGTTTCACAGAGGGTTCTTATCAGGGTCAGCAGCTGTTTCGTTGTGAAGATGAATGCGGTGTCTTCGTTGCACTGGATAAACTTGAGCTCTGGGAAGATGAGGACCTGGATGTGGAACGTGTGACGCTAGAGGATAATGACCCGGAAGTGGAAGGCGAAGTTCCACCACTGGAGATCAACTCTCGTGTGTTGGTGCAGACACGGGACGGCCCGGAACGGGGCACTGTTATCTTCTGTGACTTACTGCCTGCCAACGAGAGTCTTGGATACTACGTTGGTGTTGATATGGTAAATGAATTAGACTGTTTAGATGATGAACATCTGTTCTTAGCTTAGTAACAGTTTAATATTAGCGTTTGCATTAAGATATGTATTTTTTGAGGTAGATCAGATATTTTAGAAGGTGCTTTTTATGTGAAGTTTATTATTATTAAATTTATTATTATTATTATTATTGTTATTACATTTTTTATTATTTTTTGTCTAAATAAATAAGTCTCTGAAAGCTAAACTCAGTCATTTTAATTGTTACATGCTACTAGAGGTGTCAAATGATTTATCGCAATTAATCGCATCCAAAATAAAAGTTTGTGTTTACATAATATATGTGGGTGCACTGTGTATAATTATTTTATATTTATATATAAATACACACACATGCTTGTATATATTTATATATAAATATTTTATATATAAATACATTTTTTTTCTTAAATATACATGCATGTATGTGTGTGTGTGTGTGTGTGTATATATATATATATATATATACACATACATACAAAATAATTATACACAGTGCACCCGCATATATTAAGTAAACAAACTTAGTAAAACTTTTATTTTGGATGCGATTAATCGCGATTAATTGTTTGACAGCCTTACATGCTACTAAAGGCATCACATTATAATGTACAGAAAATGGATATTCTTTCTGAGATTTAAATATAAATATTACATTTAATTAATGTAGTGTGTTTAAAGATTAACTTTAAGTGAGTGTTAGATGATGGCAAAGGTAAATAGGAGAAATGAGCATGACAAAATAAATCTCCATTGTCAAATGATGCAGACCGCTCCCCCCTCCAAAAACAAACAATCAAACAAACAAACAAAACAAAAATAAACAAAAAGTAATGTCAGCCTATAAAAATATAAAATACATTATAAAATACGCCACCATATGCCATACCCTACCGTGCGCAAAAGTTTAGTGTTAGTAATAAAAAAAAAACATTTTGGAAGAAATAATACTTTTATTAAGCAAGAACACATTAAATTGATTTAAAGCACACATTTCTAATGTTACAAAAGATTTCTATTTCAAATTAATGCTGTTTCTTTTTAAAGAATCTTGGTTGTTTCCTGAGCACAAAATCAGCAAATTAGAATAATTCTGAAGAATCATGTGACACCTGAAGACTGGAGTAATGGCGGCTAAGATCTCAGCTTTTCCATTACAGGAATATATCAACATTTTAAAATAAAAAAGTTATTTAAAAATCTAAAAATATTTCACCAGATAACTGTTTTTATTGTGATTTTAATTAACAAAATGCAGAGACTTTATTAGAGACTTTATAAGATAAAAAACCTCAGAGTGGAGGGATGGATTGAAGGAGAAATGTAGAGACAGCTCAGTTTGCTCTGTGTGACCACCATGATGGCGTGCTGCCAAATGCTCACACAAGACACAACCAACACACGCCATTCCACTGTTCTCCTCTTTTCACCCTTTGTTTCTCTCTCTTACTGCTCTTTCAGCAGAGCTCAGCTGGACTTGCTATTACTAAGATCCAAATGATGTGAATAGCATTTAGGTTTTGAGGAGTTTTATTACTTTAGGTTTGCTATAGGTCTTTAATAATAGATTGTATAGATTAGATTTGATATGTTTGTATCTATTTTGTAAGTTAAGTGTAGAGTAGATGCATAAAATTGTATCAAGGAAATGCATCAAGGTTTTACATTAGAAATTTAAATTAAAAAAAAAGAAAAGAGTGGAGATCTGGCATGTGAAGGGTGTTAGTTTAGTTCAGATACATCAGTCATTCTGATGATAGTGTAGGTTGTGTAGTGTAGCCATTAGAGAATTACAGCTCTCAGTTAGTGAAATGGGTTCTGTCTGGTTCAGAAAAGGAGCGCAGTTGAAGATAGAGACAGGCCAACTTTTGTTTGGAAAGTGTTTATTTTGAGGTGGAAATTACAGTGTTGTAGATGTGAATGCTTGTGAGATTATCTAGGTCTGGTGCAGTAATAGGTTGCTGTACCTCTCGCCCTCAGGACAATCCCATTGGAGACTGGGATGGGATCATCGAAGGTAAACAGCTGTGTAATTTTGCTAGTCTTGAACACACCCGTCTCGTCCCGATCTGTGATGTGATGCCAGGTAAGGGTTCTCACTTCATACTGTATTGGATTTTATTCTGGCTTTTAGTGTGGTTACTTTCTGCTAGAAACCTAGATTGAGTTTGAGCACCTCAGATGCAAAGTTTTACAACAATTACCTTGGATGTAAAGTACCAATGAATATAAAAATATTCATTCAATATTCATAGGAAAAGAAAGTTTTTTTTATAAAATATCAAATTAATTTAAAACGTAAAAAAACAAATTGTTTTTCTATCGAGTTATTGTTTATATAGATTTCATTGTGTGTTTTAGACTTCAAGTCAGGGTGTAGGCTAAATATTTGTTGTCAGAAAGCACGCATGCGTGTGTGTGTGTGTGTGTGTGTGTGTGTGTGTGCGTGAGTCATGTTAACATTCAGGAAACAGAAGCTCTTTTGTCTAAAGGTCTTGTTTTTGTGAGTGGAGTGTGTGGAGCTCTCTTTGTTCTCTCTATTTAATGATTTGTTTGTTTGTGTGCATGTTTATGTGTGTGGGCAAGATGTCTTGGTTGTTAATGTCTTAAAGCTACCACTCTTCCTTATTCAATCTGTGAAACTAAAGGGATATTTAATGCGGTTACCAGGGTATAGCTTGCTGCTTTATGTGTGATACTGTATGTGATTTATATGTATAATTATTATGCAAGTTGATATTCTGATCATATTTTTTTCAAGCACATTTTATCAATTCAAAACCACATTAATCTTAATAACTACTACCGGTATACGTTTTCGCCTTATATATAGGTATGCATAATTATTAAACAGGTTTCCTTTTCAGTAAAAATTAGCCAAAAAAAGTATTTAACTCGCACTAATACTCGCACGCAATACCAGTGCAATAGTAGAAATTGCTAAATAAAGGCATAACCAATGCAAAGCAAAATTGATTCAGCAGGGTCATACAAAAACAGACCAAAAAGAAAATACATGTTAACTGCAAAAAGAAAAGGAATTAAGGTGAATAATTAAATGTGAAACCATCAGGAACCCTTTATTCTCCAGTTGCCAACGGCAACCTACCTGGAGTCTCAGAAGTACAATGTGTCAGGATCTCAGATACTCTGCTATGGTAAGAAAAAATCCTGAAATATAACCCACACTTAAAAAGAATCACAAGCTGAAGTGATGTGAAATATTTTTTTTCGGGACTTTTCGGTGCGAGTTAAATCTGTTTTGGCACATTTTACTTGTAAAAGAAAACCTGTTATCACCTGAATTTAAGGCGTTTTTCACTTACAGCTTATATATATATATATATATATATATATATATATATATATATATATACCGCGGGTGAATCTGTTGTCATTGGTGATTGTCGTTTGATCCTTTCTGGATCCGTCATCAAATTTTTTGAATTTTTAATTATTATGCGTTTAATTAAATCAAGTGCAGTGAGAAAAGACTATAAATCTCCACCTGCAGTGAGAAAAATATCTCCTTTGTCCATTGTAAGGAAGAAAATCTTATGGATTTTGAATGACATGATTAAATGTTGTTAGAATATGTGAGCAGTTTATGTGTCTTTATTTGTTTACAGAATACTCCATGCAGGATCAGAGGCTGACCAAAGTCTTTGCCTGCAGGGGCGGCAGTGACAAACCTGGCAGCCAGAGCAAACCAAAGAGCAAAGGTAAGTGTCCGGTTATATCTGTATGTACAGTAGTCTGTATGTTTTTACAACTTAACATTATTAGATGCTAATTATTATTTTTTTATTCAAGACCACATCAAAGACTAATACTAGCATAGCCAAAATTAATAAAAAGATCTTGAAGCTGCAGTCCGGCTTTTTTCTTATTTGTCGCCATCTCTGTTCGTCATTCGCGTAATTGTCAACTTTACGCGAGTTGTAATTCGACATCGTAATCCCTCCACGCGGCACTGTGCGGATGAACACAATGTTTGAGGAGACTGTGATGCTGTCAGTCGCCGTGCCGGTGTGGATAATGGCATTCAGAATCACTGATTATTATTTTTGGAAGTATGACCAAAATAAGATTTTTCACCGGGAAATGTCATCTGAACTAGTAAAAAACATCCACTTTTGTTTGATTATGACATTACTGTAAATCGCACTGATTAAATCTAACAATCTCTTATAAGTTATCATATCATGCAAACCATGCAAATTATACTTTTTTTTCTTCAAATTGTTAATGTTAACAACATCAGCATTGCGTGACTACATGTAATGTCCTTCCGATACATATGCTTTTTTTCGCATGGGTCCGGTCTTTTATTTCTGTAGCCACTCCGAAGTCTTTTGCATTTTACCGCGGGTGAATCTGTTGTCATTGGTGATTGTCGTTTGATCCTTTCTGGATCCGTCATCAAATTTTTAGAATTTTTAATTATTATGCGTTTAATTAAATCAAGTGCAGTGAGAAAAGACTATAAATCTCCACCTGCAGTATCCTCACTCGCAATATAGCTTATAATAGCCGAGACTCCTCCTTTATGTGTACAGATTTGACGCAGTGACGCAAACACCTGCCCGAATCTCCTGTGGAAATCCACCAGTACCACTGGAATTAAAAACATTATTACAAGCTTACCGCTTTACCGAATCGAGCTAAGGCAAGCAGATAGTTTTGAACACTGGCTGGTTATGCATTTTCTCAAATATGTATTTTGGATCATTTTTAACCTCCAAAAAAGCTACGGACTGCAGCTTTAAATGATTATTGGATATAAGTAGTAAACAGTCATTAAAGATATTCAGTCAAGAGCTGTGAGTGATTTTCTCTTTTTTTGTTGTTGTTTTGATTAAAACAAAAAGGCATTGACAGCAGCAGGCTAATATCACTTTAAGACCTGCATGGATCATATATATTATTGATATACGATGCGACTTTTCTCCCAACTGTTAACATTCACTTAAAATATAGTCAACACTTTTTTTTTCTTTTTTTTTTTACCTGAATGCTCTTCAAGATGGAGATTTTGACATGAGCCTAAATGACTAGCAAGGATTTACTTGGCAAGATTTCACTGGTTGCTTGCAATCAGAAAAAACTGCCTACATCTTAACCCTTTCAACATATCTCCTTTGAAAAATAAACTAGACACTAACCACTGCTGTGTCTCATGTGAAATGGCCTTTAAGCCCAAAGAATACTTTACCTGTCCTCATCCTGCTTTATCTCAGAGCATGCATACAGGAAGCCGCCTGTCACACAATATATTGTGATGTTATAGTATGCCTTTATTATACCTGATCCATTTTGGTGAAATTTGAAAATTGTTTATTTACGTTTTTTAGAATTGTGTAATACAATTTCTGTTGGATACTTCTTCATAGGCATCACTGGTATTGACAGTGTTATTATATTAGGGATACCTGACATAAAGATCATATCCCTGTTGTTAAAATTGTTGGATTTTATTTACTTGATATGATGAAAGTCTGGTTTGAAAAACTTGTTTGAAAGAAATGTTAACAAAAAAGAAAGCAGAAAAACAGCCGTACTTTGGTACTGATGGGTATCCTTTAAAGTGGTCATGACATGAGAAATCAAATTTGCCCTCATCTCTTGACATAAGTCTTTGTACCATTAAAGCATCCTGCAAATTTCAGAGCTTAAAACAATATAAACAAAGCATTTTTTTTTTATCAAGCTCCCAAAACGACTGTTTGATAATGCGGGATCTTCACAATCACAAATGACTTCATAAAAAATATATTTGCATTTGACTCCAGAGCAAGACATTGATGAATAGTTCAGGGTTTCCCGCAGCACTTTGAAACTAAGGCGGCCGCCTACGCAACACATGCCTGCCACATTAACTACAACATCAAAAAAACCAAAACAAATACAGGCACGCCTATGCCTTGGTGAACATAGCTGAACAGGGCGGGTTTTTATTTCTCATCTCCATAAATATATCTAATAGCCTAGTAAAGCTAATGCAAGGGCTATAAATCAGTTAATTCTTTGCTGATACGTCCTCGTCATCATCATTGAGAGTGCAGTTCATGGTTGCTTAACAACGACAGATGCCACGGGAGCGCAAGCGCTTGTGGAAAGAAGGAGAAAGCAGCACGGCCATGCTTTTACAACCCCCAATCCCCCGCCCCCCGTGTGATGGCAAACCCCACCTTAACTAACACATTTTCTGCGGGAAACCCTGTAGTTATACTTCATTGCACCATAGGCCCCGCCCACTTTCATTTATAGCATTTGCCTACACTAGATGCGATCATCAAGTCACATGAAAAGCAAATAGAATCCATTATAATCACTGGCGCTGTCTACACTGGATACAGTATACAGATGCGCATTCAGTTTCTGACAAACTCACGCACTTGAGTCTGTCGCCAACAGGACAAATGTAAGAATGAGAGAATTTTCACTTTGACGTGTCCAGTTTAAACAGCACTTTTACCTTTCTGGACTGACCTGAGGAGGATCCCAAAATCGGAAACAAGCATTTTGTTTTGTAAATGAGGCACACTGTAATGGAGAGTAGTAAATAAACTTTTGTTGGAAGATGTATTGGATCTGACAGCAGCTGCATCACAAACCACAAGTAAATGATTTTATAATGCTATATCTGTAAATTACATTATATTGATAATGTTTTCAAAACATTTACCCGCATGCAATAACGAGTGGGCATTCATACTGTTTCCTATGCAATGACGTTAGACTATCATAACAGTGGACCTTTTACTGACAAGCGTTAAAGGAGCCGACTCTAAAAACAGGATCATTTCATACAGTGGGTCAGAATGAAGGTTGAAAATAATAATTTCTCTGCACATATATTTGTTTGTTTTTTGTAAAAAAAAAAACTTTGTAAACATAAGTAAACTTAAAGAAAGATGTTAAAATAATTCTCAAAAATCACTGTCATGACCTCTTTAAGGAAATGGTGTTTTTGTTTTTTGTCCCTCTCTAGAACCATTCTCTATTATCTTAACATGAACTGAATATGACATACTAAGCTTTGCTGAACACTGCATGAGTTACTTTGGAGTCTCTCTCTAACTGTAACTCTAATTTCTGCAAGAATACACACAAATGACTTGACAAGACATCCATGTACACATCTTAGATTTTGTTTAATCCCATGTAGAAACACATACTCCCCCCTTTTCTTGCATTCTCTCTCTCTCACTATCAGACACACACACCCACCCACACACACTATTTACTGTCTATCTTCCTATCGTGACTCTTATTCAGGGTTAGGCCTGCAGCCTGGCAGCAGGAGCAAGTCTGAGTTTTATTATACACTAAATGGCAGCTCGGTCGATCACCCTGCCCAGTCCAAAGCCAAAAGCACATGGTACATAGATGAAGGTAATCAATAATCAATACAAATGGAAGACTGCTGAACTCTATTGATAAACATCTTAACAGCAAGGTGCCATCCTTCTGATATCTAGCCTAAAATTAGAGCTCACTTCACTTTAGGTTACTTTAATAATCTTGTCATGAATAAGTCATCACATGTTAATCAATGCAACTTGCTGCTGAGATCTTTTATTGGGAGTCTGGTTCACTGTGACGTGAGTGGTATGCGACCTCATAGCATGACATCATTGATCAGAAAATGAACATCTCAGGTGTTTTTTGTGAATGTTCTGTACTACAGACATTTGTGCTTACATTTCATATTCAGTTTTCAACTAAATTTAGCTACAAGGCAATACAAAATTAATTAATTAAAATAGTACATTAAGTTTTTATTTATTTTAATTTCTTCTTTTCTCATTTGTTAGTTGCAGCATATATGGCATATTTAGTATTAGTTTTATTTGTGAAAGCCTTTTATATTTGGTATTGCTGGTACAATCAAGCCATATCTCCACTCATCCATTGTGTAAATGTTTGTGATTGTATGTGTTTGTATGTGTATTTGGTGTTAAACATTGGGACACTGTATTCCTTATAACATTGCTTTCATCTGTGTAACTATTTCATATTTCATGTCACATTATACTAACATGCACTATTGGAGAATGTTGCAGGGGCGGCTAGGCTTGTTATTGGTTATGGGTTTTACGTTGTGTTTGTGGCCTGTGCTGCTTTTGTTCTCCTTCACCGTCTGTTTACCACAATTCTTATGCTTGATTCCTATGGTGACTTTTTTTCTGCAACACACAACAATGTTTACCAATATTTCATATGTAATGTGTTGGTATGTGCTTCAGTGAAGAGATAACCAGCACTGATCAGCTCTGAGAGGACATCATATTTTGGCTAAACTGTGCTTTGTATACAGTACATTACTGTTAAAAAGTTTGGGTCAGTAAGATTTTTTATTAAATGATATTCATCCTTTTATTCTTCATCTTTTTATCAATAATTTTAAAAAATTCAGTAATGGCATTTATAATGTGATAAAAATTTTCTATTTCAAAGAAACATTTCTTATTATGAATTTTGAAAACCGTTGAAATCATGAACATGAACAGCTTCTTTTCTATTCCTCGGGGAATACAGAATTTTTGGTAACACTTTACGGTAAGGGTACATAATGACTACTATATTTGAATGTCAACAGAATTTGTGTGCAATGAGCTGTGATTAGTCTATTTTGGGGTCTGTCCAATACAGAAGTCATCATTAACTAAGCATATCTATTCAATGACTTCATCACTCGATAGCCCGAGTGAAAAAAAAAAATAATCTTTGAGCTCGCACGACAGCAAAAATTGCACTGGCTTAAGGCTGACGATCTTGGAGTGGTTAATTTGTTTTAAACACTATTTCTGAACATTATAACCCCAGCTTTTATCAGTGCGCTACAAATTTTATGGAGAACAGCTTTTTCTGTTGCTTTTGTAAGATAATTAATCATAGTTTTGTGATCGATTACTGTTTGTATTACCTTAGTTTTCTGACAAATATCACAGTTAAATGTTGGATTGTATCTATAATGTATAGTAAAATTGCACACAAAAAAACCCCCCAAAACATACCACTCTGAAACCTGTGAAATCCGTTCTTGAAAAGCCTGTGCTTGAAATCGGTTCTGCACGATCCTCTTGTTCATTAACATTGTCAGGATCTGAATCGGGCTCGAATTGGTTTGAAATAACCTTAACATTTACACTAGAGAAGAACTCGCAGTTATGGTGAGACGGGATATTTCCAGAACACTCGCTAAGTGCTGCCAATCACAACACACTGGGCCAGCTAACCAATCACAGCACATTTCATATTACAGAAGGAGGGGCTTTATTGAAATCGGCGTGTTCGAGCCAGACCAGGAGAGGGGCTATAATAATGTAAAATATGTGAACAAAAATGCGTTTTTTGAACAATCAAGCTTGAAAACATATTCTAAATCAACTAAATCAAGACTTTGTAAAAGGGCATAATATGACCCCTTTAAACTTTTGAACGGCAGTGTATAAATGCAAATCTCTTTAATGACAGATAACTGTTTCATTTAAGCCATTTGAACCATTTATTATCATTTCATAGCATTAGCTGTGATGTCATCTGATGGTTTATATTGATCAGTTCCTGGTCCTTCACACACACACTGATGCATTTTCTGGTTATTATGAGCTCTTGGTACCTCTCATTTTTTTGACTTTGTTTCTTGATAGTTGGTGAGGACCCAGCCAAATCCCTGACGGACATGCCCCCAGACTTCAACCCAAGCTCGTCCCCCTCTCGAGCTCCACCCACAACCCCTTCGATGTCCATTGATAACAAGTTCCACTCCCTGCCCTTCAGCTTGAGCCGCAAAGTTGGCCCCAATGGGAGCATGAGCCACGGCCCCCTCTCCCTGTCTGCTGGCTCAGTGATGGGAGAGCAGCAGGAGGTCTTGCCACCTGCTACCACGCCTGTCCAGAGGCCTCCATCACCACCACAAGGCCAGCCAGGGCTAGAGGTCGGGTCAATGGTGGAGGTCAAAGAGAACCCACCGCTGTGTGGGGTCATCCGTTGGGTTGGTCTACCTCCGGGACTACAAGAGCCACTAGCTGGTCTAGAGCTGGTCAGTAGATTCATGCTTGTTTGCTGTACTGTAACTATGAAGTGACAATTAAAGGATGCATTCAATTTGAAATCGGAATCTGTTTTCAACATTGATAATACGAAATGTTTCTTCAGCAGCAAATCAGCATGATTTCTGAGGGATTATGTGACACTGGAAACTGTAGATATGGCAAATTCAGCCATCACAGGAATAAATAACAAATTATAATTTAAAATATAAAATAGCTATTTTATATTGTAATAAGATTTCCCAATATTAGGCTATCATATTTATTGTATTTTTGATCAAATGAATGCAATCTTGGTGAGCATAAGAGACTTATTTCCAAAAGATAAAAAAATTCTTACCAATCCCAAATTGTTGAAAGGTATGTATATTAGTGAATATACATTTGCTATATTATAAAATGTTTGTTTCTTATGTGTGTGTTTAGGAGGAAGAGTGTGTGGGCTGCACTGATGGCACATTTAAAGGGATCCGTTATTTCACGTGTCCACCAAAGAAAGCTCTGTTTGTCAAACTGAAGTGTTGCAGGCCAGACTCACGATTCCCATCCTTACATCATTCACCCAACCCCATAGAACGATGCAACTCCATAGGTAATAAACACACTTTAAGTGTCAGAGATGCATCGGTGCATACGGTTATGATAAACCTACAGTATTGTTTACTTGTACTTTTAATTATTTAGCAGACGCTTTTATCCAAACCAATATCCAACAATAGGGCAACAATATGTAAGTGCTGTGACTGATCCCAGTTAGTCTAGCACTGTACATATAGCAAGTTTTTATTTTTAACAAATAAAAAAATAAATAGATGTACAGAATAGTGTAGGAAGTGTTAGCAATTATTGGTTAAGTATTGAAGAAATGGATGATGGTCTTCTTTAGATGATGGACACATCTTTTGCTGTTTTTTGAAAGTGGCTAAAGACTCAGCAGCTCAGGACAGTTTGAGATAGACAGGTCATTCACTCCAGGTAAAGATCAGTGAAAGTGATTTTGTGTCCCTTTGTGATGGCACCAGAAGACACCGTTAACTTGAGAATGTGAGGTGAGATTAGGTATAGGGGTACACAGCCAGTGGTCGTTCTATAGGCAAATGACAGTGCCTTGAATTTGATGTTAGCGGCTATAGGCAATCCGAGCGAATTGATGAGGAGAGGTGTGACGTACAGTACACTCTCTTCGGCTTGTTAAAGATCACTCTTGATGCAGCATTCTGGTTCAGTTGCAGAGGTTTGACAGTGCATGCCCATCTGGATCGAACAAGAGCTTGGACAAGTAGTTGTGTCACATGCTGCTATAGGAAGGGCCTGATCTAGAGCAGATATTGCAGTTACATTAACACATTAAAAGGCCTAGGTATTCTTCTTTTTCCACATTCCGCTCTATATAGTACATTATTGAGAGCACAAGCCCTTAAAAGTATACTCTATTGACCTTGAACGTGGTTAGACGTATTTGGCACATGCACACTACCTAGTGGACCTTTGTTTTTGAGCGCTAAAATTATTTGCTGATGATGAAAATTACATTATGAAGACTTCAGGCAAGGGAAATAAACTTTTGGTTTAACGGTGAATGAACCAGCATTCCAGAGGATTTAAAAGCAGAATTTTTGTTAAAGGAATGTTGATTATTTATTTATTATTATGTTTTTTTTGGGTAACGCTTTACAATAAGGTTCATTAGTTAAATACATTAGTTAACATTAAATAAGAATGAACAATACTTCTACAGCATTTGTTAATCTTTGTTAATGTTAATTTCAACATTTACTAATACTCTATTAAAATTTTGTTAACATTAGTTAATACACTGAGAAGTAACATGAACAAACAATGAACATCTGGATTTGTATTAACTAACGTTAACAAAGATTACAGTGACTGTACAGTTGTTTTGTGCGAATATTTTTCAAAATGGGTGAACTTACCGGTTATCCGTTACAGACGTGTGGGTGAAGTCTGCATTGAAGTTTAAAGTGGTTTACTGATAGGTGTATATCAAATCCTTTTCTGCTATCTTTTTGTGAATCATGCATAATCTTCTCTATGACAAAACAGTTTGAATAAAACTTGGCACAGATTAGAGTAGGAAGAGATTATTTCACACTTTTTTATGTTTAAGTACAATAAAACGGTTTTGTGACTATACTTTGAAAATTGCATGTTTTTATATTGTATATTTTGTTAACTGAAAGTTAAAGTTGACTTTTTGTGGTATATGTAGTAATTAACTTAATGCCACAAATGCTGTTAGTAGAGCTTAACATGTATTGATGTCAGAACCCATTTTTTTAAGTCTCAGACAATTGAAGCTTATATTATACTTGATTGATGTGACTCATCAGTATGTTTTGCTGCAGCTTTTGGGGGTTATCTGAGTGAAGTGGTTAATGAGAACACTCCTCCTCGGACGGAGAATGACGGTTTGGAGGTGATGGTGGGGAAGAAGAAAGGAATTCAAGGACATTATAACTCCTGCTATCTGGACTCTACGCTGTTCTGGTGAACACACACACACACACACACACACAAATTTGTTTAGCTACACTTGTGAGGACCTCCATAGATGTAATGGTCTCCTTACACTAACCCTAAACCTACCCATCACACAAAACCTTCTGCATTTTTACATAAAAAAACAAACAAACAAAAAAACAATTTTATTATGTTATATATCAATTTTCCTCATGAGGGCCAGCAAAAAGTCATCGGAAAGTAGGAATTCTCTACAAACACACACACACAAAGATATGACATGTTGGTAGTAACACTTAACCAATCTTAAAAAAAACTTTCTGCATTTTTACATTTTTAATAAATAATTATTTAGAATGTTTATTTAGATTTTTGAATTACTAGGACATCAGCATTTCCTTATAATGTAGGGGCTGTGGCCTGAAACCGGAATACACTACACACACACACATACTGATGTATACACTAGTGTTTAATATCTCTGTATCTCCATGATATCTACACAGATGCATTACATTTGTTTGATGCACAATGCATAGAAGATGCTTAACAGATTATAAACTAATATTGAATGTTACAATTGTAAATATGTATTTCTCTGTCTCTCTCTGTATGTCAGTTTATTCTCTTTTAGTTCCGTGTTGGATACAGTACTCTTAAGGCCAAGATCCAAGACTGATGTAGAATATTACAAAGAGACTCAAGAGTTATTGCGCACAGAAATAGTCAACCCACTACGAATGTGAGTGAAACACAGTTTATTACCACACATTATTTGGCTGCTTTATCTCTGTTAGCCAATATAATATTGTTCATCTAAATATTAATCCAAATTCTCTTTTACCTATTCTCTGTGACAGGCCTGGTTCTAATCTTTTATTAATCTGTATTCATGTTTATTTTTTAGACATGGCTACGTGTGCGCCACTAAAATCATGAAACTTAGGAGGATATTGGAGAAAGTGGAGGCGGCGTCAGGATTCACTTCAGAAGAGAAGGGTGAGAAAAGTCTCATGTTTCATGTCACTGTGGAAGAAATGTATTGATACTGCCCTCTGTAGGTGCAAACAGAAAATGATTTTCACATTGTTTTATTCAGTGGTTGAGTTATTTTATTTTATTTTGAGCGTCTACATTATTGTTGAACAACACAAATAGAGAATTAATTATTAGAGGTTTATCCATATGATTGTTTACAGGAAATGTTGACACTACATTGCATTGTTTGGAAAACAGTACACAATACGACTGCAAAACTATATCAGACCTGTCATAATATTGTTTTATGAAATCTTGTTCTTAGATGTTAAAACATAAATCATACTAGTAACCCTTCAAAAACTATTAATTATTATACCAAGTGGTTTGGGAATGGGTTTTTCCTATTTTATTTTATTTTGTACATCCTGCTGTTTTTGGGAATATTGTGCTTCCATACTAAAACACATGTGGCACAGTTATGTCCACTTTGTGATTTTATGAAGCTATCACACACAGCCCTGTTATGACACACAGAACATTACATTATTTGTACAAGTAGAGTAAAAAAAAACTTTACAGATAAAATCATTAATTATATGGGAATTATATGGGACCTCAATGGGATATATTTTAAACACCTAAACAAAATTTAACTGCGTCTGCGTTTTAACTACAAATAATTAATAGATGAATTGTTTTAAGTTATTTCACATTTTCATTTGTATGGTGTGAATTGAAATAAGTTATTCTCTCTGTTCAGATCCTGAAGAGTTCCTCAACATCTTGTTTCATCACATCCTGAGAGTCGACCCTCTTCTCAAACTTCGGTGCGCCTCTCACACACCCTTCAACTCCATGCTAGAATCAGTGTATTTGGGAACTCAACGAAGCTAGTATTAAAAAGTGGTGTTTCTTTCTTTTTTCTTTTCTTTTTTGCAGGTCTGCAGGGCAGAAGGTTCAAGACTGTTACTTCTATCAAATCTTTATGGACAAGAAAGATAAAGTTATGGTGCCAACCAGCCAGCAACTTCTGGAGTGGTCCTTCATCAACAGTGATCTCAAATTTGCAGAGGTATGAACGCATGGATTGCTCTGTTTCATTGATAACCATACAGTCAAATCAATAATTGTTCAGACACCCGATATGATTTCTGATATTTTTTATTAGTGGACGCAGGATACTAGTTCATTTATGTAAGTGAGGATAGCAAAATAAAGTAAACTGTGACATATTATAACCACAAATTATTCGTACAGTGGACTACCAGTAAAATGTATAAAAATTTTGGACCAAAAATTATTCAGACACTTTGACCTGACCATGTTTTTTCTTTAATTGCTAATGCGACCTTTTCTAAGCTAATTGTGTACTCAAATTTATCAGATAACAGGTAACAGCTATTCAACCTAATTCATTTGTGAGACACTCTAACAGAAGGATGTCCAAGGCCAGTGAAATGTCAACTGATTTGATAACTCTAGAGTTCTTGTCATATTTTATTACCATTATCGAAACTATAGCGAATAAAATGTGATAATGTGAGAAGTTATTGTTCTTTACAATATCTTAATAAAAATATTTGACATTTTTTAATATATAAACTCACAGGTTTGAGGTCAGTAAAATTTGTAAAAATGTTTTGAAAGCACTTTCAAATGCTCACAAAGGATGCATTTATTCAATCAGAAATACAGTAAAAACAATAATATTTTAAAAGTTTTCTATTTAAGTTTATTTTTAAAGTGTATTTTTCCCTGTGATGGTGATGGTCTTCCAGTCTTCAAAGTTACATGATCCTTTAGAAATTAATCTAATATGCTGATTTGGTGCAAAGCAAATCATATTATTGTCAGATTTGACAATAATATATATATATATTTTTTTATCAATATACAGTAAAAACAGCATTTATTTAAAAAATATCAATCTTTTGTTACATTATACATGTATTTATTGTTAGTTTTGATCAAATTTGGACTTTGCTAAATAAAATGTTTATTAAAAAAAATCTTTCTGACCCTAAACTTTTGAATGGTGGAGTAATTGGTAAATCATTTGAGGTACGGTTTCTGCCTGTTTCTAAGGTACTTTTACATTTATACTGCATTTGTTCTTATACTTTTATAAATTAGATGTTGAATTTCTCCAAATAAGCACATAGAACAATCACAAAAGTTACATATCCAAATATTGTTGCTTAGGACAAATGAAGGGGACTGTCATGTTCTTGTCTGTTTGTTTCTGTCCAGGCCCCTTCTTGCCTTATAATTCAGATGCCTCGCTTTGGGAAGGACTTTAAGATGTTTAATAAGATCTTCCCTTCTTTGGAGCTTGACATCACAGATCTATTAGATGACAGTGAGTCAGTTCAATAACTGAACGGATTGCAGTTATTTCAATAAAATTCCACACATAATGTATCATTCTAGCTGTGCTCTGCATTTTCAGTGTTTAAAGGAAAATGATATAACAAATGTTTTTGTCAGCCCCTAGAGAATGTCGAATCTGTGGTTGCTTGGCTCTTTACGAGTGCAGAGAGTGCTACGAAGATTGTGACATCACACCAGGAAAGATAAAACAGTTCTGTGAAAAGTGCAATACACAGGTAGGACACACACACACACACAGACAGGCACATTTAAGCACAAAGGTTCTCCTCTGGATCTCTTCTTGTCTGCAATACCTTTGATATCCACTAGATGGAGGCTTTTCCAAATAAATAATTGTTCAAATGCATTTAGTTCAAGTTCAGACCATTATAACAGCTCCTTACAGTGGTTTAATATAGATTAATGTACATATTTGTGTGTACCTGTTTTTTCAGAATATTTGACACTGAATATGTGTTCCTGGACCTTTAGGTACATCTGCACCCACGGCGCAAGTCTCATCGGCATGTTAAGTTATCTGTCCCTAAAGAGCTGCAGGAGTCAGTGTGGAGGCAGGGATCTTACCCTCACCAGCAGATGGAGCTGTTTGCCGTGCTCTGCATTGAGACAAGCCACTATGTCGCCTTTGTCAAATACGGATCCGCAGACTCGGCCTGGCTGTTCTTCGATAGTATGGCTGACCGCGACGGTACAGAGGACTTATAAACCTTTTTTGTTATTGTTTCTTGATTTCAATTGAACTTTTACTCATTTGTGAGTCACAATAATAAATTGACGCACCATTCTTAGCTTTTGTTGAATTTAGTGTCGCTAACTCTTAAGTTTTTTGTTTTGTTTTTTTCTAACTCATTTTCTCCGTTTTTGGTGGCAGGTGGTCAGAACGGGTTTAACATCCCGCAGGTATCCCCGTGCCCGGAAGTAGGGGCCTACCTGAAGATGACCCCAGAGGAACTCCACGCGCTGGACCCCAAGAACATCCAGGGCTATGCACGCAGACTTCTCTGTGACGCCTATATGTGCATGTATCAGAGTCCTACCATGAGCCTCTATAAATAGAGAGGGAGAAATAAAGACGGACGGAAAGGTAGGAAAGAAAATGGCCGAGAAGGAAAGAGATTATGGAACGAGGGAACAAAGGGACTGTGGTGAAGAGAGAATATAGAAGAAAAAAAAAGAAGAAAAGTGCCCAGGTAGATGCACTCAAGATTGAATATCCCATGTCCAGTTGCCTCATCCACTCTTCTACATCTCTGTACATACCGCAGGGTAAATACGGCCATATGAGCGAAGGGGAGATCAAGAGAATGAAGAAAAAGCCTATTTGCACTGTGTGAGAGCGTATGTGTTTGTTGAAGTGTTGTTGTTTTCTCTGATTTGTGCCGTCTTTGACTGAGCTCAAACTCTTGAGTGTTTTTTCCGGAGTGGTGTTTTTGCTACATGGAGAGAATCCACGATCTTTCCAGCATATCGCAGACACTCACTCACCTGATGGCTTAACATTCTCCTCCTTCCGCCAGAACTGACCCCTCCAAACGGCAACATACTCATACTGTAAATGAAGCCTTGGAAGGACCAAAACGAGATATTTCCCTTCCGTCTGAATGCTTCCACTTATCAACGACCCATTTTAATGCACTGCAGCATCCAGCATTAATCATATTTCAGACGGACTGTGTGTAGTCCCTGTTTTTTGCCTTTATATTTTGCTGTGAAGTCTTTGTCAGGTGTGTTCACATACATAAAGCCCTCGACTGCCACGCACTGGTCCGACGAATGAGGTGATTAAGCACACAATTTCTTTTGACATGAAGAATAATATAATTTAGCTTTTTCATTTTATTATAATTATTGGTTTTATAAATATAAATATTTTTTTTAAATATATATATATATGAAAAATAATAGCAGCTCCCCAGGCCATGCTCTCGAAGTGGTAAAAATGTCAGTAAGTTACTTGTTACAGATACAAGTCAATTTTTTGCAAGTATTATGATAACATTATGATATTCAAAAAACTTGAATGGGCAAGAGCGGTCTCGCTGTTCTGCAGCACTGTTGGCTAATTTGCAGTAACACTGTTCATCGAAATACTGGTTTGATGTACCATACACATTTTACCTATGGGTTACTGGATTGTTTACACAGCCTGGTTATAACTGCTATGAAAAGAAACATGCACTGGGATTGTTTTTTAATCTCTGCTAATGTAACCGTACACTATGGGAGAGATTCTCCGTGAGCGGCTGTAATGGGAGAAAGGATGACGACTGGTGTACTTGTGTAAAATGAAGCCAGGTGGACTTTATTATCTCTGTTCTGTTCTCCTAAATGTTAACTAAATTAAAACGTCATTTTGAAAAACAGCTTTTTGTGGTAATGGCTGTACTGCTTTTGATTGGCTTATTTGGGATTATGTCTGGCAAAATTCGTTTTTGTAAATAGAAGTGAAGACAAGCAAGAGGAAGGAGTGCAGTTTGTGTGTGTATGTGAAGTGGATATTTACCTTGAAAAGTTGACAGATGTGCCACCAAGCTGTGAGAATCTCTGTCTTCGCATGTCACCGAGATGTGTGCAGCATTTGTGCTTTGATGCCAACGGTGTTTTCATCTGCCACGTGTGTGAAAGTGTGTTTGTAGACTGTCTTCAGCAGGCAGACGGGCGAGGTGTGTTTGGATGTCCATTGCCTTCAGTGTTGTCATAAGTCTGCAAGTGTTTGTTTGGGGATTTGTCTACTGCCAGCGGTGCTGCTGCTTTCACCTGTCACCTCTGTGGATCTCATTAACATGGTGTCAAGGCCGGGGCATGATGTGGTCTCGGAAGCAAACATACCAATGCTGGACAGATGGGGCTGATGTGTAGTGAAGGCTCTGCAACTGGAGACACACACACACACACCACATTCAGGCCCCGCTCCTGATGACCTCGTATGGTCATGGCCATTACATGTTCAGTTGTACCAGTAGATGTAGCCATTTAAATTTCTGACTTATTTTAATGTGTCCTTGTTATGGTGTAATTACACAATCAAGTACTGAGTAATTAATTAACAGCATGTACTTACTATAGGTTTAGGGATTGGTTTACCGTAGTGTTAGTTGCTTGTAATTAATTATCGATAATTTACTCTTGTTACCATAGTAATGTAACGTGTAACAAGGACACATTAAAATAAAGTGTTTTTCCTTCAACTGTACATTTGAAAACTCAATTAAGACTGTTGGAGTTTTATAAATTGTTTCTCACAAATAAAAATGTACACTCCACTTAAGCAACTCAAACACATCTCTGCCTTTTAGTCTTGTCGTTTCACGTCCATTTCAAGCCTGCTAACTGCACAATTGTCATGCTAGTATTTGTCGTCACAACAGCTGGCTCACAATGCTCTCTTGTAGCTTTATGCTGTGGCATATGCCTGCTGTGTGCCACGTGCTAATTTAGCCTACGTTGGCGCTACCTAACCAGATGGAGAACAGTATTGCCATTCTCACCATTAGACTATCGCCTTGGGGGGTGAATGTCAAATAAAATCAAAGCATATGGTTTCCTTCTTAGTCAACTTTGATTCTGACAAACAGAAGATCTGCTGTTGTTAGAGGTGTACACACTCCTGATGATCGTTCAGGAATATAACTGGTTTTAATGTGTGCTATTGCTTTGCGGACTCAAAAAAATAATAATTGTTTGATTGATTTTACTTAATAAGCTACAACAATTGCAGAACAATATTCTTGAACATTGTATTTAACTCAGCTTTATTAATAAAGTATAATATAATAGTTGAAATGAAAATAAAGTTGGGGGGGTGAAACACTCAGTTTCAGTCAATCTCATGTTAATCTTGAGTACCTATAGAGTGCCGAAGTGATGACGTCACTTTGTAGGACAACTCGGAAGCTAGCGGCGCATGGGTTCCCTCGGTCGAAAAGCAATGCGTTTTCCTTTTGGACTTTTGGAAAATCGCAAAAAATAAGATCTGTGTTTAACAAAGAGTTCTGACCCTTACACGTTTTGTCTTTCAAGATAATCTTTACAAGTTAATCTAAAATTGACACATTTTGAAGCCTATATAAAGATTTTAAAAAACACAATTAGACAATAAAGTTTAAAAAACCACAAGCAGGTTATAACTGTGTGTTTTATGTCATAGATCAAAACGTGAAAATATTTAGAGGCTTTGTTCACCACAGACCTTATTTCAGGCGATTTAGCAAAAACCCATTAAAAATCCCATAGGCTTTAGAGCGAGGGAACCGGGTGTGCTAAAATGCCAACTCACTTCCGCGTTTTGGCCTACAGAGTGACGTCGTAACTTTGGCACTCTATTGTGTAATATTGCATCCATCATATCTCCAAAAAGTCTTTAGTATTATTATATTTATAAAAGAAAGATAGGCTGTACCGAGTCTTTCCGGAAAAAGCCGAGCGGGTGGAGGCGTGCCGTGTGGGCGGAGCTAAATAATCACGAGCGTGCGAAGCAGTAGCCACCTAAACAAATGTATTCAAACAAACACACGCCATATATCGCATGCTCCATAGATACATTAACTATACGTGATCATGTTGTTTAGCCTACTTGCTGTGCTTAAGTTACACGGCGATAGACACACAGACATTTGAAGCAGTTCTACACACCGCCTGCGGTTCCAACGCAAGACCGTTGGGACTGTTCCATCCTTGAGAATTAAACGATTAGCAAATCCGGCTTCGAACTGGGCCTTGTTTATAAAAAAATCATCCTCGAAATGCATGGAACAATCAAGAACACTTGCACAACTGTGTTGATGTTCTTGAAAAACAAACTCCATCCACTGGTCCCTTAACACTTGATTCTTTGGGAATCTGTGCAGTGTTGTCTTGCCTTGGCAAACGAAAACACACTTCTTTGGTGACATATTGCAACGCAGCCGATGCACGGCGCTTTAGTGGCCATAGGTTACGTATATCGCTCTACAGCTGCGTGTGCGCCCTTCCGAGAGAAGTGCCCTTAGGAAATTCCGGCGCATCTGACATCATACGCACCCATGATACTTCTGAAACTTGTGACAACCAGGAAGATGTATTTTGAGAACAGAAATACTCAATCAAACGTACAACTTAATTTTTGAATCTTTGTGCATGTTTAGCATGAAAATCCAACTCTTTAACAGTGTAAAAAACTCACTATGCATGAAAGAGCATATTTTGAAGTCCATAGCTGTAGCATTGAAGCTTCTGAGCCGATAAAGTATGTTAAAAATGAATGGAAAGAGATTCAAAAAGCAAATATCATAATGTCTTTCTTAACCCTGTGTGCGAATATGGATCTTTCACAGGTTGGCCTTCAGCTTTGCCTATATCTGGTTTTCCATAGTGCACATGTATCTATATGCAAACATTGGCTGTGATTTGACAATTGTTTACTGATTCAATGTGTCTTGTTCTTCACATTTACTGCTAGTTATTTGAAATTCCCTCCTTGAGTTGTTCCTCCTCATGTTCCCAAGGGAAAACATCCATGCAAACCGGTGAGAGAGAGAAAGTAAATGTTTAAAGTTAAACCTACTCAGACAACAGGAAAACAGTGATTTCCAGCAGTAAAGATGAAAGGGGATCTCGAGACAGAGCAATTTAAAGCCAATCACTACTAACCCAATATAAACCCAGAGAATCACTTTAACTTCATCCTAACTGCAGCTTTTATTGGCGTCTTCAAAGCTCAAAAACTAGAGAAGGTAATGCTGGGATGATGACTGATGATAGCATTACCTCTTCTTATTCACCCTTCTTTAAACAGTCTCTTTGATTAAGTTTCATCTCAAGCTCTTAATGATCATCTTGATGCCTGTGATCAAACTTAGATCAGACTTTGTCATTTTAGTTGTAAAACATAGTCTTCCCTAATCAAAGGGAAATTTATAGAGGTTTAATACGAACTGCGAAAGGTGTGAGAGATAGGAGAAAAATACACATTGTTGAAATACATGTAGCCTAGGTGTGTATCTGTGTAGTCATTAATGAGCTGTGTAGCAGATGCTGCAGTTGGCTCTGAAGAACAGGTGTTGCAGAGCTACATATGCAGCGTGCATGTGTAAAATATTTAAGCTTATAACAGGCATCACACACACTTACACAGAGTGGCATGTGTAAGGCGCTAAAAGCAGTTAGCATCGGTGTGCAACTTGTGGCAGGACTGCTGTGTTTGACTACTTTTCATTTCATCTTTCCTTTCATCTGTCTCAAACGCTGCATTATTTACAGGTGCTCACGAGGACTGTTACTTACAGTACACTTACAGTAAATTCAGGTTTCATCAAATATACTAGTAGTAGTGAATCAATATGAGTGAATGGCATATTTCTCTGTATACCCCACATATACACATCCTATTTAAAGGGGTCCAATTATGCTTTTCCACTTTTTCAACTTTAGTTTGTGTGTAATGTTGCTGTTTGAGCATAACAAAGATCTGCAGGTTTACAAAGCTCAAAGTTATCTCCAAAGGGAGATACTTTAACATAATCAGTACAACAAACGGCTCATTTGAAAAAAAAAAAAAACATAACCACCAGCCAAACTGCAATGCACGAATAACTCGCACGGATTGTGGGTGTACTTTAACCTGATGTCAATCGTCTGGAAAGTACAGCGCACTACTACATTTCAGTTCAGGGAAGAGTTCAAAAAATGATTGGTGGATATTATGCATAAAGAATACATGTTGGTAAGTTGTAGCACACTGTATCTTTCAACAGTGTTCGTGTTCTTTTACCATTAGCAAGTAGATGATCGGTTGACGTGCGCTAGGGATCTGTCGTGTAGCATTTACAAGCACCAAAATGGTATTTATTGTTTGAAATGGTGTAATAAAATTGATAGAATCTGAGAGCTGAGATTTTTTTATAAATTATAACTAACCTGCTCTGTCTAGTCTATCAGTCTCTGTGTCCTTTTCTGTGCGTGACAAAATTGGTGTGTGGCGTGAGAGCGTGTGAAAAGTGTCAATTGCGTGTCTCACAGTGAATTTGTGAGAATTGACTGTTCTGAATGGCGCTAGCTTAGTCAACATCAGCGAATGCTGTCTGTCAGATCAATTCAAACTAACAATAAAAATGTAATATGAACAAAACGAATACCGTAAAACTTCAAATAATAGCCCGGGATTTTATTTTCTCTAAAAATCTCCAAATGCGCCATGTGAAACTGCGGTCTTCCAACCTTTTATTGTCGTGTCAATTGATTTGATTAATATGTGCGAGGGAGAGAGAGCAAAAGGAATATGGAGTATGATTTGATTTTTTTTTTTTTTGACAGATGGCACCTTTAAAGAGACACTGTTTTTTTTCCCACAACATTTCCAATACTCGTTTGTTTGACCTTCCTAAGGCTGATGAACTTAGAGTTCTTAATTTATTTTAAACACTGTTTCTGAACATTATAACCTCTGTGTTTATCAGTGCGCTGCAAATTTTATGGAGAACAGCTCGTTTTCTGTTGCTTTTATGAGCTCTCGCTTTTGTAAGATGGTTCACCGCTCCTAAGGAAAATTAACCATGGTTCTGTGATCGATTACTGTTTGTATTACCTTAGTTTTCCGACAACTTTTATGATTAAAAGGTGAATAACATTATATGTATAATGTATAATTAAAGGGGTGTAGTAATAAAAGGCTGTAATGGAGGGGCGGGACATTTCCAGAACACTCACTAAGCACTGCCAATCAAAACACAATGGGCTAGCTAACCAATCACAGCACATTTTGTATTTTGGAAGGAGGGGTTTAATCAAAATCAGAGCAGAAGAGACTTTTTGTATCGACCCCAAACTCTTAAAAGGTAGTGGAGTATATAATATTTAATTTCTTTTTTCATGGCAAATCTTTAAGGCCCTTCCATCACAATAAAATTAACACACTATTCATGATTTAAGGAAACCTTATATTACGAATTAGTGTAAACCCTTATAACTAGAATGAGTTCTCTCTATGTGTGAATTTAGCAGATGAATGCAGTGCAGTATCTAGCATGCAGAAGAGGAGGACCACACAGGGCCTGCAGAGGAAGACTGAATGTGAGAACAGGAGCCTCATCGCCATGCAGATGACACAAGTCTATCCCTCGACTCTAAGGTAAAACTCATAAAGAGTGCTTGTACACACACAATAGCATCTTCTTCCTGTGCTGGCAGTTCTATTGTGCAATGGCAAGAGGCCACGCAGAGTGCAATTATTCGATTGTGATACATCCTTTTTTCCTGTCATTCCCGTTGTGGCGCAGAATGCTGGTTTTGTTCCGACACTCGCGTTCCGGCTGGCAGCTGTCAGCTCCGATACCGTCTACTGCTCTCTGTGTTCCCAGCCGCTCCAGTCGGAATTCCTAATTAGATTTGCCATTTTCACGCGTCTGATTGCCATACATAACAACCTAAAAAGGCCGACGTCTCCATACACACCAGCTCTAACTGTAACAATTCATAACAATGCTCATTAACATGTATGGTGTTGCAGCATTGATTATGACATTACCATCTAAATGGATGACCTGCCCATGCAATTTCATTACCGGCTTGTAGATATGGATTAATAAACTTCTTATTCTAGTCCAGCCCTGGTTATTAATTACACAAATTAGTGAGGGCAGGGTAATCAACTTAGGGTCTGTTTGCCTTATAATAATTGATCTAATTTTTAGCGAACATTGCTGCTGGGCATGGCTGAGAGATCACCTCGTTAGCAAAAGTTTAATTCTGATCATAGTTCATGAGTCGTTTGCCTTAAGGTCAGATCTGAATGTCAGAAGCGTTTGAAATTGATTGGTGTTAAATTGAATCAATGTCATGTTCAGGAAAAACAATAACAGTTAATGGATGAGGCTGGATCGCCATCCGCAGAGGGAGGAGAAATAGAGCCAGATGAGAGGGAAGGAAAGAAGGAAGGATGGATGCAAGGTAGAGTGAGGAAGAAAGAAAGAAAAATGAGAGAGAAAGAAAAAAAAGGAAGGTAAAGGAAGGGAGGGAGAAAGAAAGAAAAGAAAGAAGGAAAGAAAGAAAGAAGAAAGAAAGAAAGAAAGAAAGAAAGAAAGAAAGAAAGAAAGAAAGAAAGAAAGATGGACAGGAAGAATAAAAAAAGAAGATGGGCAGGAAAGAAATAAAGATCTGAGGGAAGGAGGGAGGAAGGATAGGAGCAAGAGAAATGGAAGGAAGGAAGGAAGGAAGGAAGGAAGGAAGGTTAGGAAGGTTAGGAAAGAAGGAAGGTTAGGAAAGAAAGAAGTTAGGAAAGAAACAACAAAAGAAACAAAGAAACAGAGAAAGAAAGAAACAAAGAAAGAAACAGAGAAAGAAAAAGAAAGAAAGAAAAGAAAGAAAGAAAGAAAAAGAAAGAAAGAAAGAAGAAAGAAAGAAAGAAAGAAACAAACAAACAAACAAACAAACAAAGAAACAGAGAAAGAAAGAAAGAAAGAAAGAAAGAAAGAAACAAAGAAACAGAGAAAGAAAGAAACAATGAAACAAAGAATGGAGGGTAGGTAGATGGAAGATGGAAGGTAGAGTGGGGAAGAAAGAAAGGATGAATATTTCATATTTGTTTAAAAACAGAAAAAAGCAAACCAGACAGAACACAAAGAGAGAGGCTTCCCACACTGTTAATGCAATATACACAAAGAAGGAAAGAGTTTTGACAACTCAACTAGTTCACAGCACTTTACCCCTTTATTTCAATAGGAGTGTCTGCAGATAATCACTACTATCAAAGTTGGCTGAATGCAAGCGTCTGCCGTTCTCTCCATCACTTCACTGTTTTCCTCCTCTCTCTCTCTTTCTCTCTCTTTGTTTCAAGTGACTGGAAGAATGCCAGCTGTTACAAATCCTCCTGATCCTTTACAAAGCTAGCGCACACCGATGGAAAAAAAAAAGATAGAGGGAGAGATTTATTAGTTCTATGAGGTCTTCACAAACACCTGGCTTCTCTCTCTCTCCACCTGGAAGAACAGCAGTCGTTTTCAGAATTGTGTGAAATTTCACACCCGTTTTTCACAACACATTTTAATATGCACTGTGCTTTTTCTCCTTCCTTCCTTCTTCCATCCGTCCCTCCGTTGCTCACTTGCTCTCGGCTCTGAGTATGAAATCCTTTCATTCTCCTTTATTCGCTGTTGCCAAACTCGGCCTCCCTGCCAATCATGGCTGAGCGACAGCACATACAATTTTCCGCCAGCAATTTGCCCCTTTAAGAGGAAAATTGCTTTGGATAGAACCTCTCCCAGCAAGACAACCACAATAAACAGCTACAACTGTAATGGCATTGGTGCTGTCAGCCCCGGGCCAGGACAGGCGTTCTCACACACCGAGGAGAGATGCTTTAACCGACCCTGCCCTGTAATATCCACACCTGCGCAGACCCGAGCGCTCCGCCAATCCTCTCTTAAACATAACTCACTGCCATCGTGCCAGAATGACTGCTATGAAAGGCTTTTGTCAGATATGTCACGGGACGCCTCGTGTGCGTGTGTGCGCAGATTGTCATTTATTATATGTTGTGTGGTTTTCTGTCAGTGTGCGTATTGATTTGCGCGCTGGCGGAGAGGCAGAGGTCACTTTGATCGGTGTGAGATGAGGAGAGGGAATAGCAGAGAGCTGACATTCCATTAGCTGAGAAAAAAGGACTCCAAATAAAGAGGAATATGTTAAGGACAGGCGGCGGTGGCAGGGTGATATGACTGTAATTAAGAGAATAGAGAGAACAGAGGAGTGTCTGCCGCAGGAGGCTTTTGTCTGACGGAGACGGCCAAGATCCTGCTCTTATATTACATGCTTGACCTTTCGGCAACCGCATCACCACCCATCCACTCATCCGTTCTCCCTCCGTAACTTCGCGAGTCTTGCGCACAACCAAACTTTTTGCTCTCTCCTCATGTGCCCTTTTACTTCAGCGGGACCCAGACGAAACCCAGTTGTTTTGTTCACTCAAAGGGCCCATAAGGATTTTTGAAAATGACCATTGTGAATGAAAGTGAATGCAAAGCATCCTGCAAAGTTTTACATCTGAAAGTCCAACGTATATTAAGTTATTGTCTTTCAAAAGTAAGAGTCGACTCTGAGTCAATGAAACGAATGGTTTTCAAACGAGTCATAAACGTCATGATGTCAAGAAGATGAAACATTAGCCCGCCCACGCACGCGCAGATACCAGGAAAAAACCAGAAACTCAAACCGGGGAGCTGATTCCTGTGAATACTGGACAGCATCATGTCGAGAAGACGGCGCTGTGCTCTACAATGTGAAGATAAAGCCAGTTTATTGCAGGATTCGCAAGCCGCTTGCTCTTGAAAGATGGTGCTCAAAAAAACGTAGTTTTGAGTTTTATATTGTGTAGGTCACCTGCTAACTCACATTATCACTGTCCAACGCATTCTCATCCTTCAACGTCATATAGAACGCTAGTGACAAAACGGCGCTATACTACGCACATGGCACCCGTTATCGTTAATATAACACGTGCTGTGAGGGCTAAGTTTAGGTGTGGGGTAGGGTGTACGTGTCATATTCACGCTAAAGGATTTATAACGTCTTGGGTTCACGTGTTATATTAACGATAAAGGGAGCCGTGTGCGTAGTATAGCGCCGTTTTTGCATATAGCGTTCTATATGACGTTAAAGGATGAGAACGGGCTGCACTGTCTTACTGAAATACTTCTGCTGATCAGCTGTGGGCCACTATTACCTAAACATTAAGAGATTGCAGATATTATATATTAGAAAAATAATCGGGAAATAAATTAGTACAAGTAAAATAATCGGTTTGCTGATGGACAATTACAGCTGCAACATCTTATAATGTAATGTTACCTCAAACTGACTGAGTAGTGTAGGCCTATCACTGTGAAACGTCCTGCTCGAGTCGTCATTGCGATGGGAGGTTCGGGTTGAATAACGAGCTCTTCCAGTGTTTCATCATCAAACTCGCACTCGCATTGATGTGGTCAAATCGACATCATTGTTTGTTGTGTTTAGTCAGAGACAATTTATTGAGAACTTTGGTTTAGTTTACAGTGTAGGAAGCCTCAGGACCAGGACACGCAGAGTTGATGTTGTAATGGCAGTGGCCCGAGGCGCTGTACATGGTTAGGCCAATCAAAACAGACTGAGCTGTCTGGCCAATCGGAACAGAGTAGCTTGCGGAAAGTAGGGATTTAGAGGGATTGATTCATTTGATGATATATGAAAATGTGATGATGTGCAAATATATTATTAGGAAATTAAACTTTTACGCATGTAAACATGTAGGGGACTCCACAACAACATTAGGAATCTAAGCATAATAGGGGCCCTCTAAGCCGGGCTCGATTTACCCCTCCTGACTTTTGGAGAAAACAAAAATCACATCCTAGGCATCGGTTTGCTCAGATGTTCGGCCTTGTTATCTGGTAAAGTGAGGCGTTCAAATATTACACCTCCCGATCTGCCCCTACAATATCAAATATCATTTTATATTTAGGATTTTTAATTGGAATGATTGTGACAATGTTTACAGTATGTCAGCACTTCCACAATTGACTGAGAACCGCAAAACAACAAGCAGCAGTACGGGTCTATCCGCGACACAGTATCCATTTCGTTTACATCCGCTTCCCCATGAGATCACGTGAGGTGTTAAATCTGGCATGATAATCTTAAGAATATCTTGTGGTGTGTGATACCCTATCTCACGACCAATTCGTACGAATTCGACGAATTATTAAAAAGTGGCTAATTCGTACAAACTCACTCGTACGAATTGTCTAAACCCACGTGATGGGTATGTTTAGGGGCGAGGTAAGGGGTAGGTCATTTGTGCGAATTCATACGAATTGGCCAATTCGTAAAATATGTACAATTTAGAAAAATCGTACTAATTCGTACGAGTGAGGTCGTATGAATTGTTACGAATTAGCCACCTCGTAAAATAAGAATTCCCGTGAGATCAGGCTGGATGTACCACGATTTTTTTTTTTTGACATTTGAAAGAAGAAAATCTGTACAGATTCTCCTTATGTGCGTGATGCAACCAGATTTCAAAATCGTTTAAGATATAAAAGGCTTGTTCGACTTCATGCAACTCTGCGCAGACGGATCGGTGGCTGAATTAAAGCAGTGCATGCCGTTTAGAAATTTAATCCGACTTGATGCAGCGCTAACTCCACATTACTGTGACATGCTATATCATACCGCGAGAGCGTTCCGAGAGTAGCCGGAGGACTCAGCCAGCGCAGTTTCTCAAGAGCGGCTGCACAAGCTCTGATGACGACACCGCTGTTCCATGATTCGCCGGATTTACCGCATGACAATGATCACTCGCGTTTCGTGTTTATTCTCACACCTTTAGTTCCAATAAAGCTCACAAATCAGTTTTTTATAACGGTAAACAGTCTTTTCATGTTGTAGCGATGTTATATTGTGTCATTTTTATCAAAATTAAACTGATTAAAAAACGTTGACTCCACTTCAATGATATTGGGCTTATTTTGAACTTTATTCTAGTTTAAACAGATGCTGTACGAAGCAGTAAAGTATTGAATGAAAATGCGTCTGAAACATCTGTGTATTTGGCATTTATTTCACTTCAGCTGTGGGAAAGTATGCAAACGCACTTGAGCAGTCACTACGGGAACCAGAAAGCGTCCGACTTCACGTTTTCGTTTGCAGCTCATGCCCGCCTGCGGCAACTCTCGCCGATCGGTTACATCCAGCCGCAGCCGATGTCGAACACACATAACTCCTGCAGTCTGAGCCAGGCTTTAGGGAAGATTGCTCATCTGGACCACGTTGTCTTTTTCAGTGGCTATTACACTGAATTCTGAAAAAAAAAAAATCACCTTAGTGACAAAAAGTGGCCCGATTTACTTTATTTTACCTTAGACCTTTCATTGACCTTTTCCAATGGGATTGGGGAACATGTGTAATACCTTAATAAACAATATTCTTCAAGAAATACACAGGCATTGCAAACATTACATTTGGTATCTGTGTACACAGGTTTGTGGCAGTCAGACAGGGTTTATTAGTTAGACGTTTTGAGGTCTGCATCTCCTCAGAGTGTCAAAGGCATAAGAGCACTACTTTATCATTGTTTGTCTGACTGGGGATCCCACCGGGGCCGTGTCTGTGCGAGTGAGAGAGAGAGAGAGACACAGAGAGAAAGAGAGAGAGACAAAGACAAAGAGCAGGCCCTCTGTATTGGTTTGTATTTTATTCAGAGTAATAACTGGCTATTTATCTAACATGTAGTTTATTTGTGTTATGAATGTGTGCAGTTCAATGCTCTTAACCATGCTGGAGAGGGTGAGAAGAGTACACAGAGTAGAAAGAAAGAAAGCATGCTGACTCCCATCCCATTCTCTCTTTGACTGTAGCAGGCTGTTGGAGTTGGAGTTCTGCTATGAATGAATCATGATGGATACTTAATTCAGGGAGTGTGCCAGGCCAGACCCACTTTCCTTAAATGTTCCTGAGCATGACAGATTTTAGAATAAAAAAAAAATTACTGTAGTTGGCAAGTGTAAATTAGGGTTTGTATGCATTAATCCAGATGAGTTCTTGCAGATACTTCAGTGGCTATAGGGCGGCCATCTGTCCGGTTTTAGGTCATATAGTCTCGTTTTTAAATACCATCTCTGCCTACCTGCACAGCCTTAAGATACGTCTGTTTTATACGTTATTCAGTGGTATAATTAATTAATTAAAATAAAGTCAATGTTTCAGTTAACATTAAGTGACGTAAAATTAATGCACAATGTACTGTATCAATTTGACTGCATTTTCCATGTTTTACCTGTATTTTGAATTTTGAACTTTTGAACTTTTAGGGTTAAAGGATTAGTTCACTTTTAAAAAAAATGTACTCACCCTCATGTTATCCAAGATGTCCATGTCTTTCTTTCTTCAGTCGAAAGGAAATTAAGGTTTTTGATGAAAATATTACAGGATTTTTCTCCATATAATGGACTTCACTGGACCCCAACCGTTTCAAGGTCCAAATAGCAGTTTCAGTGTAGCTTCAAAGGGCTTTAAACGCTACCAGATTAAGGGTCTTGTCTAGCGAAACGATCAGTCATTTAACAAATAAATAACAAAATTTAAGTTTAATAAGCAAACCTTGCTCACCTTGCTCTGTTCTGTGATGAGCGTTCATGACTCTCCTGTTCACAAAATGAACGAAATCCCTCGAAAAAAGATTTGTGCTTATAAAACTTTTTATTTTTGAAATGACCAATCGTTTCGCTATAGCGTTTAAAGCCCACTGAAGCTGCACTGAGCTGCAACTGTCATTTGGACCTTGAAATGGTTAACACAGTCTCATCCCAAGAAGTCATATAACTGACGTCTTGGGACGTCTTTCGACCATACGTAAACATCCGTCTTTTTAGGGTACCCCTAAACGTCGGTTAGATGACGTTATTGGATCCTAACCCTACCCCAGACTGCGCTGAAATGGTTGGGGTCCATTGAAGTCCATTATTTGGAGAAAAATCCTGTAATGTTTTCATCAAAAACTTAATTTATTTTCGACTGAAGAAAGAAAGACATGGACATCTTGGATGACATGGGGGTGAGAAAATTATCAGCAATTTATTTATTTATTTATTTATTTTTATTTTTATTTTAAAGTGAACTAATCCTTTAATGGAAATAATGTCCGGGTAATAAGCTGTCAGAACCTGTTCTGTTATTTAACCCAGAAGCGGTTTTAGTTTCAAATTTAAAGTATAATCAATCCCCTTTCTGGGTTCTAATCCACACAGTATATATTTTTTTCCTCATCAAAACCGATTGTTTATTAGTGGTTGTATTATATCAAGCAGGGACAATTTTTTTTTTTTTTAATATAGAGAGTCTCTCAATAGCAAAGACTGCGCTATAGTGACACCAGAACACTATATCCACACCATTGATCGCAGTGCACATTCCAAAAAACAGATCGCCACTTATTTAACAAACAAACTAAATGAATCATCTACTAGAGTTAACGGGAGATGTTTTATTTATTTGTATTGGTACATCGGTGCTGCAAGATGTTTCAAAATTGGAAGGGACACAATCGACTCTGGCAAAAAGTGGTGGGGACATGTCCCACCCGTAAATTACATCTATGCTCGTGTCTGACTCCTCGCTCGGTCAGTCGGCCACCATTCAACCCGAATAAAGTCATAACCATTTCAATAACTGCGAAGCTGTTCATTTAAGCAAAAAAACTGCAAGTTCCCCTTTAATTATGCCATTGTATCTTTGAGCACAACGCAGCATTAAACAGTCTGTGAAAGTACAACTAAATGCCACTTCAGATGCAGCTTCTGTGCCACGTCTGCAGTGCAAAGACAATTATTTGATTGGCAATACCCCTACAATAATGTCTTATTATTCTAATTGCATTCATCGATTCCAGTTTTATCCTGGAGTCACCATATTCTCCTTTTTAGTGTTGTATGCACCCGCCACACGTAAACCACACCACTGTCAATCAGAACCGAAGAACATCACCCGTTCATGGAAATATTGGTTTAAAGTTCAAAGAAAGCCTTTGTGATGATATTGGACATCACTCAATCTAATTAAATTCATATGTAATTCACACAGATGAATCAATTTCATTATGCCACCATCTCTGTTCACTATTGTACAAGGGCCAGATACAACAATAGCTGGGTCATGCACAAAGACCATTCTTAAATTGTAAAGCAAATACATGTTAAAAAGCAAATGTTACAGTCAAACAAAGAAACAGGGATTTCTGGGGGATGGGATACATCACGCAAAATTGATTAATATTTGCTTTCAGAATGACACTGGCATGATGCATGGGTGCTTCGGTCATGCAAATGAATATCTTAAAGAGACGAATCATAGCAGCCCCAGTAAAGTTCAACAGGCAGATTTGCATATTTATATTAGCTGTAACAGATAGTAAGTGCATCAGGGAGGAGGAAATATAATGCATTTGTCAAAGTACGCCTCTAACATGGCCGAACGCTGAGCTTATTAACTTCTAAAATTCTGATATCTTCAATTATTCACACAAAGCATGCCTTGCTAGATATATTGTAGAACATTTTGACAAAAGGAACAGGCATTAGAGAGAACATAATGACCCAAATGGAGCCTGTACTTATTATAAAAGCACAGATATCAAAAGCAATATACCACTGATCCAAAACAATACAGCCATACCATAACTTTACCATTGTGATGTAATCATAAAACAGCCCTAGACAGTGGGCTTGTGTCAGAGTTATGGTTAAGGCTACAGTCCTTGCATTAAAAGCAAACTAAAATCATTTATTGCTCCCTCTTTTAACATATGTTAATCTGAACAAACCATTCAAGCAGAATCTCAGAAAAAAGGGGGTGAATAGAAATCTCTCGGCCTCCACCGTACCTTTAAAAACCAACCAACTGCACTGCTTCTCTTATAATGAAATAACAAAAAAAATAAAAAAAAATAAATAAATGTACACACACAGGCCTACTGTATGTGTGTGTATATGTTTTTGAAAGAAGTCTGCTTATCAATCCAGTATTTATTTGATGAAAAATACAATAAAACGGTAATTGTGAAATATTATAACAATTTAAATTTTCAAATTGTACTTTCAAACTGAATTTTCAGCAAGCACATCTCCTGTTTTCAGTGTTACATGATCCTTCAGAAATCATTCTAATATGCTGCTTTGTGGTTCAAGAAACATTTCTTATTACTATAAATGTTCAAAAGAGCAGCAAGTTAAAAAACAGCCTTTATTTGAAATAAAACATAAATGTCTTTATTGTCACTGAATGCATAGCTGAATAAAAATATTAATTTTTAATAAAATAAAAACTTTTCTGACGACCCCAAACATTCTGACGGAATAGTGCATGTAATGTACTGTAATTATAATGCTTATAATGTTTACCCAAAATGTCCAAATATATTATAGTTTTCAATCTAAATATGGTGTGTATTGTATAGATTTCACATGCTCTCTAGCAAAATGAGTTAATCTACTCATCTTCATCCTCCCACACTAATGGCCAACTGCCTCCCTATTCATGATTACAGCTGATAATATCATGTGACGCCACATGTAATTTATGGACGAAATAACATATGCAATATGTGAGAGGTTGTATGCTGCCTTGACGAAAGGTGATACACAAAATAAGAGACGGAATATTCAATTAGTAATCTGCTGAGCCATATGTTAAGCACTCAAGCCATTCCTTATTCTAAAGAATATTTTGAAAAACAACTCCATTTTGAGCCATATCAATGAACGCCATTAGTTTAATGCAGTCTAGAGTAGTGAACTGTAACTTTATCTGTGTGCAGTTTGAATGGCCGGGTTTAGTGTTGGCAGACACTCAATCTCTTGGGTTTGCTCATTGTTTTCATCAGGTGCACTGTTCCTATTCATAGTGTTAAACAAGCCATTATACAAATGCAATTACAACACACTCCACCGCTCTGCAGGTGCTATAGGAACTCTGGCAAAAAGCAGAGTTTTAGCTTTGCTCACACTCAAAGTGAATGGCATCCCATACTTAGTGATTGCCAGGTTTCTAGTGCTGATTCACTGTAAGCGTTGCCAGATTGGTATAGCTTTACACAGCTGGTTGCTTTACACTGCCATGAGAGTAATGTAACCCTGAAGAAAAGGATTTAACTTTGTAAATATTGTGAGATACTTGCTTGTTAGTTTGACTTCACTTGCAGCATTTTGGCTCTGAAAGTTTGACCTCATTCATAAGTTATCCGGATAATAAAAAACGCATGTTAAAGGGTTAGTTCACCCAAAAATGAAAATTAAGTCATTAATTACTCACCCCCATGCTGTACCAACCCCGTAAGACCTTCGTTCGTCTTCGGAACACAAATAAAGATATTTTTGATTAAATTTGAGAGCTGTATAACTACCACATTGGCTCCTAAGGGACTGCCTCTTGACGGCCCAAAAAGTCAATGAAGAAAATGTTTAAATATCCCAAGTGACTACCGTGGCTCAACTATATGTTTATCAAGCGATGCGAATACTTTTTGTGCGAAAAAACAAACAAAAATAACGAGTTTATTCGACTATTTCTTTTCTTCCTTGTAGGCCAGAACGAGACTTCCTTATAGATTTCCACGACGCATGCGCGAGAATTGCGATCTGAAGTAGTGTAAGCTGGTGTAAGCAGATCGCAAATCTCGTGCATGCGTCGTGGAAATCTAAGGAAGTCTCGAAACCACATATTTTACTCCTCCCAAAAATGCTAAATAATAAACAAGTGAGAGCGTGTTATATAGGCTATGTCAGGTTATAGTCAGATATGACGGCGCTACTGCGACACGCATCACCGCAGATGAGCAGCTGAGCGTCTATTCCTCAAGCCAACGTGCAAACATCGCAAATAAAAGTAAAAGTAAGTCACAGACGCTTAAAACACAATCATCTTCAAGTAAAGAAACACATTATCTTACCAGGCTGTTGCCACTCTCTCTTATTGATGTCTTTGATTTGGAAATTAGTTGATGATCAATAAAATGCAGCTTATATCTGTTGCTTTTGGTGGCGTGTAATCCATTAAATCTGCATATAATGCGGGAGTTGAAGATCGGATTTATATCCGTTTTGCAAAAACACATTTATGTGGCCAGGTGTAAATGGAATCGGTACTTATTATCTGGATAACTTATCTAGAGATCGCATTTTAATACCAGGTGTAAATGGGGTCTAAATTTTGTAGTCCTAAATACGAACAACATGTCATGCTGTTTTTAGATATGCTTTACTACGTCACACACATCAACAACAATATATGAAGTCACTTGCGCGCATTTGGGACGATGGAAAAAATCTTACAAAACTTGGTCAGAAATGTTCAGAAAAAAGTAAAGAGAATCGGACCGTGCTAGAAACCGGACAAGAGTCCTACTCGGTCGGGCTTTCACTCGTTGGCGCGAGCTTAAAAGCAGCACTGGATGCAACAGCGATCCTGACCTCTACCTGGCGATCTTGTTGATGGACTTGTAAGTAAATCTCTTTTGTTTTGTAAACTGGTTTGCGTTCTGTGTTGTATGCTGTTGCGCTGGCTTGTAGTATGTCATTTTTTTTTCATTCATCCATTGTTGATAATTAGACCAATTCAATTATTCCCACGTCTATAGCTTTCGATTACCAGAGCTGTAAGCAGACTTCCTAACAAACAGTCGTTTCTCTTAGTTATAGTTGGTTATGTTTTATTGCCTGGATTGTCACAACAGCTAGTTTTCAAGCTGAACTCAGGTGTTGTGATGTGTATAACATTAGTCCTGTGTCTGGTTCGGATTTCTTATGGCGTGTGTACTGTGCGTGTGTTACGGTTATTTCTGTGTAAGTGTAAGTACACCACAGCAGCTCTAGGGGTCACTGTTTCTCAAAAACACCAAAGCTGCATAGTGTGCCTTTAAGATATTCTAATCCTGTGATAGGCAAGCTGAATTATCAGCATCATTACTCCATTCTTCAGTGTTTACACAATCCTTCAGAACAGTGATCTTTCAAATTTGCTGATTTGGTGCTCAATAATGATTTCTTCTTGTTATCATTGTTGAAAACAGATGTGTTGCTTATTATTTTTATGTAAACTGTGATCCATATTTTTTTTCAGGATTTTTTGATGAATTTATTTGAAATAGAAATCGATTGTAACATTAAAAAGGTCTTTACTATCCCGTTTGATCAATTTAAAATGATAAGTAAAACAATTAAAATAAATAAATGAACAATAAATGAACAAATAACCTACTGAACTCAAACATCAGTGTATAGTACTGTGGATGGATGGATGAGGGTAAGCAAGAAGCAGAGAGACCCCAGGCGCAGCCTTAAAAGGAGCGTAAGTCACTTGTGGTTTTTGCGGGCAATATTTCTTCATCAGCCTTAACTGGAGCAGACAGGCCACAATTATCTGGATTTATGCTTTTCTTCAGAAATATGAACAAGCTACAGTCATTTCAGCACTGCAGTGATGATAACACCAAATCTAATCAGAGAAAGCAAAATGGATTTTAAAAGCCTGTTGCTGTAATGCTTCCACTCATAACCAACCATTTCAACCACATGCTTAACTTAATTCCCCTCAGAGAGACAGGCTGCCCCGAGAGGTCTGAAATATAACCGGGTCATATAAAGGGACTCTTTCTCTGCATTTAACTGGCAGAAGGACACTTCAATTTAGTTGTATGATGGGATGAATTACAGACTGTGAGAGAATAACAAACAATTCAGAAATTTCATTATGGTTTCCCACGATAACTGAATTATGGAAGACAAAACTCCAACAGATAAAAAGATGGAGAGATGGATTGATGGGGAGCCGTATGTTGGTTATTGACAGGGAAGATATGGTAGTTCTTGGGATTCTTGGACACACTGATGTTATTCACCTAATGCTCAACTTGTAGGCACTATTTTGGCTAAAAGCAGCCAGTGAGAAGCATGCATAGTAACTATGGATTTATATACAGCAAAATAACTTTCTGTAAAAATACATATAGAAGCAACCAGGCACATACATGTGTTTGCATGTTCTCAACCATCCAAAATAGAACAAACATCTCTCACTGACTCACATTCTTGCTGTGATGTCTCCACACCTTATATTCTCAGATGGTTGCCAAATTGTGCGTAATTGCTTTATTGAGCTGATATGAAATATCAAATGGTGGGTTCAGTTCCGTCCTACAAAGGCAGTGACTACGCAGAGTGCAAAACTGAGAAAAATGACTCCTGTCATCCACCCTGTAGTTGTAAGAAGATTATTGGACATGTGGCTGTTTTGTAACTTTATATTAGCTTATTCTTTGTAAATATCAATCCTCATATTTAATTTGATATTTTACCCCTATTTTGCAGTTACTGTCTTCTTTCTTTGTATTACTTACCAAATATGTGGCTCCGTAACAAGGAAAAAGGCAGTAACTACTACAGATTCTCCAAAAACTATTTTGTGTTATGCTAGAGTTGTGGACCGGGCGTGTTACGGATATTTAGTGTAAAAAAAATTCGTAATCAAAACGCATGTATTATGAATCATTAAATTTATGCAACATTTAAAAACAAATCTATGAAAAAGGTAATCATTTCTTCTGGTCATCAAATGAAGACATAAAACACTAATTTAATTTCTTTTAATCGTATGAAATTAAACCTTTTGTCAAATAGCTTGCTGCACAAATAACTTTTACTGTTAAAATAAAACAAGAAAAAATGATTATTCTTTAAAATAAGTTTTTATGATAATTTATTTGGATTAGTGTTAGTATTACATTGGGACATATCTAAATTTTACTGTACAACCGTAATATATTTCTGTCAAGTTAAACCGGACTTTGACGGGTTGCCATGAAGACCTTTTGAGTTTCTGTGAGTTTGTCTCAAAATGAAGCAGTTACGTAAATGCTCACGAATTGACTTTCAGAGTGGATCTAGAGTCTGGGATGCTATCTGAATAGACCTCTGAGAGGAAGTCCCGCCCTGACGGCTGACAGTTGTTTATATTGTGATAGCCTCTAATTTTTTCATGTGACACTGTTACTTACCATCCTCTGGGTATTTTCTTTTCAATGCCAGTTCGACCATCTTCTTTCTTCGGCTTTGTGCCGTCTCAAACAAAATTTGTGTGAAGAAGTAAGAAGGGTGAAATCGCAAATGTTAAAACCGTCCTGTGAGGATGCCATGAAATCAGCTGTGTGTGTTCATGATGGAAACAGTAACTTCACTGCGCAGCAAAACGGTTATTTTTTGTTAGTTAAAACATAACAAGAATACAGTAATGGATGTTACTGTACTCATGTTTTTTTTCACTAGGGCTTTTTGGAGTTATTGTGCTAGTGACTACCATTTTTCTCCAAAACGACACACATTTGAGATAAGATGTTTTGTCACATAACAAAGGATGCCTTGAATGTCATGAAAATGATAATAACTAATTTTTGACCAACCCCCCCAAAATCTTTGTAGGGCAGAATAGCTCCCATAGTGGGTGAAAAGTCACTGTACATTTGATGAGCTCATAAATCAATACAAGAAAAAACAGCAGTTAAGCATCCTTAATCGCTTAGCTGGTTATTAAGTCAGGCTATGTCAGCTGCCAATACTTTTTAACACCTCCTGCTAAGCAAGCAGTATAAGACCGGTGCTGAAAGAAAGAAAGAAAGAAAGAAAGAAAGAAAGAAAGAAAGAAAGAAAGAAAGAAAGAAAGAAAGAAAGAAAGAAAGAAAGAAAGAAAGAAAGAAAGAAAGAAAGAAAGAAAGAAAGAAAGAAAGAAAGAAAGAAAGAAAGAAAGAAAGAAAGAAAGAAAGAAAGAAAGAAAGAAAGAAAGAAAGAAAGAAAGAACTTGTGAAGAATGATCTTGTCACGGTCAAGTAGGCTACTCTGTTTTTGGAAATAATAGGATCACAAAATCAATCTTTTATGGTGTGTTTCATTTAGGCCACAGTAGGAACGTTTAACTGGAATCACCCCTCAAGTAAGATTTGCGACTGGGAAACTCTGGTGAAGTGAATCAACCCTGATTTCAGAATCCAATGTGGCTACTCAGCACATCAACCATAGTAAAATATTGTTTGTTATCACTTCTGTTTGTCTGTAACTCACACAGTGGTGCACACAGTACTAACCTCTATTTGTGGACATATTATGCATTATCTGTGCAAAATACTGTTTTTTTTTTTTTTTTTTTTTAGGTTCAAGGTTTGTCTGGATGCGTCCCGTCTTAGTTTTTCGACCTCTGCACTGGAATGCGGTCACCTTGGGTGTGACGTCATTCCCAGCTTCTATGTCCTTTTCCCGAGGTTAATAGATTATAACATCAAGGATAATAACTATAACAATACATACATACTGTAATTCTAAAACTACACCGATACCCCTTTTCTCAGTACGATACTTTGATTTTTGGTACTCACCGATACCAATACCTGTATTTGCACTGCATTTGAATATACTAGGCAGAGAAACTAAAAGTATATGAAACATATTTGTTGATTCATTTTTTTTAGCAAATATTTATTCCCTTTAATTATTATCACACTTAATTATAATTGTTAAAATGTATTGTACAAGCCTTTGTTACATTCACTGTTCTTTCTTTTGCTCTATACTAGAGAGCGGGAGAGTCTTCACTCCAATAAGGCGAGTGAAGGAGTAAGTTAAGAGAGTATAAAAAGTCGCTAAGAGTGTCGTTAAGGGTAACAAAGCAAAGCGTGCTCTGTGGGGGCCCCGCTGGGCATTACTGGTGTAGCACCACCCCAGCAGAGTACGTCCCTGGACTAGACGTCCAGTGGCACCGTAAACCGGCTCAATCTCTTCCATCTCAGGTAGGGGTATTACTTTATTTTATTTTTTATTCTAAACTGTTTTAATTATTTTTATTTATTTTGATTATTTTAATTACTTCTATGTAAAGCACTTTGAATTACCATTGTGTATGAAATGTGCTATATAAATAAACTTGCATTGCCTTACTATTTTATCTTTACTTAGAGCTGCTTTAGCAGGGCTCAGTGCTAAGTGCTCCCCTCATCCACACCCCAATCTATTTTCTCCAAGAGTGCTGTTCCACTGAAGTTATTTCAGAGGCTCCTTGGGCATATGGCATCCGCAGCCACAGCAACGCCACTCGGATTGGTTCATATGAGACCGCATCAGCTCTGGCTTCGTGATCGAGTCCCGAGGTGGGCATGGCAACAAGTCATGTTCAATTGTGACTTGAATTGTACAGCCGATGAGCTTTCACGTCTCAGCCTCTTCATGGAGAATGGTGACTCCATCCCCATTTGGTTCACCTGATTTGGGATCAGTTCGGGGACGCACAGGTAGACCTGTTTGCCTCCCACGACTCGTCCCATGGCAAACTCTTTTACAGCCTGACCGAGGCCATGCTCGGCACGGACGCACTGGCGCATAGCTAGGCCTCCACAAGTATGTGTTTCCCCAGTGAGCCTTCTTGCACAGACCCTGTGCAAGATCAGGGAGGACAAGGAGCAGGTCATATTGGTTGCGCCTCATTGGCCCAGCCATTTGTACTCCTCACGACAGCACCTCCCTGGCCTCTGAGGATAGACCCTTTCTCAGAGACGGAGCACCTTATAGCACCCTCATCCCGATTTTTGGAACCTCCACTCGACATGCCTATGCGTTGAAGTGGAACCTCTTCGTCAACTGGTGCTCTTCTCACAAGGAAGACCCCAGAAAGTGCTCGATCAGTGTTGTGCATTCATTCCTATAAGAAGGGTTGGAGCGAAGGCTGTCTCCCTCCACCCTGAAAGTGTACGCTTCCGCTATCGCCGCACATCACAACGCAGCTGAGGGTAAGTCCATGGGAAAACACGACTTGATCATGGGTTCCTGAGAGGAGCGAGGAGACCTGATCCTCCTCGCCCTCCTCTTGTTCCCTCTTGGGACCTCTCAGTGGTTCTAACTACCCTGCAGAGTGCTCCCCTTGAGGCTCTGCAATCAGTGGAGCTTAAGTTCCTATGAGTTAAGACAGTGCTCCTGGTTGCATTGACCTCCATTAAGAGGGTAGGGTACCGGCATGGATTTTCCATTGATGGAGCGTGCCTGGAATCCGGGCAGGCCTATTCTCACTTGATCCTGAGACCCCGGCCTGGATATGTGCCCAAGGTTCCCACCACTCCCTTTCGAGATCAGGTGGTGAACCTGCAAGTGCTGCCCCAGCCTTGGCACTGCTCTGTCCAGTACGCACCCTTCGTGCTTACATAGACGGAACACAGTGTTTCAGGACCTCAGACCAGCTCTTTGTCTGTTATGGTGGGAAGCTGAAGGGAAATGCTCTCTCTGAGCAAAAGCTGTCTCACTGGATAGTGGATACCATTGCTTTGGCATTACCAGCAGCAAGGTCGACCGTGCCCCCTTGGTGTGACTGCCCACTCCATATGGAGTGTGGCTTTCTCTTGGGCTCTAGAGTATGGCGCCTCGCTAACAGACATCTGCAGAGCTGCAGCTGGGCGACATCCAACACATTCGCCAGATTCTAGTGCAGCTAGTGTCCTCCCATGTACTCGCTTCAAAAAGCCGTTGAGCAGTCTTTGCTTGCTCGCCATTCCACTCCACGGACTGGATACATGCAAAACTATATTCCTCAGATGAGCTTTCCCAAAGCCCTGACTTCCTCCAGTGCTGTTGACGTCAACGCCAGAGTCTATGCCTGTGGCAGCTTTTGCGTTCACTAGTTGCCTCCATGTGCATCTCCATGTATTTCCACTGTAAGCCTCTCTGAGCATGTGTCTTTCCCTTGGCAAGCCACCTTGCGACTCCTGGGGTTGAAACGTTCCACTCTACAGGGCTGGACACCCCAGTGCTTCTCCATATGCAGCCCCTCTGGGTCATATGTGTATTCTGTAAGTCATGCATATTTCCACTGAGATATGCTTCCCAGTGTACCTTGGTATTCCTGTGTTAAGTAGGAGTCCTTCGTCCGTGCTAGTCTCACGACAGGGAGCTCAGACTTACACAGGGCACTGGAAGACAGCCGAGGTGGCGTGATAAGACTGGGAACCCCATTTCGTCGTCATTTGATGTAACTTGAAGTGACTACAAAAGGGAACACCTCGGTTACGGATGTACGGACGTTACGTCTCCCTTCCACTTCCGCTGTACTGCTGGAACAGCCTGAGTTCAGTCTTGGCTCCTCAGCGGGTAACATATCTGTATATTGCCAGCGTACTTGCTTATATACCTACGAGGTGGGGTGGAGTCAAGCTACGCAAAAGCAGCTGACCCATGGCATTTCTTTGCCATTGGCTCGTTTTGTAATACTCAAAGTTGATAGACTTTCTAAGCGAAACCCCATTTCGTCATCATTTGACATAACGTCTCGGTTCCCTACTCATGAAATGAGGGTTACATCCTTAACCGAGACGTTTTCAGGTACAGAATTTGAATTAAGTAATCTAATGTAAAATAATACTACAAAGTCTTGACTGTATAAATTAAATATAGATTAATCTGTATTAAAGTTTCATAAGTCATTCAGTCAAGAGCAGTGAGTGATTTCTATGATATCCATATGGGGAAAAATACTATCTAAGTCAATGTGGACCATCAACTGTTTGGTTACTGACATTCAAAACATCATCTTTAGTGTTCAGCAGAAGAAATAAATGAATTCAGGTTTGGAACAACTTGAGGGTGGGTAAATAATGACATAATTTTAATTTTGGGGGAACTGTCCCTTTAACACACATCACAACAAAATCTGATGAGAACTTGTGATAAAATAATCTGTAGAACCATCAAGATAATCTGAATTTTACCTAGGACTATTGGATGTGGAGAATATTCCCAAAATTGCCCCGATTATCTTGTGGTTTGTGGGTGCCTTAAATCACACTGCGAACGATGCCAAATTAGAAGAGATAAGCAAATATTCTTTCAGCAGTTAACAAGCTAACGTTATTGATCAAATCTGAGCCAAGTTTATTAGATATGTAAAACGAGATGTCCTCGTTCAACTAAATAATACAAATTATTATCATAGCTTTACTATTCATTAAACTGTAATAGCGATAAGTGTTACCACTCCTCAGCTACTGTACAACATTCTATTATGAATACAATCATCTGTCTGACTGGATATTTTCGCTTCAGCTGGCATTAAGGTCTTCAAGGTTTAAATGATTCAATTTATGTAAATGATAATGAATAGGAAAGCCTACTTTTGGACATGTAATCTACCTCATCAGACAATGATTTATCAGGAAAAATTTACTGGGGCACAACAAAACTTTAATGGGGCTTATGGCCCATTTAAAAGGGTCTAGCTGCGCCCCCTGGTCATTGTCCAGTTCTGAATACTTTAGTCCGACTGAAATCGTACCAGTACAACCTCCCAGATGATGTGATTGCAACACAGCTTTGTTCATCATATTTACTTTAATAATCAAACTACAACATGTGCACTTGCTCCAAACGACAGAGGTGACTCGCAATGTATTTTTAATACTTGAAATAATTGATTGTGCATTGTGTATATACTTAGGCCATAGTTCAATTATGAAAACCCATTGTAAACCGGTTATAAACGTACATGCATGTTGTGTTCAGCAACTGAATCATATCAATCATAATTGTGCTAGATGTAATCAATCTTACCTACAGTGCACTGGGGTCAGGTAGGAAACACATTCTCATTTACAATCAATTGCTCCTCATCAGAGAGAGAGAAAGGGTGAGAGAGAGAGAGAGAGAGAGAGAGAGAGAGAAAGAAAGGAGGGTGGATGAGCGAGTAAGAGAAAGATAAAGAAGGATGGGGCAAGGATGTTTCTCGCTCTACCTCTATAAATACCAGCAGGAGGGCCTTGGCCTGCAGATCAATGCAGTGCAGTTCTTCTGTCAGAGTTGTAATGGTGTAATGGCAGCTGGCTCTCTCATTGCTAGCGATCAATAGCCCGTCTCTCCTGGCCTCAGACCGGGGGACACGGTGTATGTGTGTGAGGTGCTGGATTGGGGTTAAATGACAACCACAGGGCTCCTGACTAGATTTTAGCCTTGTTTTACCTGGTGACCCCTACTGGCTTTACCCCACCTCCGTCTGGAGACCCTTGCATATTAATTATCATCTGTTTCTGTTGCCTTTTTGATATTTTTAGTTAATGTTATTTGAGCGCGACTAGGCGCTGTAAAAGAGCCTTGTAAATAAAAGTGCACGAGTTCCAGCATTTGCCGACCCTGTGTCTCCTTTCTCCTTTCAAAAGTGAACTAATTCTTTAAGTTTCTCCAATCTTCTCAAAACTTTGGATTCTGGTAAAGGGCCATGAGACTTAGACCTGAGTGCAAAAATGGAGGTTCTAGACCCTTCCAGAGCTGAGATATCGAGATCCCACGTAGCATTTATGCAGTTATAAATATCTCAATATCTCGGCTCTGGAAGGGTCTAGAGCCTCCATTTTTGCACCCAGGTTTAAGTCTCATGACCCTCTATCAGAATCCAGAGTTTCAATAAGATTGGAGAAACTTTTTTTTCGCACCAAAATAAAAAACGAAAGGGGTACCACTGTCGGGTTTTTTTTTTGGGTCGAAATTTTGAGTTGCTTTGATCTTCTTGAAACTCTGGATTCTGATAGAGGGCCATGAGACTTAGACCTGAGTGCAAAAATGGAGGCTCTAGACCCTTCCAGAGCTCAGATATCGAGTTCTACCAGAAAGACTCGGGAGATAAAATGATTTAACAAAGCATCCATTTATTGACAGCCTGGCAGGCAATTATTTGCAAAGTTCTTTGGCGTAGGCCCCGTCCATAGTAATCCGAGGGTAGCGGATCAGCATTTTCTGCCTGAAGACGAAGGCAGGGGCGCAGCCGACCCCCCAGGGAAGTATAGACGGGACCATCCTGGTGGTGGTGGGGAGGGTGGAGGGTGTTGTCGCGTCGGCATCTGCGAACTCAAACATGTGTAAGTACCGATCTTTTATACGACAAGAATAAGAACGTGATTGGGTAACCTGAAGGTAACAAGTGACGCAGTAATTAAGTCTTCCTGGCAGAACTTATGCTAAAGCTTTAATATCCCACATAGCATTTATGCCATTATAAATATCTCAATATCTCAGCTCTGGAAGGGTCTAGAGTCTCCATTTTTGCACTCATAGTAGGGTAGGAAGGGGGGGGTTCACCTGCACCCGAAATATTTTTTAACCTAGTTTTTTGTAATCCTTAAGGTGTCCAGAAAAGGAATTTTGATGTTCCCCACGCAAATTTTTGTCCCATATGTGATTTTTTGTATCATCTTTTGTGTCCGTGCTTGATTTTTGGCTGCGGAAAATGAAAACTTTAAACCTACATAGAATCTGAACAATACATCCTACAGACACAATCTACCCCATTTTCTCTTCGTCTTTGCATGAGGAATTGATATATATGAGGATTGTCTTGATTAGATGATGTATAGTGCATAAAAACTCAAATAAACACCAAAAAATGACAAAAAATGGTGACATTAGATCACTGGAACTCCTCCCCTATGGACCCTTCTGATATATGTTTTCTAACTTTTGTATTTTTACAGTCTTTAGGATGTCTAAGAAGCAAATGTTGATGATCCCCACCTGAAATATTGTCACATGTATGTATTTTCTGGCTATATTGGTTGCCACCCTGGATATCCAAAAAAGCACATATAGGCAGTCTGTTTTTCTCCTTTAGTTTTCGATTTGATAAATCTCCTCCATTTTTCATAACTGGCTATGTAAATTATTGTTGAGCACATGTTGAGCTTGTTCCCAATGTTCACTTGTTGCACATTAAAAATATAACATAGATATTTTAATTAAATAATACATTTTAAGATACAACGTGTTCAAAAATATGCATTAATTAAAAATCACATCATGTAATTAGGATTCACTGGTAATGTGAGGTTTATTTAACATACATTTTTAAACTAACTACACAAATACATAGCCTACACCATGCACCAACACACAATTAGAAAGGTCTTTCTTGGTGAAGAGCATTTAGCGTTATGGAAGCCCACATTAACTGGCAGATAATGGTCTCTCCAGATTTCTGTTAAGTTGAAAAAAAAATGTTATGCTTAATAATTAATTAATTATACTTTCATTATTATTATTATTACTACTGGTGAGGGAATGTGTTTCATCTCGAGTGGGACAATCTGAACAAAATAACAACAAACATTCATGGCTCAAGTGTGGTGAACTGGACCGGTGGGATCATGATACAGGAGGTGAAACCTGAATTTGATGCCCCCAACTCTCTGGAAATTCCACGAATGCTCCCACTCTACGAGTGGAACAAGACGCGCTCCCTTATGGTAGATATACCTGAGACCCTAAATTCATTATCAAGTCATGATTAGATGATGTATAGTGCATAAACACTCAAATGAACACCAAAAAATGTACAAATAAATTGTGACATTGGATCACTGGAACTCCTGCCCTTAGGACCCTATTGATATTTTCTAACTTTTGTACTTTTACAGTCTTTATGATGTCTAAGAAGCAAATGTTGATGATCCCCACCTGAAACATGTTGGTCCAAATGAACATCTCCCATAATAAGTAGATACTATTCAAACCATTATATTGGTGTTATATTTATTGAAACAAAACAGAAAACCACTCATATATTCAAATACTGTATGTGTAATGTATATATGAAGAGTTCAGATGCAAAAGCCTCTAAGTGCCATTTGAAATTTGGTTCTAGAATGACCATTTTTATCAAGCTTGTGTATTTAAGTTCAGTAATTTCACTTAAATGACCATTAATAGGTAATCTTCATTGCCATTTAAGTGAAATTACTGAACTTAAATATACAAGCTTGATAAAAATGATAATTTTAGAAGAAAATTTCAAATGGCACTTCGAGGCTTTTGCATCTGAACTCTTCATATAGGGTATAACAAATCCCCATTAGAATAAACTGAAATAGAAAAAAAGTGATTCTAATCAACCCCTCCTTGCACTGCCACCTTAACGTGGTGGAGGGGTTTGAGTACCCGAACGACCCTATGAGCTATGTTGTCCGGGGCTATATGCCCCTGGTAGGGTCTCCCAAGGCAAACCGGTCCTAGGCGACGGGTCAGACCAAGAACGGTTCAAAAAACCTTATGAGTGAAGTGAAAACAAGGACAGCCGGGGCCCCACCTTGGAGCCAGTATGTGAGCGCCTGGTGGCAGGGCCTCCCACACGGTGTCCGGCAGGGCTCAGTCCGAAGAAGCAACGTGGGGCCTCCTTCCCGTGGGCTCACCACCTTCAGGAGGGACCGTAAGGGGCCTGTGCTGAGAGGATCGGGCGGCAGTCGAAGGCGGGGGCCTCAACAACCCGATCCCTGGACATGGAAACTAGCTCTAGGGACAGAATGGCCCCCCTGACCTGAACCCGAGTAGTGTTCAGTTATTGGACTTCTGTGCTAGTCACAGTTTGTCCACAACGAACACCATCTTCAAGCAAAAGGGTGTCCATCAGTGCATGCAGCACCTGAACACCCTAGGGCGTAGGTCGATGATCGACTTTGTGGTCGTTTCATCTGACTGCAGCCATATGTCTTGGACACTTGGGTGAAGAGAGGGGCAGAGCTGTCAACTGATCACCACCTGGTGGTGAAGTTGGATCCGATGGCGGGAGAGGAAGCTAAACAGACTCGGCAGACCCAAGCGTACTGTAAGGGTCTGCTGGAAACGTTTGTCAGAGATCTTCAACTCCCACCTCTGGAGGAGCCTCGACCAGATCCCGAGGGAGGCTGTAGATATTGAGTCCGAGTGGACCATGTTCTCCACCTACATTGTCGAAGCGGCTGCTCAGAGTTGCAGCCGTAAGGTCTCCGGTGCCTATCGAGGCGGCAATCCCCGAACCCGGTGGTGGACACAGGAAGTAAAGTATGCCGTCAAGCTGAAGAAGGAGGGCCTGGCTGGCTTGTGGAACTCCTGAGGCAGCTGACTGGTACCGGCAGGCCAAGCGGACTGCAGCCCGGGTGGTTGTGGAGGCAAAAACTCGGGCCTGGGAGGAGTGCACTTTTATGATGGACAGATGCACTTTTATGATGGATAGATTAACTTTTATGATTGATAGATGCACTTTTATGATGGATAGATGAACTTTTATGATGGACAGATGCACTTTTATGATGGACAGATGCACTTTTATGATGGACAGATGCACTTTTATGATGGACAGATGCACTTTTATGATGGATAGATGCACTTTTATGATGGACAGATGCACTTTTATGATGGACAGATGCACTTTTATGATGGACAGATGCACTTTTATGATGGACAGATGCACTTTTATGATGGATAGATGCACTTTATGATGGATAGATGCACTTTTATGATGGACAGATGCACTTTTATGATGGACAGATGCACTTTTATGATGGATAGATGAACTTTTATGATGGACAGATGCACTTTTGTGATGGACAGATGCACTTTTATGATGGACAGATGCACTTTTATGATGGACAGATGCACTTATATGATGGATAGATGCACTTTTATGATGGACAGATGCACTTTTATGATGGATAGATGCACTTTTATGATGGACAGATGCACTTTTATGATGGATAGATGCACTTTTATGATGGACAGATGCACTTTTATGATGGACAGATGCACTTTTATGATGGACAGATGCACTTTTATGATGGACAGATGCACTTTTATGATGGATAGATGCACTTTTATGATGGACAGATGCACTTTTGTGATGGATAGATGCACTTTTATGATGGACAGATGCACTTTTATGATGGATAGATGCACTTTTATGATGGATAGATGAACTTTTATGATGGATAGATGCACTTTTATGATGGACAGATGAACTTTTATGATGGACAGATGAACTTTTATGATGGACAGATGCACTTTTATGATGGACAGATGCACTTTTATGATGGACAGATGCACTTTTATGATGGATAGATGCACTTTTATGATGGACAGATGCACTTTTATGATGGACAGATGCACTTTTATGATGGATAGATGCACTTTTGTGATGGACAGATGCACTTTTATGATGGATAGATAACTTTTATGATGGATAGATGCACTTTTATGATGGACAGATGCACTTTTATGATGGACAGATGCACTTTTATGATGGATAGATGCACTTTTATGATGGATAGATGAACTTTTATGATGGATAGATGCACTTTTATGATGGATAGATGCACTTTTATGATGGACAGATGCACTTTTATGATGGACAGATGCACTTATGTGATGGATAGATGCACTTGATGATAGATGCACTTTTATGATGGAGATGCACTTTTATGATGGACAATGCACTTTTTGTGATGGATAGATGCACTTTTGGTGGAGAGATGCACTTTATGATGATGGAATATTATTATGATGGTTAGATGCACTTTTATTGGAGATGTTTTATGATGGACAGATGCACTTTATGATGGATAGATGCACTTTTATGATGGATAGATGCACTTTTGTGATGGACAGATGCACTTTTATGATGGATAGATGCACTTTTATGATGGGCAGATGCACTTTTATGATGGATAGATGCACTTTTATGATGGACAGATGCACTTTTGTGATGGATAGATGCACTTTTATGATGGACAGATGCACTTTTATGATGGACAGATGCACTTATATGATGGATAGATGCACTTTTATGATGGACAGATGCACTTTTATGATGGACAGATGCACTTTTATGATGGACAGATGCACTTTTATGATGGACAGATGCACTTTTATGATGGATAGATGCACTTTTATGATGGATAGATGCACTTTTATGATGGACAGATGCACTTTTATGATGGACAGATGCACTTTTATGATGGATAGATGCACTTTTATGATGGACAGATGCACTTTTATGATGGACAGATGCACTTTTATGATGGACAGATGCACTTTTATGATGGATAGATGCACTTTTATGATGGACAGATGCACTTTTATGATGGACAGATGCACTTTTATGATGGCAGATGCACTTTTATGATGGACAGATGCACTTTTATGATGGACAGATGCACTTTTATGATGGATAGATGCACTTTTATGATGGATAGATGCACTTTTATGATGGATAGATGCACTTTTATGATGGATAGATGCACTTTTATGATGGACAGATGCACTTTTATGATGGACAGATGCACTTTTATGATGGACAGATGCACTTTTATGATGGATAGATGCACTTTTATGATGGACAGATGCACTTTTTATGATGGATAGATGCACTTTTATGATGGACAGATGCACTTTTATGATGGACAGATGCACTTTTATGATGGACAGATGCACTTTTATGATGGACAGATGCACTTTTATGATGGATAGATGCACTTTTATGATGGATAGATGCAACTTTTATGATGGATAGATGCACTTTTATGATGGATAGATGCACTTTTATGATGGACAGATGCACTTTTATGATGGACAGATGCACTTTTATGATGGACAGATGCACTTTTATGATGGATAGATGCACTTTTATGATGGACAGATGCACTTTTATGATGGATAGATGCACTTTTATGATGGACAGATGCACTTTTGTGATGGACAGATGCACTTTTATGATGGATAGATGCACTTTTATGATGGATAGATGCACTTTTATGATGGACAGATGCACTTTTATGATGGACAGATGCACTTTTATGATGGACAGATGCACTTTTATGATGGATAGATGCAACTTTTATGATGGATAGATGCACTTTTATGATGGATAGATGCACTTTTATGATGGACAGATGCACTTTTATGATGGACAGATGCACTTTTATGATGGATAGATGCACTTTTATGATGGATAGATGCACTTTTATGATGATAGATGCACTTTTATGATGGATAGATGCACTTTTATGATGGACAGATGCACTTTTATGATGGACAGATGCACTTTTATGATGGACAGATGCACTTTTATGATGGATAGATGCACTTTTATGATGGATAGATTACACTTTTATGATGGATAGATGCACTTTTATGATGGACAGATGCACTTTTATGATGGATAGATGCACTTTTATGATGGACAGATGCACTTTTATGATGGATAGATGCACTTTTATGATGGATAGATGCACTTTTATGATGGACAGATGCACTTTTATGATGGATAGATGCACTTTTATGATGGACAGATGCACTTTTATGATGGACAGATGCACTTTTATGATGGACAGATGCATTTTATGATGGATAGATGCACTTTTATGATGGACAGATGCACTTTATGATGGATAGATGCACTTTTATGATGGATAGATGCACTTTTATGATGGACAGATGAGATTTTTTTTTGATGAGATGCACTTTTATGATGGACAGATGCACTTTTATGATGGACAGATGCACTTTTATGATGGATAGATGCACTTTTATGGGACAGATGCACTTTTATGATGGATAGATGCACTTTTATGATGGACAGATGCACTTTTATGATGGACAGATGCACTTTTATGATGGACAGATGCACTTTTATGATGGATAGATGCACTTTTATGATGGATAGATGAACTTTTATGATGGATAGATGCACTTTTATGATGGATAGATGAACTTTATGATGGACAGATGATGCACTTTTATGATGGACAGATGCACTTTTATGATGGACAGATGCACTTTTATGATGGATAGATACTTTTATGATGGATAGATGCACTTTATGATGGACAGATGCACTTTTATGATGGACAGATGCACTTTTATGATGGACAGATGCACTTTTATGATGGACAGATGCACTTTTATGATGGATAGATGCACTTTTATGATGGACAGATGCACTTTTATGATGGATAGATGCACTTTTATGATGGATAGATGCACTTTTATGATGGATAGATTACTTTTATGATGGATAGATGCACTTTTATGATGGATAGATGCACTTTTATGATGGACAGATGCACTTTTATGATGGACAGATGCACTTTATGTGATGGATAGATGCACTTTTATGATGGATAGATTAACTTTTATGATGGACAGATGCACTTTTATGATGGACAGATGCACTTTTATGATGGATAGATGCACTTTTATGATGGCAGATGCACTTTTATGATGGACAGATGCACTTTTATGATGGACAGATGCACTTTTATGATGGATAGATGCACTTTATGATGGACAGATGCACTTTTATGATGGACAGATGCACTTTTATGATGGATAGATGCACTTTTATGATGGATAGATGCACTTTTATGATGGATAGATGCACTTTTATGATGGATAGATGCACTTTTATGATGGATAGATGCACTTTTATGATGGACAGATGCACTTTTATGATGGATAGATGCACTTTTATGATGGACAGATGCACTTTTATGATGGACAGATGCACTTTTATGATGGATAGATGCACTTTTATGATGGATAGATGCACTTTTATGATGGATAGATGCACTTTTATGATGGATAGATGCACTTTTATGATGGACAGATGCACTTTTATGATGGATAGATGCACTTTATGATGGACAGATGCACTTTTATGATGGATAGATGCACTTTTATGATGGACAGATGCACTTTTATGATGGAGATGCACTTTTATGATGGACAGATGCACTTTTATGATGGATAGATGCACTTTTATGATGGACAGATGCACTTTTATGATGGACAGATGCACTTTTATGATGGACAGATGCACTTTTATGATGGATAGATGCACTTTATGATGGATAGATGCACTTTTATGATGGATAGATGCACTTTTATGATGGACAGATGCACTTTTATGATGGACAGATGCACTTTTATGATGGACAGATGCACTTTTATGATGGATAGATGCACTTTTATGATGGACAGATGCACTTTTATGATGGACAGATGCACTTTTATGATGGATAGATGCACTTTTTATGATGGATAGATGCACTTTTATGATGGACAGATGCACTTTTATGATGGACAGATGCACTTTTATGATGGACAGATGCACTTTTATGATGGACAGATGCACTTTTATGATGGACAGATGCACTTTTATGATGGACAGATGCACTTTTATGATGGATAGATGCACTTTTATGATGGACAGATGCACTTTTATGATGGATAGATGCACTTTTATGATGGACAGATGCACTTTTATGATGGATAGATGCACTTTTATGATGGACAGATGCACTTTTATGATGATAGATGCACTTTTATGATGGATAGATGCACTTTTATGATGATAGATGCACTTTTATGATGGACAGATGCACTTTTATGATGGACAGATGCACTTTTATGATGGATAGATGCACTTTTATGATGGACAGATGCACTTTTATGATGGACAGATGCACTTTTATGATGGACAGATGCACTTTATGATGGACAGATGCACTTTTATGATGGATAGATGCACTTTTATGATGGACAGATGCACTTTTATGATGGACAGATGCACTTTTATGATGGACAGATGCACTTTTATGATGGACAGATGCACTTTTATGATGGATAGATGCACTTTTATGATGGATAGATGCACTTTTATGATGGATAGATGCACTTTTATGATGGACAGATGCACTTTTATGATGGATAGATGCACTTTTATGATGGACAGATGCACTTTTATGATGGATAGATGCACTTTTATGATGGACAGATGCACTTTTATGATGGATAGATGCACTTTTATGATGGACAGATGCACTTTTATGATGGATAGATGCACTTTTATGATGGACAGATGCACTTTTATGATGGACAGATGCACTTTTATGATGGATAGATGCACTTTTATGATGGACAGATGCACTTTTATGATGGATAGATGCACTTTTATGATGGACAGATGCACTTTTATGATGGACAGATGCACTTTTATGATGGACAGATGCACTTTTATGATGGACAGATGCACTTTTATGATGGACAGATGCACTTTTATGATGGATAGATGCACTTTTATGATGGATAGATGCACTTTTATGATGGATAGATGCACTTTTATGATGGATAGATGCACTTTTATGATGGACAGATGCACTTTTATGATGGACAGATGCACTTTTATGATGGACAGATGCACTTTTATGATGGATAGATGCACTTTTATGATGGACAGATGCACTTTTATGATGGATAGATGCACTTTTATGATGGACAGATGCACTTTTATGATGGACAGATGCACTTATATGATGGATAGATGCACTTTTATGATGGACAGATGCACTTTTATGATGGATAGATGCACTTTTATGATGGACAGATGCACTTTTATGATGGATAGATGCACTTTTATGATGGACAGATGCACTTTTATGATGGATAGATGCACTTTTATGATGGACAGATGCACTTTTATGATGGATAGATGCACTTTTATGATGGACAGATGCACTTTTATGATGGACAGATGCACTTTTATGATGGACAGATGCACTTTTATGATGGACAGATGCACTTTTATGATGGATAGATGCACTTTTATGATGGATAGATGCACTTTTATGATGGACAGATGCACTTTTATGATGGACAGATGCACTTTTATGATGGATAGATGCACTTTTATGATGGACAGATGCACTTTTATGATGGATAGATGCACTTTTATGATGGACAGATGCACTTTTATGATGGACAGATGCACTTTTATGATGGACAGATGCACTTTTATGATGGACAGATGCACTTTTATGATGGATAGATGCACTTTTATGATGGACAGATGCACTTTTATGATGGATAGATGCACTTTTATGATGGACAGATGCACTTTTATGATGGATAGATGCACTTTTATGATGGATAGATGCACTTTTATGATGGATAGATGCACTTTTATGATGGACAGATGCACTTTTATGATGGACAGATGCACTTTTATGATGGACAGATGCACTTATGATGGATAGATGCACTTTTATGATGGATAGATGCACTTTTATGATGGATAGATGCACTTTTATGATGGACAGATGCACTTTTATGATGGACAGATGCACTTTTATGATGGACAGATGCACTTTTATGATGGATAGATGCACTTTTATGATGGATAGATGCACTTTTATGATGGATAGATGCACTTTTATGATGGACAGATGCACTTTTATGATGGATAGATGCACTTTTATGATGGACAGATGCACTTTTATGATGGATAGATGCACTTTTATGATGGATAGATGCACTTTTATGATGGACAGATGCACTTTTATGATGGATAGATGCACTTTTATGATGGACAGATGCACTTTTATGATGGACAGATGCACTTTTATGATGGACAGATGCACTTTTATGATGGATAGATGCACTTTTATGATGGATAGATGCACTTTTATGATGGATAGATGCACTTTTATGATGGATAGATGCACTTTTATGATGGACAGATGCACTTTTATGATGGACAGATGCACTTTTATGATGGACAGATGCACTTTTATGATGGATAGATGCACTTTTATGATGGATAGATGCACTTTTATGATGGATAGATGCACTTTTATGATGGACAGATGCACTTTTATGATGGACAGATGCACTTTTATGATGGACAGATGCACTTTTATGATGGATAGATGCACTTTTATGATGGACAGATGCACTTTTATGATGGATAGATGCACTTTTATGATGGACAGATGCACTTTTATGATGGACAGATGCACTTTTATGATGGATAGATGCACTTTTATGATGGATAGATGCACTTTTATGATGGATAGATGCACTTTTATGATGGACAGATGCACTTTTATGATGGACAGATGCACTTTTATGATGGATAGATGCACTTTTATGATGGATAGATGCACTTTTATGATGGACAGATGCACTTTTATGATGGATAGATGCACTTTTATGATGGACAGATGCACTTTTATGATGGATAGATGCACTTTTATGATGGACAGATGCACTTTTATGATGGATAGATGCACTTTTATGATGGACAGATGCACTTTTATGATGGACAGATGCACTTTTATGATGGACAGATGCACTTTTATGATGGATAGATGCACTTTTATGATGGACAGATGCACTTTTATGATGGACAGATGCACTTTTATGATGGATAGATGCACTTTTATGATGGATAGATGCACTTTTATGATGGATAGATGCACTTTTATGATGGATAGATGCACTTTTATGATGGATAGATGCACTTTTATGATGGATAGATGCACTTTTATGATGGACAGATGCACTTTTATGATGGATAGATGCACTTTTATGATGGACAGATGCACTTTTATGATGGACAGATGCACTTTTATGATGGATAGATGCACTTTTATGATGGATAGATGCACTTTTATGATGGATAGATGCACTTTTATGATGGACAGATGCACTTTTATGATGGATAGATGCACTTTTATGATGGATAGATGCACTTTTATGATGGATAGATGCACTTTTATGATGGACAGATGCACTTTTATGATGGACAGATGCACTTTTATGATGGATAGATGCACTTTTATGATGGATAGATGCACTTTTATGATGGACAGATGCACTTTTATGATGGACAGATGCACTTTTATGATGGACAGATGCACTTTTATGATGGATAGATGCACTTTTATGATGGATAGATGCACTTTTATGATGGATAGATGCACTTTTATGATGGACAGATGCACTTTTATGATGGACAGATGCACTTTTATGATGGACAGATGCACTTTTATGATGGACAGATGCACTTTTATGATGGACAGATGCACTTTATGATGGATAGATGCACTTTTATGATGGACAGATGCACTTTTATGATGGACAGATGCACTTTTATGATGGATAGATGCACTTTTATGATGGATAGATGCACTTTTATGATGGACAGATGCACTTTTATGATGGACAGATGCACTTTTATGATGGACAGATGCACTTTTATGATGGACAGATGCACTTTTATGATGGACAGATGCACTTTTATGATGGACAGATGCACTTTTATGATGGATAGATGCACTTTTATGATGGACAGATGCACTTTTATGATGGATAGATGCACTTTTATGATGGACAGATGCACTTTTATGATGGATAGATGCACTTTTATGATGGATAGATGCACTTTTATGATGGACAGATGCACTTTTATGATGGACAGATGCACTTTTATGATGGATAGATGCACTTTTATGATGGACAGATGCACTTTTATGATGGACAGATGCACTTTTATGATGGACAGATGCACTTTTATGATGGACAGATGCACTTTTATGATGGACAGATGCACTTTTATGATGGATAGATGCACTTTTATGATGGACAGATGCACTTTTATGATGGACAGATGCACTTATATGATGGATAGATGCACTTTTATGATGGATAGATGCACTTTTATGATGGATAGATGCACTTTTATGATGGACAGATGCACTTTTATGATGGATAGATGCACTTTTATGATGGACAGATGCACTTTTATGATGGATAGATGCACTTTTATGATGGACAGATGCACTTTTATGATGGATAGATGCACTTTTATGATGGACAGATGCACTTTTATGATGGATAGATGCACTTTTATGATGGACAGATGCACTTTTATGATGGACAGATGCACTTTTATGATGGATAGATGCACTTTTATGATGGACAGATGCACTTTTATGATGGATAGATGCACTTTTATGATGGACAGATGCACTTTTATGATGGACAGATGCATTTATATGATGGATAGATGCACTTTTATGATGGACAGATGCACTTTTATGATGGACAGATGCACTTTTATGATGGATAGATGCACTTTTATGATGGATAGATGCACTTTTATGATGGACAGATGCACTTTTATGATGGACAGATGCACTTTTATGATGGATAGATGCACTTTTATGATGGATAGATGCACTTTTATGATGGACAGATGCACTTTTATGATGGATAGATGCACTTTTATGATGGACAGATGCACTTTTATGATGGATAGATGCACTTTTATGATGGATAGATGCACTTTTATGATGGATAGATGCACTTTTATGATGGACAGATGCACTTTTATGATGGACAGATGCACTTTTATGATGGATAGATGCACTTTTATGATGGACAGATGCACTTTTATGATGGATAGATGCACTTTTATGATGGACAGATGCACTTTTATGATGGACAGATGCACTTTTATGATGGATAGATGCACTTTTATGATGGATAGATGCACTTTTATGATGGACAGATGCACTTTTATGATGGATAGATGCACTTTTATGATGGACAGATGCACTTTTATGATGGACAGATGCACTTTTATGATGGACAGATGCACTTTTATGATGGACAGATGCACTTTTATGATGGATAGATGCACTTTTATGATGGATAGATGCACTTTTATGATGGACAGATGCACTTTTATGATGGATAGATGCACTTTTATGATGGACAGATGCACTTTTATGATGGACAGATGCACTTTTATGATGGATAGATGCACTTTTATGATGGACAGATGCACTTTTATGATGGACAGATGCACTTTTATGATGGATAGATGCACTTTTATGATGGACAGATGCACTTTTATGATGGACAGATGCACTTTTATGATGGACAGATGCACTTTTATGATGGATAGATGCACTTTTATGATGGACAGATGCACTTTTATGATGGACAGATGCACTTTTATGATGGACAGATGCACTTTTATGATGGACAGATGCACTTTTATGATGGACAGATGCACTTTTATGATGGATAGATGCACTTTTATGATGGACAGATGCACATTTATGATGGACAGATGCACTTTTATGATGGACAGATGCACTTTTATGATGGATAGATGCACTTTTATGATGGACAGATGCACTTTTATGATGGACAGATGCACTTTTATGATGGACAGATGCACTTTTATGATGGATAGATGCACTTTTATGATGGACAGATGCACTTTTATGATGGATAGATGCACTTTTATGATGGACAGATGCACTTTTATGATGGATAGATGCACTTTTATGATGGACAGATGCACTTTTATGATGGATAGATGCACTTTTATGATGGACAGATGCACTTTTATGATGGATAGATGCACTTTTATGATGGATAGATGCACTTTTATGATGGATAGATGCACTTTTATGATGGACAGATGCACTTTTATGATGGACAGATGCACTTTTATGATGGATAGATGCACTTTTATGATGGACAGATGCACTTTTATGATGGATAGATGCACTTTTATGATGGACAGATGCACTTTTATGATGGACAGATGCACTTTTATGATGGATAGATGCACTTTTATGATGGATAGATGCACTTTTATGATGGACAGATGCACTTTTATGATGGATAGATGCACTTTTATGATGGACAGATGCACTTTTATGATGGACAGATGCACTTTTATGATGGACAGATGCACTTTTATGATGGACAGATGCACTTTTATGATGGATAGATGCACTTTTATGATTGATAGATGCACTTTTATGATGGACAGATGCACTTTTATGATGGATAGATGCACTTTTATGATGGACAGATGCACTTTTATGATGGACAGATGCACTTTTATGATGGATAGATGCACTTTTATGATGGACAGATGCACTTTTATGATGGACAGATGCACTTTTATGATGGATAGATGCACTTTTATGATGGACAGATGCACTTTTATGATGGACAGATGCACTTTTATGATGGACAGATGCACTTTTATGATGGATAGATGCACTTTTATGATGGACAGATGCACTTTTATGATGGACAGATGCACTTTTATGATGGACAGATGCACTTTTATGATGGACAGATGCACTTTTATGATGGATAGATGCACTTTTATGATGGACAGATGCACTTTTATGATGGACAGATGCACTTTTATGATGGACAGATGCACTTTTATGATGGATAGATGCACTTTTATGATGGACAGATGCACTTTTATGATGGACAGATGCACTTTTATGATGGACAGATGCACTTTTATGATGGATAGATGCACTTTTATGATGGACAGATGCACTTTTATGATGGATAGATGCACTTTTATGATGGACAGATGCACTTTTATGATGGATAGATGCACTTTTATGATGGACAGATGCACTTTTATGATGGATAGATGCACTTTTATGATGGACAGATGCACTTTTATGATGGATAGATGCACTTTTATGATGGACAGATGCACTTTTATGATGGACAGATGCACTTTTATGATGGATAGATGCACTTTTATGATGGACAGATGCACTTTTATGATGGATAGATGCACTTTTATGATGGACAGATGCACTTTTATGATGGACAGATGCACTTATATGATGGATAGATGCACTTTTATGATGGACAGATGCACTTTTATGATGGACAGATGCACTTTTATGATGGACAGATGCACTTTTATGATGGATAGATGCACTTTTATGATGGATAGATGCACTTTTATGATGGATAGATGCACTTTTATGATGGACAGATGCACTTTTATGATGGATAGATGCACTTTTATGATGGATAGATGCACTTTTATGATGGACAGATGCACTTTTATGATGGATAGATGCACTTTTATGATGGACAGATGCACTTTTATGATGGATAGATGCACTTTTATGATGGACAGATGCACTTTTATGATGGACAGATGCACTTTTATGATGGATAGATGCACTTTTATGATGGATAGATGCACTTTTATGATGGACAGATGCACTTTTATGATGGACAGATGCACTTTTATGATGGACAGATGCACTTTTATGATGGATAGATGCACTTTTATGATGGACAGATGCACTTTTATGATGGATAGATGCACTTTTATGATGGACAGATGCACTTTTATGATGGACAGATGCACTTTTATGATGGATAGATGCACTTTTATGATTGATAGATGCACTTTTATGATGGACAGATGCACTTTTATGATGGACAGATGCACATTTATGATGGACAGATGCACTTTTATGATGGACAGATGCACTTTTATGATGGACAGATGCACTTTTATGATGGATAGATGCACTTTTATGATGGACAGATGCACTTTTATGATGGATAGATGCACTTTTTTTCTCAGTGATCGTAAATAAAACAAAATTCCATTTTTCTCGGTTTAATGAAAACCGATAGGTCGTTATGGCACATAGACATATACACTAGACCTCACCTTGGCTACAGAAGTTCATTGGAACGAATGCGTCAATAGAGCCGCCATCTTGAAACAGGGGAGCCCCTCCACTTTAATGCATCAGCATCAATGTAGTAGACACAGTAAATCACAATAAATCATCATGAATGTGATTTTTCTTGTTTTTTTGGTTTGTTCCAACGGTCAGACATGTATTTATCATTGATTCCGGAAAGAAAAAAAAAATATTTAAAAAAAAAAAAAAAAACATTCTTTCTAGTTCAGATTTAATCCGTGAACATCATACGCTGCACAAAAGTCCGCCACCATCAATGAATTTGAAGTAAAGGCAGAGATAGCAGCATTACCTAGCTACTTCCTATGACAAGACCCCTGTTCCAAGATGGCGGCGGTTTTGACGCATGCTTAGACCCCCAAGGTGAGGTCTAGTGTATATATCTATGGTTATGGCAGAGGCGAATAAACATCTGGATATCTCTCCACTGGAGCGTGTTAACGCAAACGTGTAAGTTTCACGTTTGAGGTGGTTAAACCGTGACATCTACACATTTTCCAAAGTGGACTATTTAGGCTGCTTCATTAAAAATGTGACATTTAGACGTTTTTTTTCGCCGTGGATCGAGGCAAATGAATCCTTTTCACCTTGAAAATAATAAATGTTTTTTGCATTTTAAATAATAGACCATTTCTCAGTAATCGTCAATAAAACAAAATTCCATTTTTCTCGGTTTAATAAAAACCAATAGGTCATGATGGTAAGTTTCAGTTTAAGTGTAAGTTTCACGTTTAAAGGGGTTTAAACCGTGACATCTACACGTTTTCAAAAGTGGACCAACGTGGTTATTTCACGTCTTGTCGTGATACCGGGTTTAAGAAATGTTGTTTTGGCCACTTTGATATAATCACAACAATTTAACGTAAGCAAGAATGGGAATTGAACTCAGGTCTTCTTGATTAAAGCCCAACGCTTTATCAACTGAGCCACTGAATCTGTTGAGTTCAAGGTTGTATTGAATGAATTTTTATTGACGGTTTGGTTTTATTTGTTGGAAAAATAAATATAGAAATATAATTTGACACAAGAGGGCAGTATAGCCCTATTTATGGTTTTGAGTTTAAACTAAACCGTGACATCTACACATTTTCCAAAGTGGACCAACATGATTATTTCACGTCTTGTCGTGATACGGGTTGGGCACTGAAGTTACAGGAGTTTCTTCCCGCAACGGAACTAGGTCGAGTATTTAAAAGGTTATGGTTAACACCGTTAACGTGGTTTAACGTCGATGTAATACGTTGTTTTAGCGTACCTTTTGCTTAAACGAGGAGCTGGGGGACGCCCAAGAAAATAGACATTTTACTCATTAGGCTGCTTCATTAAAAATGTGACATTTAGACGTTTTCTTTGGCGTGGATCCAGGCAAAAGAATCCTTTTCACCTTGAAAATAATAAATGTTTTTTTTTTTTTTTGCATTTTAAATAATAGAACGTTTCTCAGTGATCGTAAATAAAACAAAATTCCATTTTTTCGGTTTAATGAAAACCTGACATCTACACATTTTCCAAAGTGGAATATTTAGGCTGCTTCATTAAAAATGTGACATTTAGACGTTTTCTTCGGCGTGGATCCAGGCAAATGAGTCCTTTTCACCTTGAAAATAATAAAAAAAATTTTTTTTTTGCTTTTTAAATAATAGAAATTTTCTCAGTGATCGTAAATAAAACAAAATTCAATTTTTCTCGGTTTAATGAAAACCGATAGGTCGTTATGGCAGAGGCGAATAAACATCTGGATATCTTATAGAGGGCCATGAGACATAGACCTGAGTGCAACAATGGAGGCTCTAGACCCTTCCAGTGCTGAGATATCGAAACTCAAAATTTCGACCCGAAAAAAAAAACGACAGTGTTACCCCTTACGTTTTTTTTTTTGGGCGAAAAATTAAGTATCCCCAATCTTCTCAAAACTCTGGATTCTGATAGAGGGCCATGAGACTTAGACCTGAGTGCAACAATGGAGGCTCTAGACCCTTCCAGAGCTGAGATATCGAAATTCAAAATTTCGACCCGAAAAAAAAAAACGACAGTGTTACCCCTTACGTTTTTTTTTGGGGGGGCGAAAAATTAAGTATCCCCAATCTTCTCAAAACTCTGGATTCTGATAGAGGGCCATGAGACTTAGACCTGAGTGCAACAATGGAGGCTCTAGACCCTTCCAGAGCTGAGATATCAAAACTCAAAATTTCGACCCGAAAAAAAAAACGACAGTGTTACCCCTTACGTTTTTTTTTTTGGGCGAAAAATTAAGTATCCCCAATCTTCTCAAAACTCTGGATTCTGATAGAGGGCCATGAGACTTAGACCTGAGTGCAACAATGGAGGCTCTAGACCCTTCCAGAGCTGAGATATCGAAAATCAAAATTTCGACCCGAAAAAAAAACGACAGTGTTACCCCTTACGTTTTTTTTTTTGGGCGAAAAATTAAGTATCCCCAATCTTCTCAAAACTCTGGATTCTGATAGAGGGCCATGAGACTTAAACCTGAGTGCAACAATGGAGGCTCTAGACCCTTCCAGTGCTGAGATATCAAAACTCAAAATTTCGACCCGAAAAAAAAACGACAGTGTTACCCCTTACGTTTTTTTTTTTTGGGCGAAAAATTAAGTATCCCCAATCTTCTTAAAACTCTGGATTCTGATAGAGGGCCATGAGACTTAGACCTGAGTGCAAAAATGGAGGCTCTAGACCCTTCCAGAGCTGAGATATCGAAACTCAAAATTTCGACCGAAAAAAAAAACGACAGTGTTACCCCTTACGTTTTTTTTTTTTGGGCGAAAAATTAAGTTTCTCCAATCTTCTCAAAACTCTGGATTCTGATAGAGGGCCATGAGACTTAGACCTGAGTGCAAAAATGGAGGCTCTAGACCCTTCCAGAGCTGAGATATCGAAAATCAAAATTTCGACCAGAAAAAAAAAACGACAGTGTTACCCCTTACGTTTTTTTTGGGGCGCGAAAAATTAAGTATCCCCAATCTTCTCAAAACTCTGGATTCTGATAGAGGGCCATGAGACTTAGACCTGAGTGCAACAATGGAGGCTCTAGACCCTTCCAGAGCTGAGATATCGAAACTCAAAATTTCGACCCGAAAAAAAAAACGACAGTGTTACCCCTTACGTTTTTTTTTTTTGGGCGAAAAATTAAGTATCCCCAATCTTCTCAAAACTCTGGATTCTGATAGAGGGCCATGAGACTTAGACCTGAGTGCAACAATGGAGGCTCTAGACCCTTCCAGAGCTGAGATATCGAAATTCAAAATTTCGACCAAAAAAAAACGACAGTGTTACCCCTTACGTTTTTTTTTTGGGCGAAAAATTAAGTATCCCCAATCTTCTCAAAACTCTGGATTCTGATAGAGGGCCATGAGACTTAGACCTGAGTGCAAAAATGGAGGCTCTAGACCCTTCCAGAGCTGAGATATCGAAAATCAAAATTTCGACCAGAAAAAAAAAACGACAGTGTTACCCCTTACGTTTTTTTTTTTGGGCGAAAAATTAAGTATCCCCAATCTTCTCAAAACTCTGGATTCTGATAGAGGGCCATGAGACTTAGACCTGAGTGCAACAATGGAGGCTCTAGACCCTTCCAGAGCTGAGATATCGAAAATCAAAATTTCGACCCGAAAAAAAAACGACAGTGTTACCCCTTTCGTTTTTTTTTTTTGGGCGAAAAATTAAGTTTCTCCAATCTTCTCAAAACTCTGGATTCTGATAGAGGGCCATGAGACTTAGACCTGAGTGCAAAAATGGAGGCTCTAGACCCTTCCAGAGCTGAGATATCGAAATCAAAATTTCGACCAGAAAAAAAAACGACAGTGTTACCCCTTACGTTTTTTTTTTGGGGGGCGAAAAATTAAGTATCCCCAATCTTCTCAAAACTCTGGATTCTGATAGAGGGCCATGAGACTTAGACCTGAGTGCAACAATGGAGGCTCTAGACCCTTCCAGAGCTGAGATATCGAAAATCAAAATTTCGACCCGAAAAAAAAAACGACAGTGTTACCCTTACGTTTTTTTTTTTGGGCGAAAAATTAAGTATCCCCAATCTTCTCAAAACTCTGGATTCTGATAGAGGGCCATGAGACTTAGACCTGAGTGCAACAATGGAGGCTCTAGACCCTTTCAGAGCTGAGATATCGAAATTCAAAATTTCGACCAGAAAAAAAAACGACAGTGTTACCCCTTACGTTTTTTTTTTGGGCGAAAAATTAAGTATCCCCAATCTTCTCAAAACTCTGGATTCTGATAGAGGGCCATGAGACTTAGACCTGAGTGCAACAATGGAGGCTCTAGACCCTTCCAGAGCTGAGATATCGAAAATCAAAATTTCGACCCGAAAAAAAAACGACAGTGTTACCCCTTACGTTTTTTTTTTTGGGCGAAAAATTAAGTATCCCCAATCTTCTCAAAACTCTGGATTCTGATAGAGGGCCATGAGACTTAGACCTGAGTGCAACAATGGAGGCTCTAGACCCTTCCAGAGCTGAGATATCGAAACTCAAAATTTCGACCCGAAAAAAAAAACGACAGTGTTACCCCTTACGTTTTTTTTTTTTGGGCGAAAAATTAAGTTTCTCCAATCTTCTCAAAACTCTGGATTCTGATAGAGGGCCATGAGACTTAGACCTGAGTGCAACAATGGAGGCTCTAGACCCTTCCAGAGCTGAGATATCGAAAATCAAAATTTCGACCAGAAAAAAAAACGACAGTGTTACCCCTTACGTTTTTTTTTTTTGGGCGAAAAATTAAGTATCCCAATCTTCTCAAAACTCTGGATTCTGATAGAGGGCCATGAGACTTAGACCTGAGTGCAACAATGGAGGCTCTAGACCCTTCCAGAGCTGAGATATCGAAATTCAAAATTTCGACCCGAAAAAAAAACGACAGTGTTACCCCTTTCGTTTTTTTTTTTTTGGCGAAAAATTAAGTATCCCAATCTTCTCAAAACTCTGGATTCTGATAGAGGGCCATGAGACTTAGACCTGAGTGCAACAATGGAGGCTCTAGACCCTTCCAGAGCTGAGATATCGAAACTCAAAATTTCGACCAGAAAAAAAACGACAGTGTTACCCCTTACGTTTTTTTTTTGGCGAAAAATTAAGTATCCCCAATCTTCTCAAAACTCTGGATTCTGATAGAGGGCCATGAGACTTAACCTGAGTGCAAAAATGGAGGCTCTAGACCCTTCCAGAGCTGAGATATCGAAAATCAAAATTCGACCAGAAAAAAAAAAACGACAGTGTTACCCCTTACGTTTTTTTTTGGGCGAAAAATTAAGTATCCCCAATCTTCTCAAAACTCTGGATTCTGATAGAGGGCCATGAGACTTAGACCTGAGTGCAACAATGGAGGCTCTAGACCCTTCCAGAGCTGAGATATCGAAAATCAAATTTCGACCCAGAAAAAAAACGACAGTGTTACCCCTTACGGTTTTTTTTTTTTGGGCGAAAAATTAAGTTTCCCAATCTTCTCAAAACTCTGGATTCTGATAGAGGGCCATGAGACTTAGACCTGAGTGCAAAAATGGAGGCTCTAGACCCTTCCAGAGCTGAGATATCGAAAATCAAAATTT